>OX403623.1:2770187-3269774 GCA_948107755.1 Campoletis raptor
TTCTCTTTTCAGTAATGAAATCATCGCAATGGTAATAAAACCTATAAATTCCATAAAGCTACCGAAATATGTACCAAAAGACATGGATCTTTGAACCAAAAATGAGCTCAGTTCTTGTTTTGTAATTTTATGATCGTTGTGTCAAACTCGGTGTCTTATTCATGCACACTGAGAAAAGAAAATGGTCAAATCAAATAAATAAATTTAGTTGACTTTAAATTGGTTGACTCAACCCTGATATAGTCTGAATAACTAAATATTTTTTAGAATTGATAAAATATATAATTCGGTATACTAATATAATCAGTTGATTCTATTCAGTCGAACCAAGCAATCAAGCATTATGGGAACTGAAGGGAAATGATGATCTGACTGGTTTGGTGTTGTAACAACTGAAAATAATTGATTATGCTAATTAAACCACATTTTTTCTTACAATTCAATGCTGCATTCCTTTAACTCACTCAAACAGTCCAGGAAACTGAACAATTTGTTGGATAGTCTATACCATGCGGTCCTTTTTCTAAAGTTGATTCAACTGAATGATTATTGGATGAATCATAAATGCGCTTGAACCTACCATTCATATTCGGTTGATCTAATCATGATTAAGTTCAAGTTTCTCAATAATCTTGACAAATTCATGAGTTGAATTTAACAAACGTTTTATTGCATTAACTTAAGCAAACAGCATTGCTTTAACTCACACAAACAGTCCATGAAACTGAACGATCTGTTGGACAGTCTATACCATGCGGTCCTTTTTCTTAAGTTGATTCAACTGAATGATTATTAGATAAATGATAAATGCGCTTGAGCCTCAACAACAATCGTGACAAATTCGTCTGTTGAATTCAATAAACGTTATGTTGTATGAATCACATTAGCGGCTGAGCGGATATCAATCAACGATATAAATATGTATACATACTATACATATTAACACATATTTTTTATTATAATTGTTAGTATTTTCCAACTCAAACTTTTTTGAGCGCATAATAGCTTCGTTTAGTTTTACAACCGCCACCGGTGTACGAAACGAGAGTGAGAGAGAAAACCAAACCAAAAGTGAAACAATGTAAACATAGATGTGTTTACATCGATGTGGCTCTTTGGTCGTTCTAGGTAGCAGTGGCGGATCGCTTGAGAGAACGACAATAACGAGACTTTGGAAAGCTAATACGCCGTGTGTTTCCGGCATATTAGACACTGACTCGTTGACCGCGTCGTATCGCGTATTTTTCGCAATACATATTCTATTCTCTCAAGAGTGTCGCGCTATGAAGCTTCTATAAAGTAGTTCCAGTGTTTCGCAATCCCGCCAAATATTCGTTATTCGTGAACAAAAAGGGCGCGGAATACCGGGACACAGCGCTCGAAAGTAGTGCGCGGTGCGAGAGAGTGGGAAGGGCACGCCGAAGGAGCTCGATCGTCAAGTTCGTGCAGGTTTTTCGAGCAGTGTGAACTCGGTGATTCCAGTTTGGCGTAATCCCGCGACGAAAAAATGAATCGCACGTGTGACGATTTATTGCGAGAGTGGCAGCTACCAGGCCTGATCGACCGATTCAAAGGTATGTATTGTTTTATCCAAAATATATTTTTTCGTCATCCACTGTAGGCCGTTATCGCGCGAGGTTAACCCTCAAGCCGTGAACGTGGATAGTTTTCGTGCGGCCTTCTTTGCAAATTGCTCGATCGATTATTCGATGAAAATAAAGTTATTAAAATTAGGAAGAGAATTTTTTCACGGAATTACGGTGAATAAAAAAACGTTTACTAATTGAGTGTTAATATTGTATCGCGAGAATTTTTCGTTTGCACAATAAAACAAAATTTTTTATTTCTATATACATTCATTCTTCAGCAAACGGTATTGACGAGACGTCGCTGCAAAATTTAACGGAAAAGTTAATCAAAGAATTAATACCAGAGATCGGGTTTCGGGCTAATTTTGTCGCCAAGTGGAAGGACCACGTGAAAGATCGGAGTGAAAAAAAAGGAGCTCGTGAAAAATCGCCCACAACGGAAAACACAAATGAACAGGTTAGTGTAACATTTTTTATTCGTAAAATATTTGACTGGCAACCTTTCAACTTTTCTTAATTTTCTTTGTTTTTTTTTCTTTCTTCTTCTTCTTCAGTGCTTTTTTCTTATTTTTTTTTGTTTTTTTTGTGTTTTTCAAACACACGCTTTCTTTCTTTTTTTATCTCATTCAACCCGAGCCAAGTTTTAGTCAATTTTTTTAATTTCTTTCTTTCTCTCTCACATGCACGCTAATTCATACGCGCACTCGTCTCTCTCTCTCTCTCTCACAAGCGTATTTACTTTTTTTGTATTTTATTTATTTTCTCTCTCACACGCATACACAATCATACACGCGCACCCGTATCTCTCAAACACACACGCACGCTCGGACACACATACACACACAAATACACACACACACACACACACACACACACACACACACACACACACACACACACACACACACACACACACCAAAACATTGTTTATTCTTTTTTTTCTCGCACTCAACGAACACACAAACGACCTTTCAATCTACTTTTTTCGCGTTTTTTTTGTTTTCTCTCTCACACGTATACACATTCATACACACGCGCCCGTATTTCCAACGCACGCACACACACACACGAAAACATTGTTTATTCTTTTTTTTCTCGCACTCAACGAACACACAAACGACCTTTCAATCTACTTTTTTCGCGTTTTTTTTGTTTTCTCTCTCACACGTATACACATTCATACACACGCGCCCGTATTTCCAACGCACACACACACAAACACGAAAACATTGTTTATTCTTTTTTTTCTCGCACTCAACGAACACACAAACGACCTTTCAATCTACTTTTTTCGCGTTTTTTTTGTTTTCTCTCTCACACGTATACACATTCCTACACACGCGCCCGTATTTCCAACGCACACACACACACACACGAAAACATTGTTTATTCCATTTTTTCTCGCACTCAACGTACACACACACACAAGCTTTCAATTACTTTTTTTTGCGTTTTCTTCGTTTTCTCTTTCACACGCATACACATTCATACACGCGCATCCGTACACACACACACACACACACACACACACACACACACACACACACACACACACACACACACACACACACACACACACACACACACACACACACACACACACACACACACGCACACACGCACGCACACGCACGCACGCACGCACAAACACCACTTTCTCTTTTTATTTCTCTCACTCAAGACGCACGCATGTCTTCTGATGTCTTAAATGTCTCATTCTGACGTCTTAAATGCTCGCATGTAGTGTTCGTCTGATTCTTCTGATGATACGGATATCGTCAGCCATCACGATGAATCTGATGATTCGAATCAGAGTAACCCAACAAAATTAAGAAGGCAAAAACGTTTTATTGGAGAGGAAGAGTTTCGCAAAGTTCAGCGTCGAAGTGTGATGAATCTTCTAAAAAATACGATACAGGGACGTCTGGTTCTCGACGCATACAAGAAAACGAAAACGTTGTCAAGAAAATCAAGGAATATCTTGGTAGATGTCCTTATATCAGAGGCTTTGGTCGATTTGAACGGGTAAGTTATCGTTATAACGAGTGACTAAATGCTCGACGAGTATTGTCGTATTCCATGTCAAATTACGTCAGCCAACCTTTCAATTTCTCATATTTTTTATGTGAAGAAGATTTGTATCGCCAGGCCATATTGTTGCCTATGATGAATATTATTTCAGGCGTCTGATCAACGAGGACTTCGAGTTTTTGGCAAACGGAATCGTCAAAATTTTTCCGACTGAAATCAACACGACTTACTACATTCCCCCTGTGAAAAAACAGTGTTCGAAAATCGGTAAATCCATAACAGCCCGTGGTAAGCTCGTCGACAAATACAGGAATAAGACCCGCGATTGGCGGCGTCTCACAGGTTCAAAACTGGGCGATAGTTTTACGAAAGCTAATGGGGAACCTGATGAATCGATCTTAGATAAAAATACAGGTAAAAATGAACCGTGTTTGAAAATTTTCATCGCCTTGGAAAAAAAAATCAAATTTTGCATTTTTTCGACCGCAGATCATTCGGTTACAGAGAGCGTTAACTGGCTCGGAAAAAATCAAGCACCATGGCAATTAGTCATGCAACACTGGCAGAAAACGGCAAAGTATCGGCAAGACCAGATTTCTAAAATCACTGACAAATCTGTCAACGGAATAATAGAAATCTGGCCCATACTGAAAAACCCGGCGGGCCACGTACTGATCGAAGAGGATTTCGCGTTCATGAAGCTGACTGAGCTAACTATCGGAATTGACGAATGGAAGATTTTTTTCCAAAAACTACGGTCTAGCTGTCCTCAGAGTAATCGTGGTGGAACAGCCAACGAGCTCATAGAAGTCTTGCATCGGGATGATCTCAGCGACGGTATGAATTCACATCAATGTCAATCTTATTTAATTTCCTCGCAACCACATTTCACCCGCGTACTTCAGCGCTTTCATGTTCTGAAGTGATTTTATAACTTTTATTAGCCCCATTATTTCTCTCTCTCTCTCTTTCAGAAAACAAAGTAGCGACGCAGATAGCACTTTTGGCTTTCCTCGTTCCCCCGAAAGGAAGAGTAAAGGCGAAAAAATCCCATTGGAAGCCGACGACGATTGAGTGTCAAGAAAGTATGATAATACACGCTAAGGTTGGTTTAAATATGGAATATGTACAAATTCAACGATTGATTTGGTTTATATCAATGGTTTATGTATATTTATGTGGTTGATATATGTAATCTAATAGGTTGCAGGTGATGTGTCGAGAGTACAAGAAGAGAGAATCGAGGCGATGAACCGACTGGGACTGACGGTGCAACCGTACATAATCGTCGTTGGACAAACATTGACGGACATTCAAACGTTTTTCGTTTGCGTCGATAGGATCTTGTACGAGGTACCTTCGGCCTTGAAAGCATTGGACTTATGTTTTAAGACATTCCACGTTTTCGATGCGACGTACCCCGCTGCTAGCGAACATCTGTGGTACCTACTGCAAATCGGTTTGTACGAATTTCACACAAAACAAGATAAGCAAATATCTTATATAATAGAAATTGTGTCCTCCATCCGGGCAATTCATTAAATCCCTGCTATATATACGAGGCAATGTAAGTGACTAGTCAAAACATGTATCCCTGTGCGTTTTGCGAGTACGAGAGTTCCAATATAAAGCATTTGCGGGCGCATACCAAATGTCTACATACTAATATGTTAGTGATAGGAATACTTCGGTGTAAACAAAAAGAATGTTTGCGCAGCTTTTCCACAATTCATTCCTACGAAAAACATTTAATCAATAAACACCCTGTAGTTGATATTCCGAAACAAAGAACAAACACTTATGCATTCGATGCAATAACCCTGCCATCAACATTCGTACAAGAGCTTGAAGTAAATAAAACAAAACCTCCCGTGACTATTGTAGACTTTGCTCGTACCGTTGATGAATGTGCAGCTTATTTTGTGGCTAAACAATACGCGAATCAAACAATACCGCGTGCACTGGTACATAAGCTCATCACCGATATTGCTAAATTATACAAAGCGCATTTACAAATTTTGAAACATACATATTTTTCTATCCTCCCGGAATCTTCTGAGAACCTTGACAACCTAATCAATATCTTGAAAAATGTTTTCACTCGTTTCAAAACCGAATTCTGTACCCTTCGATATTTTGCATCATTAGGAACTCTGAGCCTACCAAAAACTATTAGCGTGGGCGCGATAATTTGTCCAAGGCGTATTCGAGGTGTAAGACGGATGCGAACCGCTCGAATAACTATTCAAGTTATATCTTTAAAATCAGTTTTTAAAAGTTTTTTAACATTGCCTAACGTGTTAAACTCAATAATATCCCACATGGATCAGACAAACAGTAGTAATGTAATCTCGTCCATTATTCAATGTGACGTATGGCGAAAAATTGAACAGCAATTTGGTGATGAACTCGTGTTACCAATGATTCTATATTACGATGATTTTGAAATAAACAACCCATTAGGAACCCATCGAGGAGTGAACAAACTTGGAGCAGTGTACTGTTCAATTGCGTCGTTACCTCACGAATACGGGAGCATGTTAGAAAACATATTCCTCAGTCAATTACACAAATCACGCGATCATGCTCGCCTTGGAAATAAAATCATTTTTGCCAACGTAATTGATCAAATTATTGATCTCGAGACCAATGGTATTACCATCAATATTCAGGGTATCGAAAAGAAAGTTTTTTTCGTTCTCGTACTAATTACAGGGGATAACTTAGGGTTGAATACTATTTTGGGATTCACGAAAGGATTTCGATCGTCACATTCATGCAGAGCGTGTATAACCGAAAAAACGGTACGCGATAGTCAATTGGTCGAGGACGTCGGAATGTTACGATCTTCAAAAAATTATCGCGTGCACGTGACTGAACGCAGCCACGGTATCGAAGAAGAGTGCTGTTTCAATAAAATACCGAGCTTTGACGTAATACAGAATTTTTGTTTCGATCCGATGCACGATCTTTTCGAAGGGGTTTGTCGTTACGTTATGGCAAAAATATTGAACCATCTGATTAATAATGAGAAATTATTCTCTATTTCGGTACTACAAGATAGACTGAAATATTTTGACTTCGATCTAGATATAACAAGAAATACGCCGCCTTCAATTAATCTTAATTCATTAAAAAAAGGATGCCTCATTCTGTCGGCGTCAGAAATGGCTTGCCTCGTCGACTATCTCGGTCTAGCAGTCGGAGATCTTGTCCCGACAGGAAACGAAGTCTGGCAACTCTATATTCTTCTCACACAGATTATTGATTTGGTAATGGCTCCCTCAATTACAATCGAAAGTAGCGAACAGCTCCGCGTTCTTGTTTCGGAACACCACTCTCTATATTTGCAGCTTTTTAAAGAACCGCTCAAACCTAAATTCCATCATTTACTTCATTATCCTCGTTTGCTACGAAATATTGGTCCTCTTACACAAGTATCAAGTATGCGATATGAAGCGAAACATAAATATTTTAAAGATACTGCAAAAGCTGTCACGTCTCGCGTAAATCCAGCATATACTTTAGCATTACGACATCAAATGCAACTTAATTACCGTTTCATTCGTCACAAAGGATTTGAAGATCGACTAAGTAAAGGCAAAATAATTGAAAAAAAAATAAGCGATCTGGATGAGTACCCAAACTTCAAAGATATATTACCGTATGAGGATTGTAATGATAATTCGGAAATAACACGCTCTGTAAAACTCTACGGCACTAATTATAAAAATGGAGTAGCTGTAGTTATCGGTAATACTGATATGTTTCCTTTATTCGGAAAAATTATTTATATTTTAATCTCAAAAAAATGTGAAGTACATTTTTTGTGTCAGAACTTGCTTACGCTGCGAAGCTCTTCGCACAAGCATGCTTACGAAATTTCGGAAAGTAACGCGTATACGTACATTGCTCAGGAAGACTTAGTCACTTACATGCCTCGTAGCATACATACTGCAACGGACGGTAGACGATATATTGTATCGAGATACATTTAAAACAAACGTCGTAAGACCACATCGAAAAAACTTTTTTTATCTTCCCAATTTTCAAAAATTATTTTTTAAGTTTTTTATCGAGACATCTATAAAAGCAAGGCGATATAGATATAATATAAATAGATCTAAAGATGATACCAAAAAAACTAAGATATAAATCGAAATCTATGGTGCTTAGATTTTTCTTTGTTATTTGCTAATTTTGTTGTTTTATCTCTCGAACCCATTGTGTTCTTATTTTTTTAAATATACGTGCCAAATATGTACGCATCGTTTTGTCACCGGTATCATAATCATAATTTAATATGTTCATAATTATAAGTTTCATATTATACGTTTGTATATGCCAAAAATACTAAAATAATAAAGTTTATATGAGAAAAGGATATTACCAGTGGTCGTAATTATTTCTTAAATTGGAATTATTTCCACTCTCTCTGCAATGCGTAAAAAAATCCTACATTTATTGCATTTTGCAGATTGGAATGATTATTTCCTTTGGAAAATAATTATTTTCTTCCGAAAGTTATTGAGTCAACGCTACAAGATTTCTGCTCAGATCGACGATTTGCTTTGCTGCATCAACAAGATAATCACTTCAGTCGACTACAAATAATAGTATACGAATGAAAATTATAATAAAAATGACGTAACATTCTATCCCCTGAAACGACCATTTAGTTCCTTTACGAGTACAGTTTGTCAATGCACTTGAAAAAATGCATTAGTTGGACAGCAAATTTTGTTAGTCAAAATGATAAATCATATAGATCAACGGGCAGCATTGTTTCGTCTACGAAAGTTCAAGTTGTAGAGACTGTACGTATAATTAAAAGAAATGAATACATTATCAATTCAAAATCATGGTATGTTGACTTAAAGTGGCATGTGCATTGGTTGGACAGCAAACAATTTTAGTGGAAATGATAAATCATGTAGATCAACAGGCAGCATTGTTTCGTCTACGTAGATTCAAGTTGTAGAGACTGTGCGAATAATTGAAAGAAATGAATACACTGTCAATTCAAAATCATGGTATGTTCACGTAAAGTGGTATGTGCTCCCACCAAATACATAAATATTTTGTTTAGTGAAATATCCATGCAACACAATAATCGCTGCGGTTGGATCGACTAATTATCAGTTAGCTACAACTGCATCTTAGTTTACCCAAAATAATATTTTATTGAACCAACCAATTGATGTATTAGTTGGACTAATTGCCGATTAGATGCAACTCTACGTCAGTTGATTTACAATAAAAGTTTATCCAACTAACAATTTTATGGATTCGTTGAACTAATTACTGGTAAGGTGCAACTCTATTTTAGTTGAACCAAAATAATATTTCATTGCACCAACAATCTTTTATATGCACAAGCAATGAACATATTCAGTTCATTCTACTGCACGCTCTCTTGACAGCCCGTGTACGCCGGATTTAGTTGACTCAACCAAATTCTCAATGATTCAACAAATTTGTTTTCTCAGTGCATTCATACATTCTTCATGCCAGTGTAAAGTCTATGTATATGCAGATTGAGTTGTCCACATCCTATGTATGCATATATAAAGTTGTTATTTATATAGGCGAGGATGTGTATACACCGAGGTAGTTGAAGCGACTGGTGACTGTCATACAAATCCGACAACTCGGGATGATATAAGACGTCGAGAATGCATACACATTAAAAATGTTGACGTTTCTGTCCTGCAGCCCCTTTTTCTTGCACCCTCAGAACCAGTGAACTATTTCAGTCTTACTGATGGTTTTGTACTGAAAAAGCCAGCGACTCTTTCATATTTCATATATAATTCATTTTTGTAAATTAAAAAATGCATGGAATAATTTTTTTTCGTTTTAAAAATTTTTTTCTTTCGTACTGGTAAAAGCAAACTATTCATATATTTTGTCAATGGTTTTATTTTTTTTTTAATACAAATTTGAATCCCGAAAAAAATGTGTATTTTTGTGGAAAAGTTTTCTAACTTTTTTTTAAAGTCCAGTCCCTGTTTTCGCAAACATTTGCAAACTTTTCGAAAGTTTTTTAAAATAATGCCAAAATTGATAAATAGTTTTAGTCGTTTGGTTTTTTCCTCCGGAGAGCTTAATTAGGAACGGAATCTTACAAAGACGATGAGAATTCTGGCTCATGACGGATACGATGAGGCACGTTACTTGGCACAGCCGCAATGCGCAACGAGACGAAACTAGAAGGTCGTCACATACTATATGCGATTCCCCATCGACCGGCACACTGTGCATACCTTTTGTCGTCGTAGTAAACTTCTTTGATTTATGAATGAATGGCGAAGCGAATTATATTTCGATCCTGTCATTTAACAACAATAATAAAATTGTTAAATAATTTTTTTACGTATTGAAGGCGAGCATGAATAAAAGATCAGTGGAATGAAAAAAAAAAAAAATACATCGGTTATTTCAATGAATTTTTAAGAGTTTCGTATTGATTTATCGATTAACGGCATATATTTTATTTTTTAGGTGATGTTTTGGCTGTCAGAATACTACTGTGAGTAATAAATATTGTTTTTAAAATACAATCCCTTTTTTGACATTCAGTTTGACACGTTAAAAAATGTCAGATGTAACTTTAAAATTGTAGAGTATATTTCATATACGATTTTCACTGTCAATAGAGAAATATCGGCACAACAGACTTTTTGCGATCACGCGTCTGAGCACGGGTCTCATTTCTAGTTCAAATGGTTTCGAATTGAATGAGCCTGTCTAGCCTGGAGTGCAGGGTATTATCGATTAGAAGGAAATAGCCGGGAACGAGAGCTCAATAACCACTAGTGAATTTCCTTGTGCATACACAACAAAATTCAGTGCGAGTAAACTCAGGGGGAAGGAAAAATAGTACGAAACCGGAGGTAGCCAAGCACCGGGTTATATACATATATATGTGAATGAAGCTGCCGCATCGTAAATGCATTCTATACTTAGCTCTGGCTTGAACGGTGCCTTGAACTGTGACAATGAACCGCGTAGATGCCTTCGTTTTTTTCTTTCCCCCACGGCTTGGTGTGTGTACTCTACATGGGAAAACTCTTGCGACATAATTACCGTGTATTCTGGTTGAGTGCAGCAACTATAGACGGGTTAATTGCATCGCTTCCATTTCCGCAACGTTGCCTCCCTCCACGAACGTTGTATACACCAAACGATAATCTTCATTCGAAAAATATACTTGTTTCATCGAAACTTTTCAGTTGTATACGTGACAGTGTCGTTTCGCTTTGTGGGATTGTAAAATTAGGATATGGTTGGCGAAATTCTTTGAATTCGGAATGAAATCGAATCGTGACAGTTGTTTAATTAGAAACAATGAAATTTTCATTCACAATAGTAGTCGTGCTCTTTGATACGCGGGAAAGGAAGTCATCTTTAGGATTTAACACACAGAATTCATATAGGACATGGTACTTTGGTTCGCAAACAAGAAACTTGAGATTGGTAGCCATCTAGCGAATTTCCAGCAAACTTTGCCGTTACGTCAGATGATAAAAAATCATTTTGAGGTTATCAAAGCAGATTGTTTAAATACGAAATGTTTTTGCAACCTGCTTGTAAATCATTTGGCACCTGTTACCTCCTGGTCGTCGGTTATTAGCGCTCTATTGTTTCACTGATTTGTCACGAGAAATGATACGAGAATTTATGTTGTTTTTTGTAGCAAAGAGTTCTGAAGTAACAATATTACATACACACGATGTAGTTTCTACTATTGAATGGAAGTAATAATCACTTCGGATATTGCGTCGATAGCCGTTGACGCAGCAGTTTCCGAGCGGTAATCCTACAAGCCAGAAGATTTTCCGTTCAATAGTAAATGTGTATACGGAACGATGTGAATATAGGGAATTTCAGGATATGATCCAAATATACTTCAACAACAGAAACCTGCACTTGTTTTCGACGTTGTTTTTTTTTTTTGCTTCCGGTAACACGCGCAATTATTCCGCGAAACAAGTAACTATACCAGTTTTTACTAAATATAGAATAACTTGAATATAAGCGTGTATGAATAGCTAGGCTTGCCACGTTAGTATATAATAATAAAGTCACTTGGACATACGTTGTTTTCTCGCATTAAACAAGGACGAGAAGTGTGTGTCTGTGAGAGAGAAGAGAGAGAGAGGGAGAAAAAACGTGCATGTATGTACAAAGCCGCACGAGTTGTGTAACTCGACGAATGCTCAAGGTCATGGAAAGACCACTCGTTCATTCGGACACGGCACTCTCGCGTACATAATATTATATATATTTACTGTATTATGCACATAAATGTACTATATCCTGGTGAGCATCAGGCACGATTTACGTTAACCATCCATATATAAAGTGAGAGGAAAAAAAAAATGAAAAAAAGTCTAGTGAAAGAAACGTTATCGTCTACAACTACAATCGTCTACGTAACTACAAAAATGAGAAAATGCGCGCGAACAACATGCACAACGGTCAGGCACGTTTGGCAAAACGTTTTTCCAAGACGCCGTTCACTGATTATGGACTTCCTGCTTGAAATATCCTGATTAGCATCGACCTCGCGATAATCGCGTTATCGCTATTGTGTTTCAGAGTATTTTCATACGGATACGAAGGTGACCCAACGTGCTAGTCATACTTATAACTGAATAGTTACTTGTTTTTTTTTTTTTTTTTTTTTTTAATTTTCATTGTGCCACATTACCCGTTGAACTCTACCTCCAAGTCAATGCATCATCCAGTTAGGATGTTTGTTTTCGATGAAGTTTTACGTCAACACCGATTTAACGGCAATACCCTTCAAGAATTCAGATTTTTGCAGTATTCAAACGAAGATAATCTAGATTTAATGACCTTTCTGTCACTATACATGCATGACAGGGCAGAGAAGCTCTCTCTAGTTTATCGGACCGGCGCCTTTGGATGTTGAGTGAAAATGCCTCAGGAGCCACAACATTGTACGTTAAAGAGCAATGGTTGGTGAACATATAAAATATGTATATGTATATCTACATATGACATATATAGTTTGCTATACTCTCGTGACTAGCGTTGTTACGGTGACGCCATTATGGCTAACAAAGAACATCCTGGCGCGTATAGCAAAGCTGCACACGCGTGGGTTTCGATCTGTTCAATTTACCTAGTCCTATTATGCGTAGTGCATGGAATCATGGGACGTGGGAATTAACGGTTCTCGCGGCTGGACGCAGCAATTAAATCCTGTTACCGTCCCCCTGAGCCTCCGATCTTCCATCGACAGGGGCTCGGTTCATTTCTCTCAACGCTTCCAGCCTCCGGCGCAATCCTTTCCAATGCAACCCCGATGAATTCCCGATGGAAAATGACCGTCGACAAAATGTGACAACAGACTCCATTCTCGGTGTTCTCTTGTTGTCGTTCACAAAACTTGTTGACCGACAGCTTGTAAATCACATCTCTTTGGTCATCATCGAGTACATGGATTATCGCCCAGTTACGTAACTGAAGTATGCTCCAGCGTCAAACTGAAGTGCGACATCGATTATCGAGGCTACGTCAGTTCGTTGCGTCAGAAGATGAGAACGCTTCAGGCATTCGCGCCTCCTATGTTGTTGTCATTTTGTTGGTTAGAGGTCAAATGGAAATCGGGCACGTTGAATATCTGTTGTCGACTTTTTTCCCCGTCATTCAAGATGAGACGTCTAAAGAAATCAGCATCAGGATAGAAGTATGTTCTCATTCGACTAAGTTTTTCTAATATTTGCAGCCTTTCCACGTCCTTGACTCAGCTTGTGAAGTGCAATTGTTATTTAGCTTCGGACCCAAGCTGCAGTCTCATTAACTTCTTTAATTGATCTGGATAATTGACGGACTCGGCAGATACGTTATTCGAACTCCGCGTTGAAAGATATTCGTACGAGGGAACAAGAGTCGATTTTGATCCATTTTTTTTCCCCAAGATAACCAATTTTCGCGTTTCGCTAATGTAGTTCGTAATTTAATCACTACATGGATCAGTGGTAGCGCACTCAAAAAGTGCCATCATAAACCTCGTAGTATTATGTGAATGACGAGATGGCTTATAAAACAGATTATGCAATGATCCGAGCAGGTTCAAGGCACGAGGCGATCATCAGACGAGGGACGAGTGTTCATTCGCCCTCACATAATAATTTTCTCGTCGTCTACTTTTTATTCACCTCGTGCGTTGATCCGACGGTTTAATGAGGCCACAATTCACGAGTGATCATGACTTTGTGGCGTACCGGTGTTTTTATATAAATGAGCGGTCAAGTGCCACGCGTATAAACCGTCGAATCGAATTCATCGTCTGGCTTTCTATGTGTATACGACAGGAGAAGTAGATGCAGAGTTAATGGATGGACTGTCTAATATCTTTAGAGCGAGAGCGAATAGTTAATCGATTTACCAGACAGAGAATATTCATCGAGGCCTCCCCGTTGATCAATGTATGTTTACGTAATGATTGGAAGCTTAACGTTCGTCAATTAAATACTGAAATCTTTCAATCATTTTCCCATTTGTTCTGACTTTGATTATGTACTTTATGATGATCGAGTGCAGGATTATTTTTCACACCTATCAATGAGCTAATTGATTCGTGTAACATGTTTCAGCAGATTATGTTGCCTCGTAATCCCGAGTAATTTAAGTTTCTAAAGAGATGAGAAAGCAAAATCTGTGCTTAATCGAATTCATTGATACAAATTGATAAACGTTTGGGCTGCTAACAAATTGCCTACAAGTTAAACAAACTGGAAACCTTGGCTCAAACCGAACTAAAACCACACACATAATTTGATAGAGATGTTTCTCCAGTTATAAAACTGTCGAATGGTTAAACTTGCATTTGATTGTTATCGAACCTGTCATTGTATATTGACTCGAATTAAATATCATCACGCCCCGTTGTGACGTTTCCGATGTAACCAAACATTGGCTGGTTTCATGATACACATAGTAGATGAGATGAGCAAATGCTTGGCGGTTTGCTTTGAATAAATTCAAAGTTGTAAACAATCATTACGGCATGGAATAGCGACCGTTTTGATACTAAAGGTGTGCGTGTATGTGCGTCATGGGATAACGCCCAATTTCATGAAATTGTATGCTCGAAATCTTCCCTGTTTATACTCCGTTGCTGTATTGCTCGTAAAATAACAGACGGGAAATGTGTCTACGTGTTAGCGTTTAAAGCTTGAATATATACGGGCCGATGAAATGAGGAAAGAGCAAGACAAAAAGACGGAGAGAAAGCAAGAGAGAAAGATGAAAAGGATATATCGTGGTGTATACATACAGTAGACAGTATACAAGAGTTATCGTTGTATATTTATTGGTCTGAACGAGTGTCGGGAGCAGTGGGACTGCGGGAGTCACGGGTTTAGTGTATATATAAACGAGACGAGAGCGTAAACGCACGTCGTAAACACCTCGTTAACTGACGTCGGCAAATAAACTATTTTAGCGAACCTCATATACATATCTCTCTCTCTCTCTCTCTCTCTTTCTCTCTCTCTCTCTTTCTCTCTCTCTCTCTGTTCCTATCCATCGCTAATGAGGCCAAGTACCGCACAGTTGGAAGTTGGTGGGTTTCGCTTATGAACAGACCGTCTACAAAAGGGTTAAACTTTCCCTAGGAACAAATGTGCGTGACAACTCGTTGATTAAATGCGACAAATCCACCGGATTTATTAACATTCGACGAACACTTTTATAGTTTGAAGATTTATAAAAATGCAATAACCGAAGCCAAATGTATGAAAAGCAATTGATAATAAAAACGATTACGACCAGAAGAAAATGAGATACAACTTTTGAATGAAGCCAAATATTTTTGTCTCTCGAAGGAATTCATTCATGAGTAAATAACTTATATGTTTAAAGCAACAAAAAGTATTACATGTTTAATCTGCAGTGTGTACCTTTTTTATGCGGTCGTTCTTATACTTTGGGGAAATCTGTAATGTCACAAACTTGTATCTGTCGTTCAACTTCTTTAACGTCTAAAGTGTCAAATTCTCCGGTAATTTTGCAGCTTCGGGTGCCTCCCGAACTAGCTGACGGGCTCACTGCATCACAGCTTCGATGCGGCTTTGCTTGAGCCTCCTCGCATTGCCACCCGAGGAGATTAATAAGGTTCCGGGTGTATCCACGAGGTTTTCTACAGGTTTCCTTCACCCGCGGAAAATGCCCGCACTTGGGGATAGTTCAAGTAATGCCGCACAGAGTAGAAGGTACCACGGGAGGAATTACCAATAAAACATGGTGTTTCTTTTAACACGACAAACAATACAATAATAATGCAATTATACACAAATAATTTTTTGTTTTTTTTTTTAAACTCCACACAGTGAAAATGATAAAGAGCCTTAAGAAGTGTATGCAATAAACTGATTCTAATTGACACGGGAAGTAAAATAAAACAACGGAGAATTCCACAAAACCGCAAAAAACTTCGGAATACTATTTTTATTATGGTGGTTTTTTTTTTTTTTTTTATGAAAATACAGTCAATTTTGAATGCTGTATGGGTCAGAGGGTAAAAGTTGACTATTTTTTTAAGTGTACAGACATTTTTTTACGAAAGTATTTTGTTTTATTGTTCTTTTATTTATTTTTTATAGTGCAGTAGCTTTTATTATATTTCTAATGGTGTTTTCCAGTGAAGTTTATTCTTGACTAGCGAAAAGGAAACTTTTTCCAATTTCTCGTCAGCTTGCGAATTGTCGTGGTAACGGGTTTCCATTGATGTCAACGTTGGTAAGTTTTCAACGGAAACGTATCTTCCCTCCAAGGGCTTCCACGACCTCGCGCCATTAATCCGTGTATCGAAGAAAGCTCCCAAGAAAAGAAAGTGATACAGTTTACATTGCTTTTTGTTGCTAAACCCTCGGGACGAGACGACATAAAAAGATGAAAAACATGAGCTTGCCCAGCTACGTAAAGGATGGGATGGAAATGAAATGTCGGGTATATGTCAAACTACCTCGATGGCCTTCAAGCGGCTGACCACTTTTATCTGAAAAAGCTTCTCCCAACGCTCTCATTTTTCGTTGATACTCTTTACTTATAAACACATAAACATGTATAAACATTAGAGGATTACTATTTTTTAGTGTAACTGCTTTTTTGTCTGGATTTAAATAATCCAACCGTCTTGACAAATAAGCTCATTTGCTAAATTAAAAAAAGCGACTCTACATGTTTCGGGTCATTGTATATGTTATCGAACTTTTATTCAATTTATACCTAAAGCGATAAAATTCGACTGGTTGAATTTTTTTCACGTACCCAAAATAGTAACTCGCTTCGACCTATGACGTTAAAGTAACTGCGAAAAAATAAGTGGTGACAACATATTTTCAGAAAAATACTCGAGGACAGAACCACTGGAAATCGATTGATCGATTAATTTATAATTAATATGTAATTCATTACTCATCTATCAATTGGATTTTCTGCATGAGGCAATAAATGTTTGTCTTTCTGCTAAAATATTTATAAAAAAGATATTTTTGTTACTCTTTTTTTTTTTTTACTGAAATTTTGTCGTTGGGTTTTATGAAACGTTGCAGCATAAATTCTATTTAAACTGGAAACGAAACCGAACCTTTTCACCACCTTTTCCCTTCGTTGTTTATTTTTGAACCAAATCACTCACGTATAGGCAAATATAAACTCCGAAAAAAATTTTCATCTTTATCGTACTTGGTTATATGAAAATGTTTATTCGCAGGTTGTGATTGTGATTTAATAACTCAATGGTTACCAATTTATAATGAGAATATGGCTTACATTCAATAATAGTCTTTGTATCAAGTCTTTAGCGAGCTTGGAGGGTCTTTGATCGGAGTCGTAAAAGCTCTATCAGCCATGAATTGTTTTTTTTTTTTCTAGTCAAGGGTTGCTGATGATTTTTTTTCTTTTTATACATTATTTACGTGTTCGACTGTTCATCCCTGGTTTCTCGAGTTCAACTCCGGCTTAAGTTTTCGATTGACCGTGAATTGGTAATATTCTCGCGGTTATGAGCCGTCGAAAGAGAAAAAAAACTCGACCATGCTTTGAACACGTGAACGACCGGTATAAAGTTATGCTGGATTTCTTAGGGGGAATCCTTGGATTATGCTAAATTGCGAGCGATCGCTGCTGCCAAAGAGCATAAACCGACCTCGAGAAATCGACTTGATCACCGGACAACTCTTTATGGTAATATATACGCGATCCTATGGACAGGCGATCCTATAGGGGTGAAAAAATGAGAAAAAAAAATGGCTGGAAAAACAAGATGCGTATTGGTCCACGGTGACCCCGAAAAATGACCACCGCTCAACCATATAATCATCGTTCACGAATCTCTCTTTTATACGAGCTTGATCGCTAGAATCCATAATTTTTTGATAGGAATTTCCACGTTGGAAGAATAGTATTTGAATAATTATTCTGTAACTCGTGGCAATGAAGGAGCATTGGTAAAATTGTAAAAATTAAAATTATTATAATGAAGTTGTTTGGACCAGCGATAAAGATCTCATCAAGGCGTCAGAATGGGTGAAAAAACAATAAAAAACAGAATATTAATCGAATTCTTTCTGTTTTGAAGAAAACTCCAAACAATAAATCATTGAAATTCAATTGAAATGAAAAATTGGTTGTTTGTTACAACAAATCGAAATCTATATACAATGAATTGCGATCCGTTACCAGCTCATCGAAATATATTTAATAACTCTTCGACATACACGAAACCTATTTTCTTGTTAAGACACAGAGGAAAAATTCGAAGGATGTTTTCATGCAAAAAAAAAGGTGTAATGGTTACACGTGGCATATAACGATTGGAGGGGATGAGAATAAGTGTGAAAAGTACGAGGTTGTTAGAGATGAGTGAGTGGATGGGAGGAGAGACCGATAATTCACGTATCTCACTCGAGCGTGCCCATAACGGTCTCGGAGATGTCCCGCATTATTTATTAACGGACCATTGCTCGTAATATCCTCGTAAATTACGAGTTCTCTCTATCCCTCACTTTTTCTTCTTTTCTCTCTTTCTTTTATGCACTCTTCCTTTCTCTTTCTCTCTCTCTCGTTATCTGTATTTAAACTGACACACACACACACACACGTAGATATACGCCACTTGGCAAAAGAAGTACCGTTTCATATATAGACGTAGGAATGAAAGATTTTTTGATTTTCTTTTCGTGTCCCTCTCACCCTCGTACAATCTCATTTATCTGGTCTTTCATTATACTCACTTTCAAACGTTCCCATCCACTATATTTTCGTCGACATGACCATTTTTTTTCTCACTCTTCTACCTCTTAGATTCTTCGCTCCCTTAACCGCAAAGCTCGACGTTTACCTACTCTCGAGAACGAATGAATAGAGGCAGAAGCCAACGTTCTCGAGATTTCGCGCCCACATACCTCGTCACGAAGATTAATATCCCTTCCACTAGTAAAAGTACACGTGGCTTGGTAAAGTCGATATAGTTCGAAATCTACCCCTCGGTGCATGGCGTAAGCCACCCTTCTGACGCCCGGGCTAAGTGGTTCCTCATCTTGTAAGCGGATCACTCCGCAATTAGCATAAAATATGAAGACACTGATTACTCTTATGTGATTTTCGCATATACATTATCCGCTCGGTCGAGATACAATAAAAGAATTTGCTGCAATTTTTATTCCATTCTGTTCGAAATTTTATTTTTTCATCTACATGTCGAAGAATAATTGTTGGGTTTTCCTTAAACTTTTTAAATTGACAGTTAAAAGCATAAAAAACGAGATTCGTCAAACATAATAGTAAGAATCTCTCCATCCTCATCGAAGAAAGATGGAAAGAGAATAGACGAAGATCGTACCAGACAGAAATGCGAGAAATTCTCATTAGATCTGGAGACGAGGACCAAGCTCGCTTGCCATTGATCTTGAATGCGGCTAGACTCGGCCTTGACCATTATCATCTTACTTCACCCCCGCGCCTTCATCTCCCTTCGACCATTCTCAGACTCCGAGAATTTCTACTTATATTATATCCTCTCCGCAATGGATCTCGAACGAATTCACGATGGCGAACGTTTCTGCGTCCCGATGCGTACACGATTAACATCCTTTGCATTACACCCTCCATCCAACGTTCACTTACATTCTCCGCCATTTTTCTTATCCTTTATTCTTCGCCACAAGCAGATCACGTTTTCAAAGTCTCGGGAATTTCATATTCACAGCCTTTTGGGACTATCTTCGTTCTTTTGGATGTTCTTTTTTTTTTCTTTCAATCATCATGTCCATGTTCAGGGGAAGTTCATATGGTAATTGTAAAGTAAAAGTTCGTGAATGATTTACGACAACGAAATATGGAACAACGAATTTTCGGATTTTTGTCTCACATCAGTCCACCGATCCATTCCGGGGGAATCCTGGGCAATAATAAAATACTCATTTTCTCAATCTATCGGTCCACGTTGTTTAGCAATGATGCTGGGGGAAAAAAACAACGATTCCTGAAAGATAATCGCTGGCGTTCTTTTCTCCCTTGCTCTATGAAGCTGCATTCCCCTTAAGTGCAAAACAACTGTTTTGGCTTCGGCTAATTAGGGGGGCGAAATAATAAATAAAAAAAAGCCCACATCGACGAAGAGAACGGAGTCAGTGGGCGAAAGTAGATTGCCCACATCTCTGGAGAAACGGAAGCTGGAAAAACTTTCGCGCCAGGAGGCTAACGAGGGAGGAAGATAATTTTTTTCCTTTCTTTTTTCCTCTTGGCAATGTCTCTTTTTCTGTTTTCTGACTCTCTTTCCCACTTTTTTTCCGTCTCGTTTGCCGCAAAACGTGATGAGCTTCGCATACATACTTTTATACGTTTATATCTATATATGAACAGCACAAGCTCAAACAAAGTCAAAGTTGGGCATTTTTACTCCTCCTTTTTTCGTTCCTTTCTTTTTTTTCATGCTTGAAGCCCTTTGGTTTCTCATTGTTGGAATTATGCTAGACTATGATTTTCATTTACTCGTCAAAGACCGTGAAAGAGTCACCTTTTATTCGGGTGTACATAAATTTATTCTTTCAAGAATTCAGGCGAGTATAACAAGTTTTCGGACACGAGAACTTTGTCACAATAAAAATCTGCGTTATTCCGAGACAATTTCATAATTAAATGAGCAGTTTTCCAAGTAACATGCCTTGCGAACTTTGCTTCAGCATTCAAAGATACTCAGTGTATGAAAAAGAACTCACAATATGTTTTAATTCCTCGTCAATTTATTCATTATATTGAGATAAAAAAATATATCTACGAATACATGTGAATTCGTAAATCTGGACCAAAGTTTTTGGAATGAGAGGGGAACAGTCGAGGGATTAAATAACGTGCTCCGGATAATTGACCCAAATATAAGGCAAAAATAGCACGTTATAAATTAACTGGTTTATAGGCTACGTGTTTTTGTGTAGGTAGCTTGAAGGAGAGTGCGAAATGGAGACCACAAAGATGGCGAAAAACGGGGGGATGAGAAAAAGAAAAAAAATATATGCACTTGACACGATACTGGATTATTTTGTTCCAAGACTTGTGGCCAATATAGCGATACAGTATTCATCTTGACCCTGGAAATTACCGTGAAGAAACCAATTCGAAAAAAAAATCGTCAACATTGAAAAAAAAAAAAAAATTAATATTTTATAAGCCAATACGGAACTGCGAAATTTTCGATATCGATGCGAAAACAAAATGAAAATTGAGAATAAACTAATTCATTATTCAACACGATATACTTATATGAATAAGAATTGCTGATAAATTGTATTTACAATTGTTAATTTTGATTTATTCCATACCGAAAGCCATTTTTTGTATAACTTCGTCTACTGGTTTTTCATATATCGATTTATATCTCACATTGTTAAAGTTAGTTTTATTTTGTTTATATTTTATTTATTTCATTTTTGCATTTTCAATAGTTTTCAAATTTTTCGACTACATGTTTTTATGTGCATATATTAGATGTTAAAAAATTGATCTGATACTTTTCAACATACATGATGATTTGCTGAATTACACAGGTTAATTGTTCATCCGAAAAACCATAAAACGAAAGACAATAAAAAAGATAGCATTATCCGATGCTAAAAAATTCGATGAATCTGAATAAAAGTTATGTAGGACCATAAAAAAAAAAACAATAACCATGCGGGTCGACTTGAGAACATCCTCCTATTATGAAATCGATTAACATAATGTTCAGAAGTTTGTATCTCTCTCACGTTCACCAAGAACTTTTAAAGTGGTTACCAGTTTGTTCGCCAGTCATTGGAAGGGTGGAAAACATTTTTTTTTCTAATTAACTCAATGGGAGACAAGTTTGGCAGAATTCCGCTAGCGTAACATTCAACAAAATTTTGTGACGTTGTGATTCTAAGGATTTTAGCAATCTCATGCTCGATGAACCAGCATAAAATATCAACCTGAGGAATCTTAGATGAGGGTGCCTCATGATCTTTACCATTTTAAGACGTTTTTCTTTACCCTGAAAATACTTTTTACATGCAATGAAGATAAATTGTGTTTGAAAATGACAAAATTTGTGCCATTTTCGGAGATCCTAAGCTGGGTTTATTTTCTAATTTTTTGAAAGAGTCGATGAATTGGTAATCAATCAATCGATAAATCTTTTCAGCATTCGGTTATGAAATGAATGGATGCATGTTGATGACGTTTTGCGGAATTAATAAAAATTATTTGAACCAGTGAGTTAAAGAGTACTTTGTTCTGTCTGCTTTCAGATTATCTCCACTTCCGAAACTGTGATGTTGGTCCAATCGCTTTAATTTGAAAGAGTGAAGAAAGAAAAAATTCGTGTCCGTTGAAAGAGAGCTTCATCAATAGTGACTAATGATGACACAAACAATGAGTATAATGACAAAGTCATTACCGTTGCGTCGATTGAACGTATCATCCGTGACTTAATTGAGCCTCTAATTAAAGAACGTAACAACATTGCGAAAAATATTAAGAAGAACAGGCAAGTAAAGGGAATAGAGGAGGACAAAGAGAGAGAGAGAGAGAGAGAGAGAGCGAGAGAGCGAGAGAGAAAGAGAGAAAAAGTGGATCAACAAAAGGATCATTGAGGTCTTGAATCGGTCATACGGTGGCTGAGGTTAGCCATCGTGTCGCGCGGATCGTATCGCCGGTGGTCGTCGAGCGGAGGATGGCGACGAGTCCAGAAAGTCCATCGGATGTCTCGTCTTTGGACGGGAGTTCGGCGACTTTAACGGATATTTTGGGGCGATCAGATGATTTTTATGGTAACGGGACAAATTCGAGTATCGTAACGCCAGAATGGCCAATAGCGGTTTCGAAGGGTTGTGTACTTGGCTCAATAATAATAACAGCAGTTTTCGGCAATCTTTTAGTAATAGTGTCGGTAATGCGTCATCGTAAATTGCGGATAATAACAAATTATTTTGTGGTGTCGTTAGCATTAGCAGACATGTTGGTGGCGATGTTCGCGATGACCTTTAACCTAAGTGTACAAGTAACAGGACGTTGGTTATTCGGTTATTTCATGTGTGACGTATGGAACTCGCTGGACGTTTATTTTAGCACAAGCTCGATACTTCATTTAATGTGTATATCGGTTGATCGTTATTATGCGATAATGAAGCCACTCAAATACGCGATAAACATGACCAAAAAAGTGGTAGCTTACATGCTAATGGCATGTTGGTTATCACCTGCCATAATATCTTTCGTACCGATATTCAACGGCTGGTACACAACCAGCGACAACAACGAGTATCGTCATATGCATCCAGATATATGCGAGTTCAAGGTCAACGAAGGTTACGCAATATTATCATCAAGTATATCCTTCTGGATACCCTGCACGATAATGACACTGACCTATCTCGCGATATTCAAAGAGGCCAACAGACAAGAGAAACAAATGCACAGTCGTATGGGTAACGCAATGCTCTTGGAGCATAGACCCAGTAGAGATCTAAATAATCTCAACGGTGAACTAAACAGCGGTGGATCCTCGAAAACTCTAACCCTTAACGAAATCAGCACTGATCATCATCATCTACACACACCGACCAAAGACAAGAATCTCATTAAAATGAAGAGGGAACACAAAGCCGCTAGAACTCTTGGTATCATTATGGGCACTTTCATACTTTGCTGGTTACCATTTTTCTTATGGTACGTCACGACCAGTCTATGCGGCTCTAGCTGCCATTGTCCCGATATCGTTGTTCACATCGTCTTCTGGATCGGTTACACCAATTCGGCACTCAATCCCCTCATATACGCTTACTTCAATCGTGATTTTCGGGAGGCCTTTAAGAACACTCTACAATGTGCATTTTGCTCGCTATGCAGGAGGGAACCCTCCGATCTTGAGGCACTAGACTTCCGTCGGCCATCCCTCAGGTAATATTTTCCTTTTTTTCTTTAAATTTACTAAATATTGATAGCAAATATCATGCGCGAATGTACTCAATAAACTAGAAAAGTGACCAAACACGACGGTCAGATAAAAACCCTTCTGGATGCAACTTTTCAAAATTTTTCAGAGGATTTAAAAAAATGTTCTGCTCATCCCTAAAACCGGACAGCATTTGAAAGAGCAATTGAAATGATTCACCTCCTAATCAATTGGAGTACATTTTATTTTATATAATAGGTCCTCCACTATAAACTTTGCGTGAAGCCTGAAATTCCCTCTTTTCCCCACATCATCTCATATTGACTAACTCCATAATTGTTTGATTCAAAAATCTGAAATGCTTCCCTAAAGCAACGATGTTCTAGTCATTTTGACTGAAATTAATTGGCCTGTTTCAATATCTTTTTTTTTTTTTTTTTTTACCCAGACACAGTAGAACTAATTATGGAAACCGAGTTTTGCGAAATCTGATTCTCACTCGACTGCTTTTTTTCTTTTTTCGTGTTCCCTCGCAGTTTCCTTCTGTACTGATTAAATTAAATATTTTTTAATGACCAAGTCCACCTTATGCACAGCTGTACCGTCCATTTTTTTCAACGCTTGCATTAGATACTTCATCACTTGACCCTTTTTATTCTCCCTCCCCTTCTCTCTCTCTTTCTCGTTAATCGATGAACTTGTTATAGTGAAGCTAACCGTGCGTATACTAGTGGCTACATTATTTGGAGATTATTATATATTCATTTATTGACTGTTGTTATGTTATACTACTATCGTTTTCTGTATTTTGTTTTCATTTGCCTCATGGAAGTTTCTTAGGCATAATTATATTCGATCAATCAATTAATCTCTTTCACTTTTTTTCTCTTCTTCTTCTTCTTCTTCTTGTTTTTCTTCTTCTTTGTCTCTCTGTTGTGATGCTTCGTTTTTTCCACTCTTGCGTACTGTTCTATCGTCGTCGAAACTATTTTCCAGTCGGACTCCTAGAACCCCTGGGAGACCCAGGCTGTCACGAGAATCCCCATGATTTGTAGACTCTACGGGATGGCAAATGCTACGGTATATCTATCATCCTCGTGCAATATTGCCGTTTTAACAAACTTTTCAGTTTCAATTTGTCCCCAAATCGTAATGGTACGTTATTCGTCCTTGTTTTTCTTTTGACCTTCTGCTAAATCCCCAAAGCTGACTGTGCTGGGTCCTGTGACATTTTTATGTACTCTGCTATTTTGAAGGGAAAAGCCCTGATGAATATTTATCCACAATCGTGTACACATATGTTCGAAAAGTTCAAAATACCGTTGTTGAACGTATGTTACTATTATTTTATGTCTCCTTTATATTTGACTTATTATTTTTATTTTTAAATTCAATAATATCATCGAGAACGAGACTCGCAATATCGATTGCATGATACAATGATCTGACAATCCCACCTTTGCTCAATCACAACCATTATCATCATTAAATACCTTGCCGAGTTCGGACTTTTACACACAATACAATACGATGATATTAGTAAACGAAGTAAACAGATGGAAAAAATTTGTGACTCACTACGCGATATTAGGCATAAAAAGTAATTACTACGAATAATATAAATTAATAATCGAATTTTCTCACTTTTGCATAAAAATTTGATTTTCGATAATGCGACAATAAATAACGAAGAATGACAATCAACAACGCAATACATTTGGAAAAATGTTACATAATTTTGTTCAACATTTTTCTCGTGATGGTATCATACTGCGACGTCTCGTTCTCGATGATTACGTGTAGTAGCGTCAAGCTATGCCCAATTTCACACCTTTTAGAGCTTGAAGTTTCAGCTTTCGGCGCTGTCCATGTATGCTGCGCCGCTCATTTGTGTCCATTCTCATATCGTTTCGTTGTGCTCAACGATTCGCACACGAAAAAAATAACACCTTACGATAATTTGATCAATAAATTATTGAAACAAACCAAATAATGGGAAAAGATAAAAAGAGGAAGCTGTCTCGATCTCCGTCTAATGAGAGGAAAAGAGCGGATAAAGAAAATAAGACGGAGTTGCGAAAAATGCAAGACCAGCTAAATAACCTCACTGTACTGATCAACGATATTATGTCACAGAACGAAAATAAATCGAAGAAACATCCGGGTATTTTAACGATTTTGTATTGGTTTTTCCACACGAAAAATGCAGTAGGCAAGCTGCATACGAGCTTCGCCACCCAATAAGGGACCAGAACAATAAGTTCAATGAGCTCTATACAAGCGCGTGACATAAGTCTCGAAAAACAAAAATTTGGTCTTCCAGGAAAGGAATCTACGAAAGTTCAACGTACCGATTTCGGAAAGTTTAACTTTCGGTGCATGTGCGATGAAAACACATTTTTTTTTTTTCGTAGACAAGATATGAATCGAGACTACCCACGTTAGAATTTGTTGGCCTTGAAAAAGGCCGTTGGTTTTTCTGTGAAGATAGGGAAACTCCTAAATGATTTTAATGAGAGGTTTCCTAACCGGTCTCTTCAAGCGAGCCACGATGGTAGTGGTCCACGCTGCGGACTCTCGAGCTACGATGATCGGCCTCTTTTTCGGTGATAGGCCGATTATCTTGCGTTGCAGCGGTGGGACCGAGGACGGGTTTCTCGGTAGCGTTCTAATCCGTTTCAACGCTCGCTCGACCAACGGGTCGACTACCGCATTAGCGGAGCGTCGTGGTTCCGGCTCCGGGCTTCTCGGTCGTTTATTCGACGGAAACTTCGGGTCCGCTGTCGATGGAGGTTTCGGCCGATCGAGGTTCTTTGTCTCCTCCAAGCGGACTGCTTTCGAGTCGTGAGGCATATTCCAGGCCGTGTGTCTCGTTCCAGAGCGTGGAATGGATATCGTTGCTCGGTGGCGGCCTTATACTTATGCCCGTCCACCCGTGCGGCGAGCACGGATTGAACGGCGGCCGAGCGGTGGGGACAACCAACCGCCGCGTCGCTCTGATTGGCGGAGGTTGAGCGGCGGTGAGATCCCAATTGCCGCATCGCTCTGATTGGGCGATTCACAAAGTTTCTTCAGTCTGATATTTTCTAACGTATCACTGAAAAAAAGTGAACTATTGCCAACTACGTGATGAGGTTGAACGATCTTTGTTAAATCAACAACGTAAATATACTAAGGCATATAGAGCCAATTACGTCGGAGCGAGTATTTAATTATAAAGTATTTGAATCACAGAAAAAAACTACCCAAAAAAGTACGAAATTCTTAAAAAATTGGCAAGATCGAGAATGATTTACATTCAGCACTAAAATCTATAATATTAATAATAGGACAAGTATTTCATTATCGCTTCAGGATGGAGTGTTTAAAAAAAAGCAAAAATCAGTTGGTTATTGAAAAAAGTCACCAATGTACAAAAATGAAAATCGGTCAAAAGAACAGAGTCCAGAAAAAAATAAAGATAAAACAAAACGTGGGGAAAAAAATTTCAAACGAAAAAAATTAAATTGAAAAATAATTTCGGCCAAAGTACTTGGCGAGTTCGTACCATGAGGAATGCATTACGTGATCCTAGCTAAGCAAAAAATCAAGTAATATTTGTCGTTTTTATCTCCATATTTTTTAAAACGCTTAGGTTTTCATTAAAATATTTTTCATATTTCTACCGCATTAAAATTATTTCAAATTTCCACAGCGGTCTCATATTATCACACTAAAAAATAATATATAATATATAAAAATGATGAATAAATCCTTACTTTTGGAATTATTATTTCATCTTCTAGTTTATTGACATCCATTTTCTTGATTTTCTTACATTATTCATTTAAACACGGTTTGTCCTAACATTAACATTGATTTTGTCGATTCGTTTGAAAACTGATTGATGTGAAACTTTCGCGATCGTTATAACCAAATGCGATATGGTCAGCTGTCACATTCATTGATCGAATATCACCACAATTTTTACCAATATTACTAGTGTCACTAGAACGGCGATTGCGAAAAAACACGCGAGCGTCGAAAATGTGTGCGAAAATTTTCACAAATTTTTAGTGCATGCTAATTTAAAATAAATTCATATCTCCAGTACCATTCAAGCTACAGAGTTCTAGTTAGACACAATCGAAAGGAAAAAAAAAAAAAAAAAAAATGCGTGAACTTACAATGTTTTCCAAAGCGCTATAATTTAATAAATTTTACGGAAACCAGATTTGAACGTTTTCGAAAACAGTTGGGAAACGCGGTCCTTGGAGTAAATGAGTCTTGTAGCGACTCGTCTTTGACGGAGACAGTATAGGTAAATGTACTTGTCTCGAGCCGCTACCGCGACTCTTAATAAAGAAACTGCTGAAGAGGAAAACGATATTCAGGATGCACTAACAATACGAGAACCTGTTACGGATAAAGAGGAATGTGCAAAAGAAAATATTGTGAACGAGGACATTCTTGATCTCCTGGGGGAAGATCCAAATGCTACCCAAGGCGAGACAATGTATCTGCATTCTGAAATAAAAAATCGTTGGCAGAAGTGGATGAAGGAAGGGCTGTCCGATGAAAGTCGAAAAATGTTGACGAAACAATGTTGTCGGAAAGGAGAATTATACGCGGAGCCTCCGAAAGTTAATTTAGAAATGACTGCAGCAATGACCGATGTTGCGAAAAAAAGAGATGACTATTACGTCTAAACACAAAAATGTGTGGATACAGCTATTGTATGACTCGGGGCAGATGTGTCTCTTTGGCTGAATGATCCAGGAGAGGGTATCGATCAAATGTAACTCATAAAGTTTTTTTGCGATGCTGGAAAATTATTAACCGATGTGTTCCACCAACAGTCGGTAGGAAGAAAATTTTTCAGTACTTTGATGTTGAAAAAGAGTTTAAAGCCAGTAGTAGAGGCAACTCACTCAGACGAATGGCTCTTTTGACAAAAATTAGCCGAGCAAATCAAAGAAGCTAAAGCTGTGGAAACAGTGTGCCAGAGTCTCAAGGTCCGAGATATAAAATGTCCGCAACGAGTCCAGAGTCAGGGAAACTGGAAGGGCCCGTCTGGTGAATACAGACAGACGGGCCGATACCAGAGGAAACAATTCGTTCGTTTCAAGCTGAAGACACCCTATCGGCCGACTCACTCGAACCGAGACAAGAATTGATCGGCGAAAGAGACGGCACAGAAGCAGAGGAGGTTAGGGAAATAGCCAGAAGATTGAGTTTGTTCCGGTATGAGTGAGAAAAGATCACGACAGACCAGTTCATTTTAAACTGTGTGAAGGGATACCAAATTCCATTTTAAAAAACTCCACACCAAGACAGACCTCCTGAACAACAAAAATCGAGAAATGATTTATATCAAATTTGAAAAAATTGAATGAATTCGTTGGAGCCCCTCATTTAAAAATGGAAGACATTAGGTCAGTGAAAAACCTGATAACTCCCAAGGCGTTCATGACCTCACTCGATCTCAAAGACGCGTATTTTTTATTTCTGTGAACAAGAAAGATAGAAAATTTTAACGATTTACCCTTAAAGATGAAATATTTCAATTTAAATGCCTATCGTTTGGTTTATCAACATGTCCGTTCGTTTTCACCAAAATTATGAAACCGGTAGTAAATGTACTGAGAAGCAAGGGATTTTTATCAACAATATATCTAGATGATATGCTTCTGATAGGAAAATGCTATGAAAGCTGCAAAGAAAATGTACTCGAGTCAAAGAGGTTACTGGAGGAACTGGGGTTTATCATAAATTACAAGAAAAGCTCAATAACTCCATCACAGAGATGTAAATTTCTGGGATTCATAATTATCTCAGTTGATTATACAATTGAATTGCCCGATAAGAAAAAAGACCAAGTAAAAAGATTGCTAGAAATATTCAGAGTAGGAACAGAATATACGATTAGAAATTTCGCACATCTATTGGGCGTTCTGAACGCGGCTTGCCCTGCAATAGCATATGGAATCGTCCATTGCAAAAAACTGGAACAAGAAAAATTCATCGCTCTAAGAATAAATTACGAAAATTATGAGGCACACATGAGGATTAGCAAAAAGTTCAAACATGACCTATAGAGTGGTGGAAAATAAATAATCATGAATAAACCCGATCAGAACTGGTAAATATACAATAGAAATTTTCTCCGATGCAAGTTTGAGAGGATGGGGGGCGTATATTGTAATGGACAGTCGGTGAATGGCTGGTGGAATAGCAAAGAGAAAACTCGTCATATAAATTATTTGGAGCTCTTACCTAGTTTTTTTGCTCTTAAAAGTTTTGCGCAAAAATTACACGACTATGAAATTTTATTAAGAATAGATAATACCACGGCAATAGCGTACATAAATAAAGCGGGTGGAGTTCAATTTCCTATTTTGAATGAACTTGCACATCAGATTCGGCCATGGCGTGAACTGAAAAAAATTTGGATATATGCCTCGTATATTCCATCAAAAGAGAATGTGCAGGCAGATGCAGCTTCGCGAATTACAAATATCGATAACGAGTGGGAATTGTCAGAAAAAGCGTTTGAAAAAGTAAACAAAAATTTCGGTCCATTCAGTATTGACTTGTCCGCCACGGGATTTGAACAAAAAAATAAAAAAATTTTGTTCAAGATTTCCAAATTCAAAGGTGTATAGAGTTGATGCTTTCACAATCTCATGGACAAATGAAAAACCGTATGTGTTTCCTCCGTTTGCGTTAATCTTACCGACTCTTAAGAAATTCATCACCAATAAAGTTGAAAGGGTGATAATTGTACCACATTGGCGACTCAGACGTGGTGTCCACTGTTGAATTCTTTGCTCAGAGGGCCCGCAATTATTTTCAAGCCAAATAATACTTTACTATTATCCCCTTGCAGAACCAAGCCACATCCTTTAGCAAGGACACTTTCATTGGTGGCCTGGTAGTTGTCAGGCAAGCATTTTAAAAAAAGGGTCTCACAGAAGAAGCGGCTGACATAATGTTGAACTCGTTGGCCGGATCCACGATGAAACAATATGCATTATCACTAAGGCAATGGTGGATATTTATTAAAGAAAATGACTACATGTTTAATACTGCAGATAAAACTAAAATAATTGAATTTTTAACAAAGCGTTTTAAGGAAAGTTTTTAAAAAAAATGCAATGCTCAATTGTTTGATGCGAGGTGTTTTCAGGGAAGGACCGATTAAAGCAAAATATACAACGGTCAACGACGTGGAATGTCGATCCGGTTCTCAACTATACAGAACAGCTATCAACAAAATACTCGTTAACATTGAAAGAAATTTAAGAAAAAACTGCATTATTATTAATATTATAAAACGAATCAGGGGTTGAGATAAAAATTCCGGAATTAATCAAAACATCAAAACATGGAAAATGCCAACCAAATCTAATATTGCCGTTTTTTTTAGAAAGAAAGGGCATATGCGCGGGTAAAGCAGTATTACAATATATAGAACGAACAAAAGATATCAGAGGAGAATACACAAATATGTTTATTTCTAATGTTAAACCACACAAGCCGGTTACAACACAAGCTTTATCTCATTGGGTGAAATCAATTCTAAAAAAAGCAGGAATCAATACGGATATTTTTTCAGCGTATAGTACAAAACATGCGACAATCTCTAAAGCCATAAGCAAGGGCATTAACGTACATTTAATTAAAAAGGTAGCCGGATGGTCTGAAAAATCAAAGACATTTGCGAGGTTCTATAATAGATCAATACAGGATACAAATGAAACGTTTTCCTCACCGTTCTCAGTTCGCATAATTAAGTTATTTAACAAAGTGTTCTATCAATGTAAAATATTTTCTAAAAAGGATAAATAAAATTTTTACCCTGGCTCTGGAAGTTTACACGTAATCATCGAGAATGAGACGTCGCAGTATCATTGTACGATCAAACGAGCCGCCGAAGGCGGCGAGGTTCGATCGTGATTATACGAAGACGTCTCGTTCGAAGATGATTACCTCACTCCCTATAACCCTATATCTTCTATTTCAGAGTAAAAATTGAATAAATATATGATCTCTAAACAATATGAGGATGGAGACAAACGAGCGCCGTAGCATACATGGACAGCGCCAAAAGCTGAAACTTCAAGCTTTAAAAGGTGTGAAATTGGGCATAGCTTGACGCTACTACACGTAATCATTTTCGAACGCGACGTCTTCGTATAATCACGATCGAACCTCGCCGCCTTCGGTGGCTCGTTTGATCGTACAATTTTGTTTGAATAAATGAAGGAAAAATTGATATTTGAATTCCAAATTTCGTGTTCCGATTAGTGATCTCATCGCACGTGAAAAAAAAAAAAAAATTGTTCAAGGAATAGAGTTTTGTTTAATACAGAAAACGTTTTTTACATTATTTCAACACAATAATATTCCTCCGAAACTTCGGAACCGTGTGTGTCGATATGCTAATTCTATTCTGTGAATTTTTTATGTTTTTACAGGTTTGACGATCGAACAAAGAGCATGTACTCGGAGACGTACATAACGCACATTGACCGGCGAAGATCGAGTGAGTTCGGTAGCAGCCTCTGAGAGGAAACCAAATTTAGATTTTAAGTCGCACCCATCCTAAGCACAAGAAATGTAAAACGTCGAATAAAAAGTATAAAAAGCAAGTGACGATTCCAAAAAAATATATATATCAAAGAAACAAAAAAGAATGTAAAGAAAAACAAGAAACGACAGCAATTGGTCGTTTTGACCTCGCAAACAAACATAATGATACATAACTATTAATATTATCATTATTGATATAATAATTTATCGACGTAGAATTTTTATTAAGGAGGAAAATCATCGCTAATATAATTGCGAGACTCTCGTTTTTCATTTAGATTGAGCGATGTCACGGATTCCTTCGCCATTTTCTCTCATCCCTTCTCCTACTTTATTGCCAAAGTTAGTAGATAATTGATAGAGCAAATGACAAAAATTAAGAAAACAAAATGATAAGCAATTCAGAATGCGTGAGAGTGCCAAGAAAGTGCGTGATTACGCGCGTGTGTGAATATTTCAAATAATTTTTACGAGCCACGAGAATTTTTCATCCAGTCAAATATTCAAGAAGTTCGTATTGCTCAAATTTCCAAAAAACAACAGGGCTAAAGACTATTAAAAAGTCTTTTCGTCCATTGTGGAAGATCTTATTTGGGTTTCTGTTCGAAAACGAATAATGAACGTTTGTTGACTTGAATAATAAATTTTATTGCGGAAGAATCTCGCTTTTAAACAATGTTAGAAATTTGTAAAAAATATATATGTATATATTTCATGGAAATATATGCTTCGTTGATATATGTTAATAACGATTCGTTTTTTTTTTATTCATTAATACGTCACTTTCACTTATTAATAGTAAATATTTGTTTAATTCTGCAAAAATGAATATATTCGAGTTGAAAATTATATAAATATGTTGTGCAATTTTTTGCATATTTTTTAAGATGGTTTTGTGAATAATGAAAGTTTGTATATACGTGTAAAAAGTGAAGAGTATGTACCTGTACTTTTTGTTTATTTGACTCGAGGATAATTGTCGAAAGCTTTTTGTAAATTCGTAAAAATTTGGGTGCGCATGAGAGAACTTTTGTGATTAATAGTTAATACAAATATACATATAAATAAATACATATATTTTTTTTTTAATTTTTTTTTCTAAGGCTATGCCGGACAAAATGAGATTGTGTGATTTTTGAATGCGTTGATAAAGAATATAAAATTGATTACGATTTACGATCGGGTACGAGGGTACCATGGTGAGCAAAAGAGCAAGAGATGAGCCACTGGTTGGCCCGATAATAATTGACTTTTTTTCAGGGCCTATCTAAGATATTATTAGTGCAATAAGTTTTAGATTCCTGTTGGTTAACAAATTGTTACGTTCTTGTATATTTTTATTTCTCTTTTAAAAAGTCCTTCGGAAGAAGACCAAAGTCGCTTCCTAATCCATGAATTTTACGTGTTACACACACGTTCATACACACAGATATAACTGGACTGAAAAATATTGGCCAGATTCGTAAATAGTTTGTAATTTAATACGTGCAATAACGAATTTGTGCTCAAAAGCCCGATACGTGACAAGGCGGTCGTTGTCACATCAAATTTTGTTCTTCTAATTTTCTCTCTCGTTTTCTTTTTGATTAATAAAAATTGGTGAAAAGAAATAACGAAATATCGATAACAAGACTTTTGAGTGGTATTTTTTTTTTATCTTTTCTTTTTTTTTTTACGAATAACTCCAATGACCGTCAATACTCATCGATGTATAAATATAATATATAATTGTACAATAGTTAACTGAGTATATCGCGGAACTAGACTGGCCTGATGTATTTTTTACTCGCCTGGCACTATCATTAAATTATCGCCCAATTCCTTTTTCATGATCGCGCAAATTCATGTCGTTATCACATGAGCCCTATGAACGAGAATGCAAATAAAAGAAAAGAAAAAAAAATAAAAAAATAAAAAAACAGATACAGAAAAACAAAGTGGAACTAAATAAAATATAATATCGAAAGAACACGTGAGAGTGAGAGAAAAAATCATAGATGCAGTCGAACTGGAACTGAATAACGATGCAATAACAATAATAATAATGATATCATTACCGCGATATGATAGTGAAATTTAATTTAGTAGATTCGATGCAACGATGGATCTCTTCTCTCTGCCGTATTCAGAGTGAATGCGACCGCAAGAAACGACGTATGCATATTTCGCGTTGAGCAAAAAGAGATTTAAATATATACATAAATAGATGTAAAATATATAAAATCCGTCGTCGTTAGGTAATTAAAAAAAAAGTTCTTTCGACGTCGGCCAAACGTCAAAAAAAGATGCGATAATAATGTTTTTTTTTCCCTCCCACGTTCTATGAATTTGTTGCCAAAAGCAAGAAGAGAAAAAAAATTCCACGAGTGCATAGATCCACTCAGGGCTCGGAGATTGATGATAATATTGGCACGAGTTTTATTTCGAAATTGTTGGATAAATACAAAATTGTAGTATATCGATGAAGGTTTCTTGTAAAAAGATTAAGCGTCGTGGCATTATTATTGGCACAAGATGTTTTTCCACAAATTTGTACAATTATTAAGAGGGGTGATTTGTAATTCTCGTATATATTCAAAATTCATCGCATCCAATTGGATTTTTCGAATTTGGTAAACAAAAAATAAATGAAAATTTATTCAAAATAATTTATCATTGGAAACCAAATACTAAAAAGTTTCGCGTATGTGTGGGTGTGTGTGGGTGTGTGTGTGTGTGTGTGTGTGAGAGAGAGAGAGAGAGAGAGAGGGAGAGAGAGAGAGAGAGAGTGAGAGAGAGAAAGAGAGAGGTTGGCATTCATCGCTCAGGTGTTTGTAAATAATAACAAAAAAAAATCAAATTGTAAATAAATGTAAGAGGAGAAAAGAGAAAAGAATATGTCCAGAAGGTATACATACATGTAATCGAAAAAAAAAATCTGTTAGTATCGCGCAATAATGGAAGAAGTAAAATAAGGAAGAAAAAAGAGAACGAGTTTCGAAAAAAATATTTCCTTTAGTTCAGCGGGAGCAAAGTGTTCGTTAGCTCGTACGTCTCGTGTAATCTACTAGAGTACCTACGACCCAGATCCGAATACCCAACCTTTTTTCATTCCTTCTCACATCAAATGAAAGAAAAAAATGAAGAAAAAAAAAACATTTTCAAAAAATAAATATTTCAAAAATTCTCCAAATTTCTCCCTTCTCCCCTGTTTCCCAACTTCGTTTCCTGTCGATTATATCCGTGCGTATAAACAATCAAATGCAGTATACATGTGTATCAAAAGTATAGGCAATCTCGTAAACAACAATAAGAAATAACAGAAACACACACACACATTAGAGACAAAAAACATGGATGTTAGCTGAGAATTCGATTTATCTAGACTGTACACATTCTCCGGAGTTGGTGCAGAATTTTTTTCAATGTGACGAAATTCATATTCACTCAAAATTCCGAGTAAATACGTGGAAGGAAAAAAACAATTGGTTCACGGAATAACGAGTTTCCCAACACGAGTACGAATGAGTGATGATAATTGTGCATTTATTAAAATCTTGTAATTTGGACTATTTTTTGTCTCCATCAATGAAATTTCCATTGATAAGGCTTTCTAAGTCAGAGGCTAACGTATTTCTTTGCTGGTTCCTGATTCTCAGACAGTCATTTGAAATAGAAAAAAATGGAAGATCAGTGTGAATTAAAATTGGCAACAAATGAATTAATGAATGTACAATTATAGGTGGAGTGAAAGAGTGAAGAAAATTGAAATTCGTCACAGTTATAGCTTTACTCCGATGTATCCGAGAGAAGAAATGAGCGAACCAAAAAAAACAAAAACATCTGCAATTTATATCACGAATCTATCGTCGTATGTGTATATGTATGTATTTTTCTGAAGCAGATGAAACAAATAATTAAAATGCAAATATACGAGAAACGAAAGCAAATAAATGAATTCAAAGAAAGAAGAAAAAACAATATCAAAAAAACCATCCTGATAACACGACACGAACAATTGCTATCAGCTGAGGAAAATAATGAGATTAAAGGGAGGGAAAAATATGTGTATAAAGATTTAAGTGTATAAAAACAATGTTACTATTAAAATTAGGCTATGTCGTCGATCGATCATCGCAGCAGGATACTCGATCGTTGCAGGAACAAATTAAAACAGCAATTATATAGAATCCTGCGTTTCCTCTAGTCATACACCAAGAAGACCAATGCAATGTAAAAAAAAAAAGAAACATGAAATATATGGAGAAAAAAAAAATTATGATATCATCGAGGTTGAGGGGGTGCAAGCGCTAAGAAATTATAAATCACACACACACGTTCGAGCAACGCAATCGCAATTGAGCTTTACGTTGACCATTTATTCTCATTGTCCATTTATATTTTTTATTATACATCGTTTGTTCTATCGTCTCAGTAAATCACATCGTCGACCAAATAAATGTGTCTTTGTTATTATTCCATGTGCCTGATATCCTAAATAACGGTTCCCACCAGGGCAAAAACGCCGAAAAATATATGAATTTTTGTGCATTTTTTTCAAACAAAATCTTATAACAATTCTTTGTTCCATGACAATTACTATGGAAGTATAAAACAGTGCAATGGAATCAGTCGTTCTGATGGGGTATCTATTAATGTGGGATTTACGAGGTCAAAAAATAGACGCCTCTAACGTCTTTTATTCACCTTTAGTATTCGAGATATCTTCAATCCAAGATTGCACAATTTTACTCGTGTTTTTATGGGGAGCAGTAGGAATATTCAAATTTTACAAAATTACAAGTACAGCGATACTTGCTTTCGCCATTGAAAATCTTTCTTTTTGTACTTGGCATTAAGACGCTGCTACGGCGTCTCTAGATAAAGTATAAGCTCTGTGTATTAGACATAGGAACGGTGGTTATTTCTCAACCTCTCCACTTCATGTTTGACTTTTTGTTAGAAGATTTGTATGTTTTTACATGCACAAAAGATGTAAACAATGAACATTATTAAATTATTCTACAAGATATATCCAGGTTTTCAAAAATTGACCGAAGAGTTGACATTTGATCGTGAAAAATATTAAAATTTCGACAGAAATAAACATCACGGCGATATTCGGTAGTCATCGTAGATCTATAGTTCAATGAAATACCGTGACATTAATTGATTCAATGATGACTCAAAAGCGCGAGTGTTAAAAACAGGTTTTTTTATTGCTTTGATCTAATGAATAAAAACATTATAGAGAATCATAAAATTTCGATAGCAAATAAATGGTGATTCAAAATAGTTTTCTATAAAATGAATAAAAATAATAAAAAAATAAACTTGAAACTCGATGGTTTATCTCGCGTTAGTTCACGAAAGTAAAAATAGAATTGGCACGATTCAAACTTTTTCTCAATATACGAATAAAGTTTGTCCGACTGTGACGTTAGTGCCACACGAGTCGTTGAAATTGTAATCGAAACTTAAGCGAAAAAACATTTAAAAAAAGGTGGCAGTGTGTGTATTAAAACTGACTGAGTGCTGCACCATTGCAGCCTAAAAATCTCCAACAATATATACATTCAAATGTCACTATGCCTCGTCGACAATGCTATCATGATCGTTGTAGCAAACGATCGTTTTTGTCGAAGAATCGTACCGGCAGGAACACCAGAGCGCAATCAAGATACTAACGAGCTAGCGCCCACTAACAGTGAGAGCATTATTCAGTCGAGCCACGTTCGAGGTTTGTACAAATATATATATATATTTACTTGACAGTTAAATACATATGGATGTATGGATATTTATTGGTTACTGCCATATGCCAATCAAAATAATTCATCACCACATCAAGATTCCCCAAGAAGAGGGTAAAAAAATTTGAGGCTCGATACACATTTGGAACAGGGTGGATTGTTAGTGTTTTTTTTTTTCTTTTGTATTTTGCAATAAACACAAAGCACATTGGAATTTGGAACAACATTATTTTCGTAAATTTTGCAGCTTTTAACGAACATTTTTAGCTTTTGATGACAGTGACGAAATTTAGGGTTTCAAGTTCAACATTTTTGATTTCATTAAACTTTAGTACATATATTTGAGAATTGCCAGTATAAATTAAAAACGAATCTCTATACCACATGCTTATGTGCAGTTCCATGAATTCAATTCTGGATTGTAATTATAGGAGTTGATTTTAATTTTTTATTTATTATTTCTTGTTCATGGAGCAGCAGATTTAATAAAAAGGCAGTAATCACGTGTGACTTGTATGAGCAAAATCGTGCAGTTGGTCGAGGCAAATGGAAGGATTTTTATCTTGATAATAACCCTTCAGTGGCCCTCGGCTCGCCCACCAGGCAAGACGGTGCCACACGATTCCATTCTACCACGCAATCGCCTTGAATTCCTTTCGTAGAAAAAAAAAAGAAACAAAAGAAAAAGGAGAAAAAGAAAAATGACTGTTAATTATTTACTGCTTTCATAATGTACGTTCTCGAGTTCCTCGTTTGGAAATATGACAAAATATTTCATGAAGGGAAACTTGGAGTCAAAAGATTTCAGAGGTAATTAGTCCACGTGACAATTAGGACGTTGAAGAGTTTCTAATACACCCATCAGAGTCTCTCAGAGGTGCAAACATTTTTCTTCGAATGTTCATCAAAATAAAGATATTCCATGATGTCCAAAATATAGTCTAAATGATTCCTCGAAGTCGAAAGCATTAATGAAGGTCATTGAGATGCTTTTTCTTAAGAGGAATAAATTTTAAGACAATTTTCGATGAAGCCGGGATTTGCGTAAAATGACTTTTCTGCGCATTTATATGCAGTAATAAGTCCTTTAAGGGCCGCCTCTATAGAATTGAACAATGTCGTGTATGCGTTAATGAATAGTCGTTCCATTGTCTTAGAATGGCGAGATCGATATTAAAATTTGCATTTACGAATCGTCAACCATTCATTTTATACCCTTTCACAATTTAAAGGACCATATCAAAGGAGTGCTGACATACAATGCCCAAAACTAAGACTCCGAAAGATCAAGAAGTCAAGATTCATTGTTTTTTGGACAATAAAATGAAATGTCTGATTTATATTTGAATGAAAAAGATCCAAATGATGATGGGCTTTTGTAAAGGTTGATAAGAGGGGACATTTTAATGACCTTTGACAAGTCAAGGAAAAAGATGCAACGAGGGATTAGTTCTTGCCACCTAGCGTGCGAAAGAATAAGGTGACGTAACGCACAGGTGAAACAACGAAAGATAACCAAAAATAGGTGCGTGGTTGTTGGGAGAGTATTGCAGTGGGGTTGCGCATTGCACCAAGCCGAATACAAACACTACGAAACAATACCCTCTCTATACTGATACAACTTCAACTGCCCGTGGGTTAATGCAGCAGTAAATATAAACTGCCACGAGCAAGGGCTAGTTATATGCTTTTGCTGCTACCCACATTGCAACCTATACGTTATAGTTTTACCACGAACGCATCAACCCTGATGTTGCATAACGTTTATGTACTATACATTGGACATCGTATTTCGAGCATACGTAGGCCTTACAATGCCTGTTACACGAACACGGGATGGTGCTTTGTACTTGTCATTGATAGAACTAAAACCCTCAATAGCCTTCAAATTACCGGATCTTTGTTTACAACATTTAGACTTGACTGTAAAATTTGAGGCAATCATGAGGCGAACGATGGCAACGAAATATTCGATACTTTCAATGTGTTAATTCATTGCTTTTCAAAAAATCTATTCGTACATATCGATCGTAAAATACTAAATATTTATTAATGTATTTTCTTTTTCAAATAAACGGATAAACTATCTCGATTTTTATTTTTAATGCTGTTTGGTTTTTATTTTTGTAAAGAACCACTCGTTTCGCTTGTACAATTTGTATTTATCAAAATTTGTTTTGCAAACATATTTTTTTAAACTTATAGTTAGAACTCTACGATAAAAACTTTCGTCTAAATGTTAAAGGAGTTCGATACAGACTTCATTTTGAGAAAAATCCGTTACAAAATACCATTACCTTTTAAAAACTTATTGGATTTATTTGAGAAATTTATTCTGGTGGCCTGGATGTTGATTTAAGGGTTGTCACTTTTAAAACAATTTTCACGCATCCCAGATGGCGTGTCGAACGATATCTTGTTTACGAAATCACTCCAACTGTTGATAAACCAATATTTTCATGCCCCTAGTCGGTAAGTCACATAATTAAGGGATGAATTGTACCAACCGTTGGAAAACTACCCTTAGCTACCGTCAACATGAATTTCCATCTATTTACGATTGTTTTAGCAGTCGATAAAATATCAAAGTAGTACGAAACGTGAATAGTCAGTCGCATTATTACCCCTCGCAGCGATTTAAATAAGTATGTAGTTGATAGTGCTAATTATGTCAATCGAATGTATTTTCAAGTTCCATTCGTATAAAGGGTAGAAAAGACATCAAAAAACGATATTTATATTCATCAGGCGTCCCAATTCATACCGAAAAGTTATTGCCCATGTAATCTTTATTTTTACAATAACCTGAATTATTCCTAGCGCAAACGTGGATCGATTTTCCTCGCCTTGAACACCAAATATTCGTGATAATTATCATGATCGTAGCAAGGTTGGATTCATGAATAATTACACTCAAGAATTGCAAATCATGTTAGAAATTATTGTTTTATTCCGAGTGGGGCAAAAAAATTGATAAGATCGATTTTGGCATCGTCAGTAGTTATTTCCCAATTAATTCATTAATAATCTGACAAAATTATTCAATTATTATTAGAAACTGTTGTCGTTTTCAATATTTCAATAGTTATAATTAACATTTCGGTTGAAAAAAATATTCTGTAACATCGATTATATAGCCGCTGGCAATAATCTCTTAAAAAGTTAAATCGATTTTTTCTCATCCTTTTTTATCTTCGCAGTCTATTTATAACTGTGTAGGTTGAATCGAGCGAGGCCTTAAATGCATCTAGAACTCTGTGCGTCGAAAATAACGACATGTGTGTGTATATATATATAAATATATATACGTATTGCAGCTCGAAGTTTTCCGAGTTGAGTGTCCAAGGCCAAGCATCGCGAGGGTTGTCGTGGCATCGATTATGTATGAGGGTAGACTCTCCATACCAACACCGCAGTAGGTTGCATGCTACCCGCCTCAATAGCAAGGCTAATAGGGTGCAACGTCACTGTAACCCTGTGCCAAGCTACGTTAATCCGATTTGCTAAGGAAAGTCACGAAGTCTTATCAGGCTATCCCAAGAAACAAACGATTGTTTCTTGACTTTGGCCTCGAAAAAAAAAATTAAATAATTTCAGATACCCGGGTGATAATCCTCACCGTAAACGTGCAAACATGGCTCGATCTTTGGGAAAATGTATTTTACACAAATCTGGAAAAAAAAATTCTGCTACTTAGCTGAGTTGGTGAAACAGAAAAAAAAAACAAGAGAATTAAAGTCCAGGAGAAATAGAAATTCACGGATCAGTCGTACATGTTTCTTAGCCTAAAGTTTCGTTGGATGAACATCATGAAACTTGGTAATCTCACAGACATTGGAAAACATGCAACGACCATTTATTTTTCACAAAAATAGATTTTCAGCAATAATAATGCAAATGAGATAATAACATATTGTTTAACCTAACTAATTTCCCAAATGTAATCAAACATTTTTGTTTGTTGCGGTACATGCTTTTAATTTTCAGGTTCTTCTGAAAACTAAAAAATAAGTATCATTTTGAGTAAAAATAGCGTCACGTGATGAACACCGCACGTCAGCAAATTTATATTTGCCCAAAAATTTGTTACGTTTTGCCTGTTCACGATCAGCCCGTGAAAAGGTTGCGTTACGAGAAGCCCATTTATGGCGCGCAGCTGATCCAATTGTAATCAAGCCTTCCACAATAACTGACAAATCAGACTGAGAATCAAGGTCCTATACGGAGATTCGCCCTAATAAAGCGTTAGTTTCGCTTACTCTGATAACGCCTCACCAAAGTTTCACCCTACACTTCGGTATGCCTTTTTCTAATAGCACTCTATAAAGGTTTCTTCTATGAGGCTTTGTGAAATCTGCATTACGAGTACTTTCAACGTAGCATATTCAATTCCGTAAACAACAAACAAACGCAACCTAAAAAATTATAACATGATGTTAATACCCGTGATGTATACCGAGAAACTATATGACAGATTAAACATATCAAAAGATAGAACTGATAAAATTCCACGAAACTTTAACAGAGAAAAATGTAAAAATATCAATGTCATTGAATACATTAAATAATTGGAAAATATCAATGTTCCGTTTTCTTTATGTTTTTATAAGAAAACATGTGTATGTGTATATTGACAGTTATTATTATTGTGGCCTATAATATATATAGCAGCTTAATCATTTGATAAGCTGATGGGCAACATCATGACGATCGAGCAGTTTAATCAGGGCCCAGTCATACAGCCTGATTAAGGCATTATGTACCTAACCGTTACATTTCATATCAGGTTGCCTACAGGTCGTGTTGTAAGCGCCGTTATATGGCAATGAGGTAGCCTGATAACGAGATGAAAATGTCTCTACTGTAATTAATAGATGGTCCCACGATAGGCAGTTACTAAAAGCTTTACAAAGTTTCGTCACTACGAATGGAATATTCGCTCCAAAGACAATAAGCCACGAAAAAAATGATGATTGATTGCTCTTTCTAATTCTCGATGTATGTAAACCCTTTGATGGGATAAAAATTGAGGATGGTTGGATCTTGAGTAGCATTGCTGGAAAAGAGTTACAACCCTCATTATTGTTAAGGCGGAGTATATAAAAGAAGTGAGATTATCAATGGTGAATGACGTGTGCAAGTGATGTCACGCTCACATCTTTGGGTTGCTTATCGCGTTTTGAGGTAGGTCTGGTTAAGAGTAGGGGAGAGGGATGGGTGAGAGTTTGCTGCGACTGAAAGCGGGAAATCTCAATGGAAGCTGGGCGGTTGAGCGGAGGAGAAAAGACTGTATATAAATGTAAATATATATGGACGGCTGGGCAAGGGAGTAGTTCGGGCTTAAAGGGTTTCGGGGGTAGAAGCTTTGGCCCGGTCCGCTTGGGGAACGCGGAAGCAGTGAGTCAAAGAGAGAGATAGAGAAATAGAGAAAGAGAGTGGGGTAGAAATGTTGAAGAGTAGGAGATGGCCGATCCATATAAAGCGAGAGGAAGAATGCTAGAACAGGGGATGGAAGGGGGATGAAGTCGATGCAACGCGCGAAACTATCATCTCGTCTCCGTACCGCGCACCCTCATCCATTTCTCTCACTCCGTCTCGGTCTCCCTTCCTTCGGAGGGGGTTGTTTTTGGACGATTTAAGCGCCTCTATCGGCCATTCGTGTTAGGCTCGACCAAAGCTTCTCTCGTGCAGAGCAGGCCAGTGCGCTTTGATCCGCGGCACTGTCTAACGTACTCGCAACCCCCGATCATCGAGCCTACGACTCAACCCCCCTCAGACATAATAATTTTGTCTTGTGATTGTGCGCGCGCCCCCTCGAAAGTCCGTTCCTATATCGAAACCCGCGTACTCTCCGGCTCTTCCCTCATTCCTGCCAACGCCAAAAGTTACCCCGAGTCTCGTGCGCGTACTTCTGTGACTCCGATTCATATGTCATGTGTGCGTTCCTCGTCACGTGCTTCATGATCAATCATCGATCATTTCATCTTATCTTCGTCATTCTTCGCACCGATGCCAACTGACTATATTCAACCAGAGTTTTATTCGATATCTGACTATAAACAACAACATTCATAATAACAATAATCATTACAATAATTGTTATTATACGTTGATTTGTTGATTGTTATTATCAGGGTAAGAAATGTTTTATATATTTCTTCAATTATCAAGTGTCAGAGCTCAGAAATTCTTTTTATTAGTTATATACCATCGGATACAACGGATTACAGATGAAGAAGAAGTTGGATAGGAATTGTTTTGTACTATAGAAAATATTGTTCCACTATGAATAATCCAATTCAAATGATTTAGCTAAATTTATGGTACATGTGCTTCACGTTATTTTCTTTTAATTTTTTATCACTGTTTTGACTCCCGTATTTTGTTTCATTGAAGAAATTTTGTTCAGTGTAATGTAAGAAATATTTCTCGTATATTCCGTACTGTTTGAATGAGTTGTTCTTTTTTGTACCATCGGCACCTTTTTTTTTGTTTCCACTTGTTCGCAATTCAACGATTCTTTGTCGCGGTTGCAAATGAAGGAACTGTATGTTCTTGGTGTAAACCATTGTTGGTTTTTCCGCTTTGCTCCAGAGGAGAAATATACATGTAACCCGGAAATTTTCCGGTCGATAGAGAAGTTCTTGGTTGCCCTCTTGAATGTCTCGACCGAGCCCGGAGGCTTTTTGCACTTGTTTTTTTTTTTTTTTTTTTTAAATTGTTTTCGATCCACCGACAGCTTAAGGTGCGAAAGTACTTAAAACATAAAACACCCAGATTGCAATAAAAAAATTTCAATGAACACTTCATATACAAAATATTTCTATTGTATTCGCTGAGTCAATTTGTTATTTATTTTATTTATTCATTTATTGGATTATTTGAAACGTAACCAATGTGTATATATTCTTGTAGCAGAGGGTTATCATTTCAGTTGGTCAAATATTTCCATATCATCGAATATATGCACGTACACAAGAATGTTCTCATTGTGAATTGATTAATAAACAATCTCTCGCAGCTGAGTGATTAGATTAGCAATATAATGAATTAATCCGTACAGAGCATGGTCATTTTGGTATGTTATAGATTCAGCAACAGAAATATCCACAATACTGTGGATTTCATAAATAAATGAACAGTTTGCTAATTAATTTAAAAGAATGCAAAATATATCACACATGGCGTACAAGTTTTTATTTTAATTTCAATATCGAAAATTTTTATATAAAAGGAATGCAAATGAATTACCTCTCATAAATTATTTTTATGAAAGAAGATTTAAAAATTTGTATACCGTTTTATTGCACTATCACAAAGTGGTAAAAAAAAAAAAAATGTAAATCGTGCAATATTTTTCAGACCCTCATAAATTCAGGTATTTCAATGAGGGAGACACGTGTTCGCTTATAGATAAAAAGGGGAAGTTAAATTTCTTTTGCAACTCGTGAAAGCTTTTATTTTGTCGTCTAAAAAATAAATAAAAGTAACATAGATCCGAAAGACCGTTTCCCCTCCCGTCACGTTTATTACTCAATAAAAGTGTACTTCCTGTCTTGGTAAAGATACTTTTCATTATTTTATTCTTCCATTTGAATGATCTTATTCAAAAATTTGGAAAAAGGTGGAGAATATCAGAGGAAGGAATGAATGTCCAGTTTGTTTCGATATTGTTTCGCGGAGTTTATCGCAAAATAGCGCGGGTCAATGTGCCCATTTTATCCTATAACCTTGATATTTCCGGATACGGATACGAACAAAAACCACCCCCGCGTGATTCGTCGAATGTTCGCATTCCAGAAAAACTGATATTTCACGAGAATATATGCCGAAGCTTTTACCGTTCTCACTAATCGTACCAAGCAGCTTTTTCCGATAAAATCCAGTTGATGCAGTACTGAGGCGGGTTAAAAAAAGGGTGGCGATTTTTTTCGTTCATAACAATGGAGTTCTTACGACGTCATATCCTGCCGATTCGACGTGCTATTCTTTTTCCTTATCGAAAGAATGAATGTGTGAAGGCTCCGATCAACCCTCGCACAGAGTAATCCAAGTATTTTTTCAAGAAAAAAACCTCATTCGGAAGGGGAACTACCCCTGTAAATAAGTAGAACAAAAGAGCTGAGAATACAATAAAAGAGTCAAATTTAAATTTTATTTCTGCTTCAATCGTAACGAAACAATTCCGTTTGAACGTTTTTTTTTTTATTTTTTTTTTTTTTTTATAAATAACGTGTCGGTCATTTGATGGTGATCGCACGATTAATTTATAGTTCTTCAAAAACGAATGCATCGACATACAAAATAACGCGCAGAAACGCCCTTCCTTGGGGAATGGCACTAAATATAACAATCGATGATAGCTCCAGTGGTTCACCAAAGAGTGAACGATCAAAAAATTTCACCTCACGATAAAAGTATTGAGAGGCTTCATCGGCAGTATGAAGCGAGCGATGAAGCGGATATTTTCTGAAACATTTACGGGCTTTGAATTGTAACAATATTTTTTGTAACATCGCATGATGATCATTTTGTTTTTATTTTTATTTATTTTTTCAAGAATTTTTCCATCATTTCACTCCCTTAGTTTCTGATAAGGAATAATGACAGATGGCTGTACGATGGTGATGGATCCAGGGAAGTGGAAAATGGGGTCGCGCGGCGGTGGAACACGAGGTAGACGTTACCCAAGGCTTTTTCTTTTTTTTTTTCAAATCAATCTGGGACGAGTAATTGGCGTTCAGGAAACAGATAGATTCGAAGTCAGAGAGAGGGAGAGGAAGAGACTGAAGAATATTTTTTTTAATAGGCAATTTTTTCGTCGTTTTCTCGATTTCTTCATTTCCTGTACAGATTGAAGTGTCACAAGCAGTAGTCACTTCGAAGGCTTGGACGAATTATTCGAACTTCTATGAATGTGCATGTTTGCATGATTGATCATCGTTGCTTCCTTCTCATAAATGTCATAAATCTTTGAGTCAGACTTCCAGTTGCAAATTGAATAATAACTGTGTGCTAATTAACTTTTAATTATAATTTTCCAATGTCTCTAAAATTTGCAAACGGTTGGAAGCAGTCGTTAGAAAATCAGAGAGAATAATCTCTCAATTATACATTTGCCAATCGAATATTCAGGCTCGCGTTTCTCTCGTGGCCAGTAGGTTATCCATTCCCCCTGATAATGGGTTGAAAAAGCGACCGTCGCTACGGTCTCCCGCTGGAGAATATGTGGAAGCGCATAAGTGGTTTAAAGATGTAGGCAAAAAGTGGTTCAACGTTGGGTGGTACTAGAGGCTTAGAATTGAGCCCATTTACGTCAAAATTACGGCCTAATTGTTCGTAATTAATGAAACGAGAGAAGAGTCAGGACGAATAAAGCTCTGGTGAATCGATGGTTCACGATTGTGTAAAATTAGAATTGTAGGCGTTATTTCCGGATTGTTGAACTAGAACGAAAAATTAAAAAGTTAAAAAAAATCCTTTACCTCAACAACCTTGAAGCAGAAGTTTCGTAGACAAAGACTTTTTCGAAAAGAATCGAAACGGCAATGCTAGATTCAACTATGCTATGCAAAGCAATGACCTTGAAATTAATGTCAAGATGTTTCGAAAGTTTGTTGACGTACCGGGAATTCGAATGATCGATCATTGTGAAGGGTACAAGAAGAATATTAAAAACGAAGACCAGGAGGAGATCGACGACGGCGTCGTCGTCGGGGACAATAACGACGGGGGCCGGGCCCCGTGCATTTGCACTCGTCGAAAAAATGCTAAATGTAATGGCAGCAGTGACGACGAGTTTGCCGGTACGTGTCGTTGATCCGTCGGGTGTTGTGACGACCGGAAGTGACGGTAGCTCGACGACCGTCACAACAACAACAACTACGACTACGAGTACGTGTGATGGAATGAACGTTAGCGCGACAACGGTTGTGCCTGCTGGCAATCCAACGGTCGAAAACCTGCAGGACAGCGTTAATGTTTTTGTCGAAGTGGTCAAGGGCATCGTTATGGGTAGCATTATAACTACCGCTGTCCTTGGCAACATTCTCGTTATCGCGAGTGTCCATAAACATCGTAAATTACGAGTTGTTACCAATTGTTACGTCGTTAGTTTAGCAGCTGCTGATCTTCTTGTTGCTACTTGTGCCATGACCTTCAATGCATCGGTTGAACTCTCCGGCGGCCGTTGGCTCTTCGGTAGATTCATGTGCGACGTATGGAACTCCCTTGATGTTTACTTCTGCACTGCTTCCATTCTGCACTTGTGCTGCATCAGCGTAGATCGTTATTGTGCCATCATAAGCCCCCTCGAGTACGCAATTATTATGAAACAGAGCACGGTCGGTTGTCTACTTGGATCAGCGTGGACTTTACCCGCTCTCATCAGTTTCATGCCCATTTTCATGGGATGGTACACCACCGATGAAAACTTGTTGTTTATGAAGGAAAATCCAGATGTAAGTTTGTATTTATACTCGACTTTTTTTTCTGCAAATTAAGGGTTAATGCTATATTCCAGCGCCCGGTCAAGTGACTCAAATTTAACACTTTTTAATGAGGCTACTCTAAATCCATTTAAACATCGTGGGACTTATGTTGTCAGGAGTTTCAAGTTGTGTTGAAATTTTTTTCCATCAACAATCGTTCATCCATAATAGAAACATTCTGGTCAATCGTATGTCATTGGTACAAAAAAAAAAAGGTTTTCCATAGTTCCTTTATCGCTATTCTGATATAAAAATAATTACAAATTTTTTTTTTTTGTACTGGACTCCAAATGGAAATGGATCCTTTTCCTCCATGAAGCCAAACTTCTAAAAATTTGTAAATTCTTTTTAACGTTAAAAGCATTCAAAGAGATTTTTCCTGTCGGAAATTATATTCTCTTAAAAAGTTATGAAAATGAGGCTGTTTTTCCAGGTGTTGGAGTAGCAACACTCCTTAGTTATGTGAAATTCAAATGATAATCCATAAATTCATTATTATTGCACCCCTCTACACTTTGTAGCTGATTTTTTCTCCATAACAACCTTTTGAAAATTGATATAAAAATTCTTTCAATTATGTTTCAAATTTTACATTTAATGTACACACATATTTTTATAATTTCATTTGTTTATAGCTCTGTAACTTTGTTGCGAATCGATCCTACGCCGTTGTAAGCTCGTGCGTATCCTTTTGGATCCCTGGATTCGTGATGATCGTAATGTACTGTAGAATCTACAAGGAAGCAATACGTCAGAGAAAAGCTTTGAGCAGAACATCGAGCAACATCGTACTTAACAGCGTTCATCATCACAGATCCTCGACGAGGCACCACCATCATCAACAATTGTTGCTTCAAGCTGCTGCGGACACGGGTGAGCTTGCACTACACACCGCACAGTTCAAAGCACCCACGGAACTTCACGCCATCAATGGTGAGCTCAGTGATTGCTTTGAGAAACAAGTCAATTAAAAATAAATCTTTAACACAGTGTTTAATTAATATTTTTTTTTACTTTGAAGAGAGATGCAAAAAAAAAAGCTGTACGTACCGCATTTTTTATCGGTAACAAATAGCTTTTTCATAAATTTATTATGACGATCCGGAAAAATGATTGGGATAAGAATAAAAATTGTGTTCCTGTAAAAACGCAGATAAATTATCACTTCCTGTTGAAATTTTAGTAAAAAAAAAAAAAAAAAAAACATTACTCCGACGAAATTCACCATTGTGGCGTGAAATTCGAAAAGATAAAAGATTTTATTTCAAATAATGTTATGGGTTAAGGGATAAAAAGTTTTCGAAGATGGAGAAAGTTACAATACAATGATTTTTTTGTGTGTGTAGTTTATTTTTGCGTACGGTTTCTCGAAGAATACACGTTGGAGTGATTGTGATGGATATCCACTCCAGCGACATTGACCGATCGTGCGAAACGTCAATCGACCTAGAAAATAATTCACCATTTTTAAAGCCAAAGTAATTGAGCCGTTTCGCATTTACAGCAAGCTCCAGAAAATTTATTCGACTCGAGCATATCTAGAGAAAAAAAAATGGATAGGGAATTCAATATGGTAGTTTAACTAAAATTTCAAACTGTTGAATATTTACTTTTTATTAAATGCATATCCAAGAGGTCTGAAGGAATATCTACGTGAAAAAACGTGTACGGTAAATTCTTGCCTGCATGTTGTGTAGTTTCTAGAGACATATTTATTTTTCACATTGATCAATATTGATGAAACTTGATTGAATTCCATCACAGCGTATGCTGAGTATTGGGGAAATGGTAGGATTAATCTTTTGAATTTTCAAGCCCATGGCTTCTGGTAAACTTGAGTAAATAGAAGCTGGAGTGACTAAATTTCATCGCTTCTCTCATCCTTGATACCCCGATACCCATTCACCCATGCCCATCAACCATGTAGGTTAAGAAGATGATTTGCACAAAGCTGCAGATCCTCCCGGCTGTAAACCATTAGCCGCCATGTCATGAGATATTGGTCACGTACGAATCTATTACACTTGTATAGGACATTTGACGTCGGGTCAATTGATCAGCATCATTTCCGTAAGAATATAGAGAATTTTTAACGAGGGACTGCCTTTTGAGTTAGAATGTGAGTGAATAGTTTGGCAAATTGCCGCTAGGAGGCGTTTGATTTGTGTTATTCGCGTAAGCGAACAAGACCACCCAAAACTACAAATGAGAACAAGCTCGAGAGATTCCACGAGCCCATCCCATCACTTCAACCACATTCTTTCTCCACTTGACTGCTCCTGTTCCTGTTTCTCTTCCATTCACATCACATTTACACGGGGGCCAAAGAAATCTTCAGAAAATCTGGCTGATATAAGCGGCTGTATTTTAACTTAGTGAGCAGCATTAGAATTTCAGCAAAACTGCCTCTTAATCGGCGATTGATACACAAGTTAAAACTGCTTCGGGGGTTGAGGACTGCACACTTATCGCTGTCGGTTCTTCCATCATTGTTTTAAGCCCAATTTTTCATGCAGAGCGTACTCATAATGTGAGCCTACAAAGAAGTAACTGTGAAATCAGTTAAACAATCCAAACAGTTGTTTGATTGTTTTTGGATATTCTGTTCTATAATTGAGCTTCAATAATGATTTTAATAATAAAATTACAGTTCCGAAAGAAGGAAATAACTGATCTGTAAATAAAGTAACGTGAGATTGCGGTTATTCGGAGACGAAATCCTCCATATATTTATGCGCATGGTCGGCAAGGGGGTGAGTAAAATGCGAGATAGCAGTGAATCAGTGCATGGGAAAACAGGATGCAAGGAGTAGGAACAATTCAGAGAAGAAGAGAGACAGAAAGCATGACGGATTCCTGTGTCACAGTATGCCCCACGAGTTGAGATCCTCGGGGTTTGCGACGAGTACACAAACGGTGCTATGCATCCGTAGAGTACAGAGTAATCAACGGATTTGCATATGACTCTGACGTCTCATCCGAAGTTTTCATTAGCAACCTCGAGCATTCGAATGTCTCGCAAGCTTGTGAAATAGAAAAAATGAACAAAAAAAAAAAACACAATTGGCTGTGAACTGTTATTCTTTTTGTTGTGTGGTTTGTCCAGAGCTTTATCAACCTAACATGACTTAACCTAACTCTTCTCTATCACTCACCCAATGCGAAAAAAAATTCGATAATATTCCAACGGGGAACTTTTTTACTGGGTTATTAACGTCGGATCCGTTGCATAAATTGGCAAATTGCTTTAGTATTACAATTCAACATAAACATAGCCTCATTCGAATTGGTTTCGCTTTATTCGAGTTTCCGTGGCGTTATATCAAATCTAAGTAATTATCACCGGTGATGTACCAACGGATCGGGCAGCTCAATCGACATTTTGTTCTATGAGTGTTCGATGTGCTTAATTTATTATCGCACGAACATGATCGTTAAAATTTCTGCAAATATTCGGCACGAAAGGTCCGTAAAAATCGACTAATCACGACCAACAGCATAACTCACCGCTTTTGTTTGTACAGATCCCAGTCCAGAGTTCAAAATATAAAAGTTACTAGAACAACGATAAAAATCATCTGATGTGTTATGAATGAATGAACCGATGAAGAAAATTTAATCACTTTCGAATAAAATCTGCACGTAATAACATTGCAATTGAAGCCTTAATTAAGTTTTATAATTAAAACATACTCGTTACTTGAAATCCTCAATTTTCAACAAATAATAATAATCACAAACGCTGTGAACGTTGGCCTATGCGGAAACCACGCTTGATAGCTTAGGGCAAACGTGGTTCGTATAGATCTTGTGACGATAAGGGTGGCTATTACTCGCCACGCGATATCCGCTAGCCTTGCACAGTAACTACCACCCTCGTGAATCCATAAGGTTACTTCATGGAGCAGTTGAAGGCATAAATTACAATACATTGTGGGGGAAAACCTCATACCTTTATAAATTCGGATTAAGGGTGGAAATAAATGTATTGTTTCGTATTTTGATGGCTTTCTTTTGTTTATTTACTCACCTGGAACATTAAAAAAAAATATGCAAATATCGAAGTTTGCCTTGAATCGATCGTTAAGGTGTGAGATTGAGTTTTTGCTTGAAATTTACTGATCACCTAAAGTACCAAGTTGATTATAAATTTTCTGTTGATTCTTGACAATAATGAACTCGCTGAAGGTCGAAATGAAAGGATCAAGAACAGTGAAGAGGAGCAGAAGAGATAAAGGTTGAAGTGTAACAGAAATAAAGTGAAACGAAAGGGTAAAATGTTGGGTATCCGACGAGTTCGCTTTATCGTATTGTATGAGCAGGGAAGAGACACGGGAAGAGACAGTGAGAGAGCTTTGCTTATCCGAGCTTACGTGAATCGTCGCTGCAAACATTTTTCTCGCACTAATACTCGTCCGGATATTAAAACAAATACGATGCTTTTTAATAAACTTGAATTACCATTCGGAATAAAGCTTCAATGAGACGCAGGCTTTTTCCTTTTTCTACACTAAGCTGCACGATCTTCATGTCGAAAAGGCATCTCTCGTACGAAATTGATAATCAGGTTGATATTATTATTTTTTAAAAAAATACGAGAGAAAATGAGTGATTAGTGCTTTCTGTACATAAAATAAGATTTTAACAGAGCAGAATTGTGGAGGTTGATAGGGTTAGAGAAAACAACATTTAAAATTCAGACAATATTTTGAATTCACGTCGTGGAGGAAAAAAAAAGTTTCAACCGTTCTTTGTATCCAAATCGAACGAATTTGGTCACGTCGACGAACCACTTTGACCCAAACTGACATTTGAGCTATTTATTACAGCTTGCGTTTGCAAAAAATCGTTCTGTGGGATTGAAGCTGTACGAAATGGAAAAAAAAATCTCAGCAACTTGGACAATTTTTTGGAGTCACGTAAAGGGAAAATCAAGTTCGATTCTTTTTTGGTTCTGAAATGATTCGGATTTCTAAGGTCATGCAGGACCATCAGTTTTGCAATTCTTCGAATGTTGATATTTCAAAGTTGAACGGGGGAAGGGAGGGTCCGAATAAAAAATTGATTTACCGCTGACGGTGTGGAACGCGTTGAGAAAATTCTGAAACGCGAGAGGAAAAGTTACCACCGGGCATGCTGTGATTTGTGGATCGAAGCGAGGACTGAATACGGAAAAATGAAGGAAAGAGAGGATCAACGTTATGCTGAAAACTTTTTTTTATCTATACTTCTCCTCGCTTTTACCTTTCGATGTAAAAAGAATAAAAAAAAATAAAAGAAAAACTCGACGCTTTTTACTCCAAGGTAAATTGCTCCTCGCTCAGCATTGCTTGTTTTACGATGGGCTTTTTCTCTCACGAAATCACCGGTGAACTGGGCGGAATAATAAAACGTAAAGAGAGAAATACGAAACATATCGAAAGTTCATCGACATGGGAATTGTAGCATAAACATTTTATTTGGTGCGTATATAACCTCCGATGCAAATTACTGAGAGAAAAAAACTGTATGGTAAATTTTCAAGGGATCTGACGATGAAATCCGAGGATGTATGTTAAAAAAATTATTTTCTCTTGATATTTATGAAACGTATCGCATCAATCATGCAATTTTGTTTTTTTGTGCATCCTAAACATGCGTTCATTTCAATAAAACATTATTCAATTTTCTGTTTTGACTTTTCTCGACGAGGTGGGGCCAAAATCAATTTTTTGTTATACATATAACACACGCTATAACCTTACAAATTCTAATATAAATAGAATATCAATACGAATTTTTTAAGTCGCATTAAAATTCGATTTATCAAATGACATGGGATTTTTCAATCTGCGTTTAAAAAGTATATAAGTAAAAACGAAGAAAGGATTTCACCGCATCAATAAATGTATATCCTTGGTATATATTCATTCGTTTTCCCCTTGGACATTTATTTTTATGTAGCAACAGTCAAGGTTCTCAAAGCTTGAGAAGTGTATATCCGGCCAATAACCTCGAATGAAGCAAGTCACGATTCAGACTTCAATAAGAAAGGACCTTATCCCTATTTTTTGGGCGGAAAAATCATTTTTAATGAGGGGTAGGAAAGATATTATAAATTTACTACAAAAAGTCAGCAAAAGTCAAACGATACTCCCAGCCGTCTAGTTTGATCAAAAAGATTTACAAGGAATCTTATCGAATAATACCTCTTCGTTATCATTTGAATGTCTATAATTTTTTCCGAATAATATAAGTTTCCATAATTTCTACTGATAAATTTTTTATTGCTTTTCATGATACATTTGGATTATTTCCATCAAGCAAAATACCTAATAATCAATTATAAGGATTCTAAAAATAAATTCCGAGGATGTATGTTAAAAAAACGAGGAAATTGGATGTTTACTTATTTATCGGCCATTTAATGACTTTTATTTTAATAAAATTAAAATATAATTAAATTTTTTATCTTGAGTTAATTTAAAAAATTCACAAAATCAAAACTTGATAAAATAACATTTTGACTGAAAGACTTGGCGAATAAGTAATTGTGAATCCTACATTAAATGGATGGGCAACAAAACTCACAAACTGCTTTCGCCAGAATGTTTTTGAATAGTAATGGATACGGTCATATTTTATATCATGAGAAATTTAATTACATTCCAACGATGCAAATGCTAATATCAATTAAATCAATATTTGTTTCATCAAAAATGTATCGAGCACATTTCCTCGTTTGAGGTTACACGATTGTCGGAGTCATTTATCACTGGTTACTTTTTCTATAAAAAAAGACGTATCAACCTTTTGTGAATGTCACACTGAACCCATAATAAGTTTAATAATTTTACTTAAAAAAATGACTTTTATCACATTTGATGTCAATTTTACATGACAGCAGTGTACGAAGAAAATATATGCGGCCAACGGTGCACCTCTAATGTACCCTGCTGGACGTTCCGCCCTCTATCTGCGGTGTCTATGTACCTACTAAGCCGCGCTAGTCTATCAACCACCTACGTTAGCTCCCGTGGCGTTTTGAACACCTGCTACTACGGTTTTAGATCTTTATAATGTAGACTCATGGAGATTCAGGGTGTGATGAGAATTTTGATGACGAGGACCGCCGAGTCGGTATAAAAGCAGAAAATCTCATGTGATAAATTATATTGACGAAACTCGTTTAACGAGAGGAAGTGCAGCATGGAATAACAGTTTAATATTCTTAAGAATATAAGATAAATAACAGGAGATATAATAAAGAAAACTGCGTTAAAATGTTGAACAAATATTAAGATTTAATCATGGCGCGTATATATGAAAAATAACAAAAGTTAGGAACGTCGCCAGAAAAACGATTGTATCCAGAAAATAGCAGAAAGTGACTCAAAATTTAACTTAGAGAGTTTGAGTGAATTGGAATAGAACTAATTCTGACGCGTAAGTTGTGATAGAACATATATTTTTGTATTTTTTCATAAATGAATGCAAGACTTAATTTAAATTTTGATAAAATTACTGATTAGTCTAAGCATAGCTCCACTAAAAAAGGATTTTGTTGGATAAAAAAGGGATATCTGTCAATTCAGCTTTCTATATTTGCCTATCTTTTCGAATATACTATTAAATTTCGTTATTTGCTAAATAATATTTCGTTGATCGTATGAATAACCGACGTTTACAACAAAAATTGGTTTTCAGTGTTGTCATATTTCTCCCAAATACCCCACAGCTTATCACATAAACCTTTCACTGCTTCCAAGTGTAATTACTGTAAATTCTGTTGTACGTGCTATTGAAGCACTGTCAACATTAATTTGTAGTGGTGCGCACAATCGCACGTGTATGGGCAGCTTTTATCCATAATTCTCAATATCTCGAAGTACATCATCGACTGAAACTAGATATCAATGTTATTCACAAAACCTAATGTATATAGTAAATGTGTTCTGTGGTATTGAACATTATGACATCAGGAACTGTGTGAATTACACTCAACCCACAAATGCATGGGCTATTACGAAGAAATATATTCAATGTTTTTGTTATTATTTTCTGTTTATTTTTCAATGTTTGTGTTTTTTTATAATTTTTCAATCACGCTGCTTCATATGTTCACGAAAAATAGCGCAAAATATGGTTTTTCACACTTTGTCCACAATTTTTGCGAATTTGTGACGTGATTAATAATTATAATTACCTGAATAGTGTTTAGCACAAAAAGTTTGAACGTTCGCACAAGACAATCGTAGTTGTGCTCTCAGGCTTTTCGGATGTCCATGTATTTAAGTTTGTAAATAAAATAAAAATGGAATAAATATAAATAAAAAAAAAAACAAATAAAAATTGGAGCATGTTTTCGGAGGATCTAGTCCCATAGTCTCGTGTTGCCTGCTGCTTTCCATTAGTTCATATTATTTATCGCTATGAAATGATCATTACTTTTGATGAATCATCATGAATATTACGATGACTATAGATTGTTATGTTTTTTTTTCTTGTTAATCGTAGTTTTGTAAATGTTATACGGAAAACCTGTGTTTTAACACGAGAAAAAGAGACAGCCAAGAAGGTTCGGAAGTTCGACGAAAGAGACGAGGTCTCGGTCGCTAGTTGGCCGCCAGAGGTTCGCATGTTACTACCTAGAGGACCTTGTCACTACTTTATCTAACACGAGAGTCACATTTTCTCTCCCCCCCCCCTCCCCCCGGAAGATCGTATCTTAACTATCGTTTTTACGGGAGTGCATGCAACCCCAGTCATGACTCTGGACAGAAAAAGATGAGGGTACTAGGAAGGGCAGAACGAGAGGTGATGTTCACGAGCTCCTTTGAGCTTTTGTAGCTTAGGTACGTTGTGTGGATATACACACATGTCGATTTGTTTCCGAAGGTCTTCGAAAAGATAGGGACGAATGAGGGTCATCCACGTTACATTCTTTCGATATCGGTCGAAAAATAATTCTGTACTTACTTTTATATTGAAACCATTACTCCTTTTGATACGGGAATAATCAATCAAAATGTAACATTGAATTAAGCGGCAAACTAACATTAGTAGTATTTGGGAAAAAATTGTGCAACAATAGTTTTCTTTTGTTGTGTTTTTTTGTCTTAATTATTATTACTTCCATTTTGAAAGAGTTGATCAGCATGTAATTATTGACCAATTCTGTATCTCGTGATAGACAGATTCAATGCAATAAGGTCATATTTTATAATTGAAAAGACAGCTGTATATGCTTTTTTAAATTTCTATTTGGAATGGGAGTTTGTTAGTCAAAAGGCTAAGGTCAAACTACTCCAAGTTCATTCGAAATTCTGGTGGTCAGATGACATTTTCATCACATTTAACGATGCCACCACCTTCGAGAAGATCCACTTTGCCGTCGTCAGATGATGAGGAGAAAACTAGGCTGCCAATGAAATTTGCACATCGCTTCCTCTTATTCTTCCCCCTTTATATACCAGTGCGCCCACCAACAGGAAGTAAATATGAATCGATAAAGTTGCTCATTGTGAAGCCTTTCCAAACCCTACTTTATGATTTCCGCCATACACTGAAAAAACTTGTTAGATCTGTTCATTCTTTCTTATCTGTAGAGAAAAATAATATTGAAAAGGAAAACGTGAATTTTACACCCCGGAACAAATCCAATTTCATTTCTCGAACATTTCGGGCTACGATTATAAGTTCATGGGCGACGATGTTGGAAGGGGAATAAAAGACGCAGTAGGTGGAGCATAAAAAGGGGGCCAAAGTACCTCCAAGCTGGAACGAATTACTTGATTTAATTAAGAGAATAATCAACAGAGATGAAATCTCCAGATGGTTGAAGCTCATCCATCGAATTCATTTTTCAATCTAAGTGGTGGGACTTCGGGTATGAATCATTTTAGGAAATGAATGGCTTGATTCAAAAAAGCTTGAGGCGTTTTCTTATTATACAAATTATATTGCAGTTATAATTTAAAAAAATTATATTGCGTGAATTATTCCGGCCTTACCATCTGTCAACACTCTGATAGAATTTGCGACTCTGACGTACAAATTAGTTCAAATTTTGCCCACGACAAATCTACGAGAAGTCCGGAAAAAACACGCTGTTTACGCGTCTCGCGTCAAAACACTACCGTCAAACTTTCCGTGGTATGGGTACAAAGGAAAGGACCAATGGGAACTCGTTACTTTCGTCGCCGAAGACCGGCTTCGGCGGAAACGGGTTTTGATGGGCATCAAAACGCCTTTGATTGTGTCGTCTGCGCGCATATACAAACACACCAAATCCTTCAATGTGTTAGAATTTTTCCTTAATCTTGACCCTGTGCAAAGTTTTTTCTCAGCAAATACGGCATCAATCGTGCTGAATTAAGGCTTAATCGAAATATTTTTTCATAATTAGTCTCCAGTTCAATTTTCAAGTCATCATTTATCTCCTAAGCTTCGTAATTCGAGAAAAAGACTTTCAGTTTTTACCCCCACTACCGAATTTTACTTTATTCAGAGATAATATATCTGGCGAGCCTCGAGCCAGCAGACGACAGAGCTGTTAAATGTACTTGTCCCGAGACTCTACCGAGTCTCTTGATTGAAGAAAGATGTCAAAATATTAATGTTCGAGTTAAATAAATAAATAATAAATAATAAATAAGTAAACTTCGTTAGATTTATCCTAACATCAGCAACAGGAGAAGAGTTGCGGAACGCTGGATTCGCTTTCAAAACACCGTCTTGTAAAAAGCTCCAGGGACATTTACGTACACAAACCCAAACACGATACATTCATATGCCATATATAAAAATATCGCACCAGCGTGTATTTCATGTGTCACCTACGAGAAAAATGAATGTCACAGATGTATGTATGCGAGTGTATATGGGTTATGCGAAATGTACATCTAGATCGCTAGGAAACGCTTGGCGTCGCTTGCCAGAAACTCTTTGTCATTGTCAAGGCCACGTTAGTTCAGTCACAATCCCAACAAAACATCTAGACAAGAATATATAAAATAGGTTGAAAAATGAACTGAAAATATGGGATCGATAATTGGACGAAATTTAAACAAAATTCTAAGTGAATTTCAGTTGGGTGCTTATCGTAAGATAATTCTGGCCTAGACTGAGCTGGGCATCTGATGTCAATGATCCGTCTTAGCACGAGCTAAACTGCAACAAGCAGTCCCGGCCCGATATATGAGCGAACGCTGGGCACTAACGGGCGTCTGCCATTTAGAAGCCAACTTTGGTCTAGGCCGGAAGAGTTCGTCACATTTCGGATGCTTGACCTAACTATTAGTTGGACACAAGTGAATATGTTACTGTTGAAAGTCCGAAATTTTTAAATGATTTATCATTAAATCCGACATAAGAATCACTGATAATTGATGATGTTTTTTCTCTTTCATTTAGTCACACTAGGGAATACCAGCGCGCGCTGAAGCGCGCGTACACGGGTTTATTTGCGCTGCTGCGCCCATTTTTGTTTAAAAGTTTTGAACCCTGATATGCTGAGGCTCTATGACGAGTTCTCGTGGATGTAGCAATTCCGAGTGATAGAGAAACTCTTTCTGCGTGTACTCTTGAAGAGTTCTAGTCTTAAACGTTCCTGGAAAAATTTTGAACGCCCATTTTTGAAAAAAAAATCGAAAAATCACGCCACGAATAAAACGACAACAATGCCCCCCGTTGGTCGCCAACTTCGGGCGTTACTCATCAACTTTTTAGAAGGGGAATTCTTTGTTTATTTTTTGTAGATTGTCTAGATTGAGGAATGCACTAAAACTTGAATTTTTTCTTGCTCTCCCGTGAAAAATAACGTATATATCTAAATGTTACACAGCCTCAAAACTACCATGGATCATAAACTTTCTTTCCGAATTGTTCCCGAGTTGTAAATGGGCAACCATATAGGCAGACCAACTTTTTTTTACTTACAGATTTATACATATATATGTATATATGTAAAAAGTATACTCAAAGGAAAATTTCTCTTTGGTTAGATGAGCTTTGATAAGCCACAACAACCGAACTTTTCCATTCACCTAAATATATACATATATCGTGTACATGTACACATTTTCCTACGAAAATATATAGCGACGGCCATAAATGTAGACACGGAGGTTTCTATAATACTTACTCTCGTGATTTATCACGTGCAGATACGCGCAGCATCACTAGACGATGCGGAGTCTCGGTTCTAGAAATTTGTTGCTCTCACCTCCTGGTTATATTACTTCCGGGTATCCAAAGTCGAGGAACTTCCTCCGTTGCTAAAGCTCGAAGCACTCGCTACTCGCTTCAGCATGTACATATTGTACATGTTATCTATATAGACAAGTAAATACTGTACCATACTCCAGTAACCTACAGAAAATTCATTCCCCCTAAGCATACTTTAGTTATTAATTATTCACTCGTACTCGAGAAATCTATGCCTTGGACGATTTAGAAGAGTGTTGTTAGTCGTAGACCACATGGAGCAATAATTTGACGACGAAGCCACTTGGTGGCGTTGCGACGAAAATAGTCTCACAAACGGATTGTCTAGAAAACTCAAAAAATTTTATGTCTCAGGTGGATAAAATTTTCTCATATAAATGCTATTACGTATTTATTCTTCATTTACGACTTTTTTCATCGATTTTACTCGATAAATCCACAAAGTTATGATGAAGTAATCGGTATGACTTGATTTTATACCATCATCGTTGCCTCTTCTTCGCTGTGTCTTCGAGATGGGTTACGAGCTGCTTCTAGCCACAAGCCAATTTTTTCTACACTCCCTGTTAAAAATGAGGCTGCACAGAGGCATCGTTCGACGGATTGAAGCTCAAGCCAAAGAGAATTTTCCTCCCTTCGGTGATACAGAGAGTTTTTAAACTTCGTGGGCGATTTATATCCGAGCGAGTAATTTCAAACGGCTGTTATCTTTCTCTTTTTTATCTCTCGCTCTTGCTCACTTGTTCTAAAACTCTCTTGCTCGCTGTACCGAGAGTTTCAAAGTAATAACGATAAATTCAGTGAGCTGGAGAGTGAGCTCGTAGAGAAACATGCCGACAATAGACGTTTCTCTTTGTCAACTGCCCTTCGTCCTCTCCTCCTAATACATTTTTACACGGATGTTCCAAATCTTCAAGTCTATAAACACCGTTCTACGTATATATTTCCATGTTTTCGCACAGATCTAGAAACAGCCTCCTGTTTCATTGGCCTGCCTACGAAAAATAACTAAGTAGGAAAACTCTGGAATACGAAGAACCACCTTTGAGGCTTGATTCCTAGGATTCTCTGTGTCTTTTTTTTTTTTTTTTTGAACACTCACTTGCAGCTCAAGTTCTCCTGTACTTCAAGTCGTCCTGTAGACTATTTTGTTCCTAAACGCACACACGTGAACTTTTCTACCAGGACGCGAACATTATCCCGGAAGGTTAAGGTCGGTATACGAGCCAATTTTTACAACTTGGCTGACCGCTCTGGCAACCACCCCATCCTCCTATATTCTTTTCTCGAGTTAGCTTGAACTTGACACTGGATTCCTCTGGTATATACTATTGTTATCATTATAACCCTGTACGAGGTCATATACATGTTTTTTTGTTGTTTTAATTCTCCCTGCATATCCATCGGATCCAGCAATTATAATTATCTAATTAGAAGACTTATTTTCACGATTTAACTGTTTTTTTTTTCATCATACACTTGGTGTCGATTAATCCATAATGTTATAGTTATATCGCTAAATAGTGATTCAAAGACTTGAGACATGTAGCGGCTACATATCTCCATATCGTAAAATGGCTACATTGTGGCCGTTAGCTCGATCATTTTTCTCGATATTTTATTCAAGGGGATGGAAAAAAAAATTGGAATGAATATCGAATGAACGGATACGCGATGAAGGAGTAGGAAAAAGCCACCAATTTTTCTTGATTCCCAAGTGGTATAAGCGATACTCCGTTACCCAGTGAGAAAATTTTCATTTCAGCAACCCCCGGAAACGTCCTACCCTTCCATTTCAACGGCTCCATTAAATCGATAGTCGTTTTCGTGATCCGGAAGTTTCGAAATATTCGAAGGGTGGCTCAAAGAAAAAAAAAAAAAGTATGCTGGATCATTTTCTTTTCAAGCATGGACGCATAAATATATGATGCGACATTTTATGGCAAAATTTATAAAAAATGACAGTTGTGTCAATCGAGTGGTTGACCCGGAAATAAATATATATATTTCCGGGTGGATTATCGTTAAATTTCACAGCCTTTGTTCATGTCCGAGTATCAAAAACTTTTCCACCCTCCAGAGCTTTCCCAAAAGTTATTGAAATCCGTTAAAGTTTCATAATCATTATAATTTACGTGTGTTTGCACTTTGTCGTCATACAACCTTCCGAAATTTCACTTTGTTTCGTCCTGAAATATATTTCTCCCTATAAATTATAATCTTCCTTTCCTACCTTAATCTTTAGCTTCGGTAGATCAATAGTTCGTCAATAATTACGTAGAAAGTTCTTCTCAACAATTAATTTAGTAATTGAGAAACTTGATTAATCAAATAACATCGATGAATAAAATATCATGAATAGTGTTCACGTGATTGAAATTGATAATTTCATTATTTTTCTCATGTTTCAGGTAAGAATTCAGTCATCCCTTTACTGTGAAGCTTTTTTCGTTTTGTAAGTAGTTTTCATGATCAATTAATTACCAAATAGTTTTTATAAAAATGATATCCGATGAAGGTGGCAGAGAAGCTAAACAAAAAAAAAAGTAATTGCGAAAGTGTCAAGTGGAAATGAGTTTAATTTTCTGGAAAACATCGAAAACTTTTTCCTGCCCTCAAAACGCGACTGATAATTTGTCATGTTGTCGAACATGGAGAATTTTTTTCAATTTTCATCGTCGTTGGAGAGCATATTGGCTCGAGTTCAGTGTAAATACGAAAATGGTCGTTTGCCACCCTCCCACTTTCTACAATTTCAGGCTCGTTAACGAGTTTCACAAATTTACGAATTTCATTCCCACTTCAAGTGCCAATGGCAAGTACTGCGTATATAGGACTATTTACATTGGTTAACGACTTTTACAACTATAGATCGACTTTGTCTCAACCTAAAATAACAAATGATAGAAAAAGGGTTGAACGGGATTGTAAGAAAAAATGATATAAATTTCTAAATCATTCAGAACTAAAAATCTGTTGGTTGAATAAAATAAATGTCAGATTCGAATAGCACTTTCGGTCCCACTGAAATCGAATAACATTCATGAATATTCTCGTCCGTCAATACAGTTTATTCGCATGATTCAATCGTCTAATTAATGATTCCATTACTTGGTAGCCAACAAAGTTATGGTCTCGCGTTGGGCGTTTGTACTTGGCGAGGACAAATGTTGAATAGTGCACGAAGTTTCTCACATAATCATAACATGGATCGACGAGAGACTCCGTGCTTGACCACACTTCAGCCGAGTTCGAAGGGGACCGAGCAAGAGGCAAGTTTCGATAGTCGATTCACCCTCGAGATCCTTCATGAATGACTATTTCACAGCCTCGTGTCATGAACATTCACTCAGGTCATTAGTCTTTCCTATCGTTCAGTCAGCCTTTACTTTGAAAATACACATGAGAATTCCGAAAATTGGATTTATTAAAAAAGTTATTTAATTAATTTGTTTCCAAATTAATAACGCCAAAAAGTGTCAACGAGGAAAATGAAATTGAATTTATAATAATATCACTATAAATAAAAATCTTTTACATAAACGTGAACTTGGAACACGAGAATTAAGTGTGAATGGAAGAAAAAATAACAGAATTTATTTTGACACACACTATCTTTGGCGGAGTGAGAATGAAATAATAAAATATTTGTATGACAAGTGAATAACAGTGACGCGTATAAACACTCGATACCATTAATTGATCGAGTATGCCTTCGTTAGGTGAGCTTCGGTATCGAATCTCTCAGTTTGTTGATGATGTAAACTGTAACATTTGCAAAACGACGTTGGCAATACGATCGACTTGGAAACGGCATCCATGCGGAAGCCATAAACCGCCATATGTTTGAAATATTGAGTATCGTCTGCGTATCGTGAATTGAATCTGAAACCATCAACTTCAAAATTTTTTCAAAGTTTTTAAGAAATAAAATGTACGAATATTTGCTCAATGCAGCGAAACTGACGCGCAATTCCTACATCTCAGATTGGAAAAGGCACGAACACTTGCAAAAGAATGCAAACCATGTGTTGACGTCACTGTGAAAAAAATAATTCTCTCTTTAACGTGATTATGGTTGTAATATTTTTTGATAACGTGACCTTGAACCGTTCCATACGGGCTTGCTGTGCAAATCGAGCGATAATTGAGTACAAATATTGAATATTTCGACCTACCCCAAAAGGGAATTTGGTCAATGGACAAAGATTAATGAGTTCAAAAGTATTTTCATTTGATATGGATTTCACGTTCATCCTTTCTTGATCTTTCGCTCAGCGAAAATAGAAGCCAACAAAGAAACGGTTCCATTCAGAAATATCGTACATGTTTCGTGTGGAATTGTGACATTCAGTAAAAAGGATTCGTACGTGGTTGGTTAGGAGAGGGCAAGGGAAAAGGAGGTACAAGCCATTGTCGAAGGGCTTGAGCGTTCATTCGTTTCGCAACGTTCTCAAATTACGAACATACAAGTGTGAGAAGCTAGTTGGCAACGAACCAAAATCGTCATATATCATTGCGGCTGCGGTTCTGCAGATCCGCATGAGAAAGCTCTCCCTCGCAGCATCAATATTGCATTTCTGGATCTCGTGGATCAAAAATAAAAAGTAATAATGGTTTCAAACCTGAAAAGAACACGACTGAAGGATAAAAAGCAATAATCTATTGACTGAACTTGCAAAAAAAAATGATACAATCGAAGAATTTCTATCTTCTTTGAAGGATTTGCTTTACTCGTATATATCAGTGCATGAACCTTTTTTTTCTACCCTTAAGGTTTCACCGGTGTATTTTTTACTAAGCAAAAAAGATCGAGTCCTTATCTTCGCCCTTAGTTTTGCTTTCATGTCGACATTCACTATCGATCCAAAATCCAACAATTTATACTCGTAAAATCTTTGTATTGCTGCTTCTCATCCCCTCTTAACCAGCCCGGGGGGCTGAAGTAATTCCATTGAAGAAAATCACCAGGTTAGGAAATTTTTTTTTTCGCTTTGCACTGGAGTACGCTTGTTCCCGGAAATATCGAGCGGTCTTTCTACCTTCTACTCTCTTTTCTATCAAAAGACGACATAGAGGTATGAAGACGAAAATGGTCAGGGGTTGCTGGCTTGATGCCAAAGAGCACAGCGACGATTTTCGACGTGCATGGATACTTTAAAGTATACAAGTAGCATCAAAGAACCACAGAAGACTCTGAGCCACTTTCAAATGCACCTTCACTCTGTAAATATGTAAAAATTAAACACCTGAAACATCATGATCTCATTATCACAGTCGATCAATATTTAAATGGGTCATTTAACTAAGTTGACAGTTTTAAACCATGATTACTAATAGCATGTCGAAATCAAAGCAAAATCAATTCATTTCTGATTATTTTTACATTCCATGCTGCACTCTTGAAGGTTTTCATATGCCCATTCCGAAAAGTTTCCAAAATATTTACCACAGGTGACGATATTTTTAATGAGTTTCAATAGGTTATCAAAATGAGATACTCAATAAACAAAATTCCAACTCCAAGTATTGACCTTACCCGGAGTTGTTCAACTGGAGAGATCGTCGAAGCCACACATCCACCTCCGCGCTTATTACTGTTGGCTCTGCATGAAAATTAATTAATATCGCGTAACTTGAATGATCTAAAATAATAATTATTAAATTGTTCGACAAAAGTTTGCCCCACGGGATTTTCCTATCCTTCATTATCCTTTGTGAGATGACGGGCTAATTACTGGATTTTCTCCTCTCACGATATACCTCAAGACTTTTTAATAATCAAGAGGGGGTTGAAATGGCGTCACAATTTTTACCTCAGCCACCTAAACGTTATTTAATTAATAATAAATTTTGTCCTGCCCATTGTATTGGTAACCAAAGTATAATGATAAAAAGTTTATTTTCGCAAAATAGAAATGTTCGAATTCCGAATTTTATTTTTAAAGAACTAGGCGATCGTTGCTTTGAACGAACTTTTGATTGGATTCAGCGAACTTTAAAGAAAATGCTATTCAATCATTGTGGGATGTGCTTTAATCTGTGTACCCTTAAGTTGAACATTTTCAAGCACAGCAAACTCTCGTAGCGCTTTGCAACGAGAGCAAAAATCGAATACAATTAGCGTCAATCAAATATACCAACGACGTAATTAAGCTCAGACTCCCTCGATATATTGGATTTTTGTAAACTCCCAGTAGGTTCTGCTCTGATCGTAACCCTAAACTCGTCAGCTGAAAGTAACGTTGGTGGTTTTTAAGTGACATACTGTAAAAGGAGAAAAATTTAATTGATTTTCCAAACGACGCATCAATTTTTCCACGATGATCAATTAATTACAGATTTTCAACCACCAAATGTAAATAATAATAAAAGAATTTTTCCATCGATACATCAATTTTAATCAAGGTTACAAATTTTTATGTATTTTCAACAACTCTGCTCTTTTATCTTTTCTCACATTCCGTCTTTATCGCATGGGTTTGCGCCAATGCGCCATCCACCCACTCGGATTGCAACGAGCTTATGACCTTGCAACTCGATAAAGAATGTGTAATTTCTTCTAATACATTTTGGAAATGCTTTCGATGCTACCGTCCGCAGACGTTCAGTTTTCGGTTTCTTTTATTTTCGACATCAAGTTAGTCGACGATGCAAGTACAGTTATAATTAAAAGTTTTTATGTAAATAATGACGACAAAATAGGTTACAGACGAAGTAAAATAAATATTAATATTGTAACAGCGTGGCATGACACGAGCAAGCGGTGCATACTGTTCGGCATTTGTCACTAGACTGAACGGCCACCTAGCGGTTGAAATGGACACTACCGTATCACGTAGTGGGGCGAACAGATGGCGCACGCGTCTTTTTGTAAGCCCGTGGGAGAAATAATGATAAAAACTGTGACGTTGTTTTTTTGAGTAGCGTCACTTTAGAATTAAAAAAGGTGGATCGCCAGTACGAACTCCAGCTTCCCGTCTCTCTCGCTCGCTACTCATGCCATACGACGAAAACTCACAGGGCTTTATTTAAGAAATATGATTATTGTTATTAATTTGCGTCTCGTCGATATTTTTTTCTGTATTTTTCATGCGAGTTCCCGGGATAAACGACAGTCGAAACTATCAATCTGAACCCAGGAATTTAAATAAGGAAGGCCAATAATCGCAATATTGCTGTATTTCGAGCAGGGCTCATACAGTTGGCCGTTTCCTGTTGTTATCGTTTTCAAGGTCGGATTTAAAGGAAAGACGGTTTAACGAAGGAAGGCTCGAGAATTTTCGAGAACAAGGAATTTTCCGTTGGCATCAGCGACACACTCGTCTCCTGTTTTCATAGAACAGGGCAGTATCGTACAACGTGTCTCCCGTCATTAATTCCAATTATTGTTATCGAAATATTGTCATCGAAGTATCCCGCGAATCATTAAGGTCCCGTTATTATTCGCATGTTAAGTGAGCCAAGGGTTAAGAATATCAGAAACAACGTTGAAATAATGTCCCGATAAATTAATAAAATAATCGGTACCCTGTCTAACGCTCGCGCGAATATTTAACGAGACGGACCTGTCAATTATGTGGGGGAATTTTGGAAATTGGAAGGGCGGGCGATCGAGCTCAACGGCTCGCGGAACATTCCTAAATTCGAGAGATTTTCGTGAAGTACCGAGCGAGACGGACGTGTTTCCCGAGACTGGCACTATAATGTGAGTTATCATTTTGTCACTCGTTACCGTTTTGGTTAGTGAGCTTTGGGTATTCGGCCTTATTATGTCCCGAATAATAAATTATATTTTGTTAAACCGTCCGGTTCGGATTAAAGACTTGGGAAATTAGGTCGCGACGGTGACTTCGCTAGGTTGCATTAAATAGTCACAATTTATGTTTTCTTTTCTTTTGAGTCCCGTGTTCGACGATTGGCGAAGCGGGATATAATGTAATATAAAATTTAGATAACGATAAACGTCGTGGCCGGTCGTGAAAATCTCAAATTTCGTTTCGTTTCATAAATAATTATTTTTGGCTGATTTACTTTCGGTTAACTCGGGAGGAAGAATCGCGATACGAGTGTTAAGCTAAACGTGTGTGTGTGTGAAATCGTATGAGTGGGTCGGGATAATAATTCGCGTACAATAATGTATAGCTCGGCCAAGTAACCGAATATCGGGGGCTCGGTATTCAATTTTAACATCAATAATTGTGATTCATTTTTCCATCTTTAAGATTTATTTTCTTGACCGTGAGTAGATCCACGGAGAGAATAATTTCGAGCTCGAATTAAAGTGTAGAGTATGCAGGATCCCGACCAAGCGTGAGTGTGTGAGAATTCGTAGCGGCGTGTGTGGTTTCGCGATTTTTCCCCCGAAGTTCTTTTACAATTCGTGAAAGTTTGTATCCCGGTTCAAATATTTTCATTGATGTAAATTCACTGTATTCTTTTTGATATCTTTGAGACTGATCCCGAACGTAACATTTATATTTTCAAATCTAATGTAAAACTTATTTATTTCCCGGTAATAATTAAAATGTTGTTATTGATTAAAACGTTATATTTTGTATTTGTTAATTGTTCTCGTGGTCACCCCGCCCATCCCGCTGCAGCCAAGCCGGTCAACCGTTTTCTCTCTTTTTGTCGTCGAGTCACTTCGGTGACTGGCGCCCAAAATTTTCAAAAATAAATCGGCGATGAAATGAGAGCAAACTTTTGTGACACTGGGTATAGAAATGTACGTCACAAAACATATAAGCAAAGACTGTAATACCGTAACGTATTGACGCTCCATAAATATCGAAGAAAAATTATTCCTCAATTTCCACTTTTCTAGTTAAGATTTTTCAAAATCTCCAAAATGTAATAGTTCGAATTTGACATAAAGAAATTTTGAATTTCAAGAAAAGCTTTTACAGTTTTTTGAGGAACGAAGTAGCGAAATTTTCGAAGAATCCCTTGAAAACTGTTGAAAATCGTAAAAATCGTGATTCGTTTTCGATAGTGATGTTTGGAAAAAAAACGCTGTTTCAAGTTTCGAAGAACCCAGCAACGGGTTATTTTTTTCCCCAGAAAGACTGTAGCAATCCATAGAATTCGAATGCCACGATCAAAATAAACAAACGATGTTTATGAGCCTTTGTAAATTTGACACAAAGAAGGTCCTTTATTTTGTGACAATTTGTGTCTCCCTTCAAAATCGAATAGTCCGAGCTACTCAAATGAGCAAAACGTATTGAATTCGATGCTAAGTAAAGAACGATAACGAATGAAATGTTGATGAGAAAGTTGGCATGGGTCGAGGAGCAGAGGTGATGATTAAATTTCGCTTACAGGGAGAATTAAATTCGTTTGATAAGAGGAGCGCGGGGAGATTGCTGCGTTTACTTGGCAAATGAACGTGCTGAATTAAATTACAGTTGGTATATACATAAGGTCCAATATTTGTGATACGTATTATAAACTGAGGTATCAAAGCCTCGTAGACGAACAGACGAAGGTAAACCAGCACTTCGATTCTCATAACTTGCCTGATATAATTCATGTTGAAAATGGCATTGAAGCATCATCTGTTGCGATATTGAGATAAACAGGACTTCGAGTGGTTATCAATACACAGAAGAGGATTAACATGTGTGAGTTTAAAACCTCATTTGAATTCCACTATCCATTCGAAGCTTGAGTATTATGGAGAGGGGCCGGAAGTGGAAAAGAGAGAACAAAAATAATAATGTTTTCCATTTCTTTGAAATGGGGATAATTTAGAATATGAATCTTTAAAAACCACCTTCGATCTCCATTTCCGTAACACGGACCTTGTGATTTGAAACCAAAAGCCTGAAGTTTTCAATTGATATACGACGAGTTATCGGTATGATTAGCGGGTTCTAAGTATTTCTACGGACATTTAAAAAAAAAAAAAAAAAAAAAAAAAAAAACAGTTTTTTTTTGAGTTTTATTGGTGGATTGGTTCGGTAGGATTTTCTAGGGAATGTTGTTTTAAAAAATCGAATTCAAACGTGACTAGTCGGTCGATGAAATAACATCAGTAAGACCATGCTGTAGAAGCATCAGTAAAGTAAAAGCATATCCATGGATCAATGACCAAAAGGTGGTTAACCATGAATTGAACGATTTGTATCATTCTCATTTCCAATAACAATGATCTAGTGATCGTGACAGCTTTGCAAAAGCTTGTGTAACAAGCAAAAGAGTTGAAAAGTGCATTGCAATGCTCGTTGCATTCTGGGCGGATGGTTGAAGCCTTACAAGCAAGGAACAATGAGAATGGATGTTGGAAACGTGAGGGATTAAAACGATTCGTACTATTCTCACCGACCGTACAGAGCCGGAATTGACATTTCATTTGCAAACGTTTGTTTGCACTACGATCTCTCGTCTCACAATAATAGTATATGCCACGAGTAAAGCGTAGCTGTACGCCATCAGCCCCGACACCTCAGTCCCATTAAAACCCTCTCTCGTACTCTCCCGATAGAGTACACTACGCAAAAGGCCAAGAGTGAAAGAGAGAAAGGGGAAAATTTACGTTGTGAACCCAGCTGGGATTCATCGCTTCGAGGCTTTCGAAGCTTCGCCCGGGCTTTATGACACGAATCTAATCGTAAGTATGCTTGAGAAACTTCGCACTATTTTCCTCAAAACAGTTACAATTAGGAAGATTTTCCTTCATTGTCTTCTGAAATCATATCGATTCTATTATCTTCAACCTTAATCAAGTCTCAAGATCAATTTCATGAGTCCACTCAACTTATTAATTCTCTGTCTAATTTCGCAAATTTGAAGGTCAAGAGAACCAAGAAATAATCTTTTCATCATGAACTGACGTTCTTCAAATATTTTTCAAAAAAGTAAATTCTGATGCGAAAGTAACTATAAGATAAAGTAAATGGTAAAAGGAAACAACACAATTTTATAATTTGCACCGTTTTAACTTTTTCTGTTGGAAGAATTTTTGTTTAGTGCTGATTAGCTCGTTACGAGGGTTTGTTGAGTAATAAAAATGATAGGCCGGTGCTGCGAACTGGCTCTCAACGGAAAGTGTCCGGAGACCGCGAAGTATGACCCAGTTCAAGAAGACGGAACAGAGGGGGGTGGAAGAAAAAAACTCGGTTACTCGCCTCTTAATGCGATTATACATTTATTCGTAGCACTCTTACGAAAATTCGTTTTATCATTCGTTTTTACGAGCCTGCTCGGGCATTAACCAAATTTGTATGGAGTACGTCAAGCTGCTGCGTCAACATAGCGTCTCGATTTATTCATTCAATTTTCTCAAATTCATCAAAAGATTAATAGATTTTTACCAAGATTTCATGTCACTTTCCTTTATCATTATGTAAAAGAGAAATGGAATTAAATAATGAAATGTCAAAAACAAAACGACCGAAAAAATGAAAAAATTCATTCCCTACTAAACTATTATGACCATCGTGGTGACAATTTTTTCAAAAACTCGATCCACTTCAAAGGATTCAACAGAATTTTTTCAAAAATATTCATATGGTAGTTTCCGTTTTGAAAAATAAAGAAAAAATTGATTTCTAATTTCTAAATCAACGACCCGGGAGATGCTCGATAGAGAAATTTCGAGTCAATTGGAAGTTTGGAAACAAAATGTTGAGTCAAAGGATTAATCAAAACGCAGGGCATCAGGAAAGTTGAACGAAAAAAAACTCAACTAATTTCATCTAATTCTTTACCAGCTGATTTGACAGTGGGAAATAAGTTTAAACCATAGAAAATGTATGGGAGTTCTTTTGATCTCACTCAAAGAAGGATGGAGCTGGAGGCAAAATGATTGAGGGTCTAAAAGATAAAAAAAAGAATCATTTAAATCTCTCTACGTTATATTTGTTCGCTTTTTGCCTATTTTCGCTTCGTTGCAGTGACGAGTCGCGTTTATGCAAACTGTATAAAAGCTCGTTTTATCGGGTGTGCATGGCCATCCTCTCTTGGCTTGGGTGCTTGAGAAACGAGGAGAATTTCTAGGTCGACAGTCTTCAGGCCAGAGAACTGAAAGAAACTCAGCAAAGAAAGAGCGAGAGTGAGAGAAAGAAAGAGAGAGAGAGAGAGAGAGAGGGTTGAAGGTGGCTTAAGGTTTATAAAGACGAGGGAACGCCTATTCTTCTAGCGGATGAGTGAGAAAAAGAAAAGGAAAGAGTGAAGAATAAAAAGAATAATAGACGAAGTGGTAAGCTTAACGTCTAGCATCGCTGATGCATTTCCGACTTGTCGAGACAGCTTCCTGACTTCATTGACTTCCCAACGATGGATCTGATTATATTTCATGTCCCACATTCACAATTGAGATTATTCTTCCACAACTTCAAACAGTTACAATTGAATTTTAGATCAAAGGCAAAATAACAATTAAATTGAAGCTGAATCAAAATTCAATTGATAATGTTCGCAAATAGAAGAGCTAAATATAACTCTCAATGGGTTGACATAATGTTAAGGTTATCTATCGGTCGTACAGTCGGTAAAAATCGAGCTGCACGTTTTTTCAAAAAGGCTGGATTTTTGAAAAAGAAAAAAGTTACTTATTCTCATTTCGACAAATACTGAAAGGAAAATTTATATTTATTCAAATATGAAATGTGTATCTGTTTCATGAATGGATATTTTGAAGCACAAATAATTCCCACTAAACAATCGATTCATCGTTGTATGAGAAGAAACCAAATACGACCCGTTACAGCAATCATAAATCCTATTTTGTTATCCTCCATTCTCTATTATGCCATAATTTTTGACACAAGCAATTTCATTTAATATTTCAATTATTATTGAAATAGAGAAATATTTGCATAATTGATAATCGATTCCATGAGAAATATAAAAATTGATTGAAGACTCGATAATGAAGGTTGAAACAGGTTGTAATTGAAGACTTGTATTCATTCGAATTTCAATTGATTCACTTGCTAGATGTTAGTAAAAGCCGTGGAGGGGAAGGGTTTGTCGAGTCTCGTTAAAGTCACGGAAATAAATCGAATTCTATCAAATTACGAGAAACAGAGAAGTGGCGAGATGGAAACTCGGAGATAGAAACTAATGGATCATCAAACGAACTGCTATGTCCATTCCTTCTTTTTTCCATCCTACGGTCAATAATGATTTTTTTTTTTTTCAATGTTTGTCACAAGAAACAAAGGATTCAGATGACGGAAGGGGTTTTGTGAAAAAATCCTTCAAAATTCGATATAAAATGAAAAAATGAAATTCTTACAGATTAAATATTTTACTGTCGCGTGAAAACATTCCAACGATGATTTCCCATTAAATGGAAACCGGGAAAACACATTTCGTAATTTTTCATCATCCCTTTCTTTTATACCACACTTTTTAATTATAATTACAATCGTTATTTTTCTTAGTCCTCCCTTGATTCTTTCTTTTTTCAATAGGGACTTAGACGCTTTAAATTGAGGTCTTTTTTTGCTCAACCCTAAGCTGCTGTGTTGATATTTGTGTAATGGACCAGTTACCAGTTTCAAGGGATGCTTAAGCCTGGACTCTCTCTCTCTCTCTCTCTCTCTCTCTCTTTCTCTCTCCCTCAACTGAAACATCCATTCGCAGAATAAAGTACGGAACAGCACGTAACAGTATGTATCGATTAACATTGGTAGACACGAACTTGACACATGGATGTGTGATGAAAACGTTAAGGGTAAATAGATATAGATATCTTATTTATGAATGTATAGGCCGAAGGAGACAAGAGCGTGGGATGTGGTTAAATGAGAGCCTTGGACTGTATATACACTTGAACGGAGAGAAAAGCATTCATCTCTTAGACTTTCGACACATTCTGCGACACCTTTTCATTTCTGAGTGTCGTATATCACGTTCTCGACTCTTTTACACACGTTTTTAAAACCCGGCGCGTGTATACAACTTGGACAACAAAAATATCTTGTAATATATTTTTGTCTTACTCTGAATAAATTATAATTATAATTGGTCCGATAAATATTTGATATTTTCCTTATTCTTATTACTTCGAAGACATGTTACTTTTTTGCCCTTGTTTTCCAATCTTGTACGTTTACTCAATACTCCCACAGAAGTATCAAATAATTTGATGTTCTTCTTTAATGGAGAATAAGATTCAGTTATAATTGTAATAATCCACATATGGATAACTTCACTTCACTAACATACTATAATTTTGTTTTTCATTGAGAGTTGCCTGCAGCCTTCTTAATGCCGTACTGTGTTGCGATTACATAATGTTGTAGAGAGGCTGTGGAAAACCTGTGCGAATCGCTTTATTGATTTTCTAAATGGTTTGAAAAGCTACAAACTCAAAAATACTGCCTTTTGCTCAACGATTCATATACACGAGGGTGGCTCTAAGCGGTCACCCAACCGAGTATTGACCTCGTCTGACGCTGCTCAATTTCGGAGATTACTAAATCTACGCAATGGCTTTGTGTTTGTTACTCTTTCGAAGATTTATTACAAAACAATAGGAATTCTCATTTATGACGTTCGAGATAAACTGAAACGAGGCAATTTCTTTTTACAAGCACATCTTCGTATCTGACTTTTTGTATTACTCAAACCATATACATTTTTTTTCTCATCAAATGAAAAGTTGCCCTGAACAGACAGAGCTTTGGTTTTCTTCTCTTATGGCTGTCCAGACACATATATCATCGTGTACATTCTCTCTCAATGCTCTCCTAGAAACTCGAGACTTTTTCGTCGACTAAGCTTTTCCATTGTGGTGAATCTAAAAAAAGTCCGTCATTCGTTTCCGTTTCGATCGGGATCCACTTTCGAGAGTTGTTCAGAAAGCTGCACTCAAAGCGGCCGAGCTTCAATTTAATTTCTAGGCATTGAACAAAATTTGAATAAACTATCAAAAATACGTATTTCGAAAGAGAATCCATCGAGGAGAGAATTGATTTTTCAAAGTTTTTTTCTTGTCTATATTCTCAAATGTTGAATCGAACATTTACGGAGGAAAATTTTTTCAAACATGTTTGAATGAGAGGATTCTTATGATCAATAAAAAAGAAAACATTCATATTGTATTCTAGCTCCAAAAAATGGTAACTCAATGTTCGTAAAAAGAAAAATTCGGGCTTCTCAAAAATATAACAAATCAATATAAATATACTAAAGCATATAAAGCCAATTACGTCGGAGTGAGTATTTAATTATAAAGTATTTGAATCATAGAAAAAAATTACCCAAAAAAGTACAAAATTCTTAAAAAATTGGCAAGATCGAGAATGATTTACATTCAGCACTAAAATTTATAATATCATTAATGGGACAAGTATTTCATTGTCGCTTCAGGATGGAGTGTTTAAAAAAAAGCAACAATCAGTTGGTTATTGAAAAAAGTCACCAATGTACAAAAATAAAAATCGGTCAAAAGAACAGAGTCCAGAAAAAAAATTAAGATAAAACAAAGCGTGGGGAAAAAAATTTCAAACGAAAAAAATTAAATTGAAAAATAATTTCGGCCAAAGTACTTGCGCTTGTTATAGCGCTTTGGAAAACCAAAGCGCTATAATTTAATAAATTTTACGGAAACCAGATTTGAACGTTTTCGAAAACAGTTGGGAAACGCGGTCCTTGGAGTAAATGAGTCTTGTAGCGACTCGTCTTTGACGGAGACAGTATAGGTACTTGTCTCGAGCCACTACCGCGACTCTTAATTTTTTTTTCTTTTTTTTTTGATATTTCGAGTACGAGTTATTATGTGAACTACGAGTTTCACCCTTTTTTTCACAACATTCCACATAATGATGACGTGACGACGACGTTTTCGCGTAATACCATGGGGCTAGTTAAAAAATAGGCGTAACTTAAATTGCGCCTCTGGTGTATCGATCTCTGACAGAAAGCACCACCTAATCGTTTTCCTGTTGTTAATGATCGCACGTTGTTGATGTACCATAAGAAGTAAAAAGTGAGAAAAATGTAATCATTTCATTAACTACACGTTTACTAACAAAAAATTACATTTCACCTATTTTTATCGTTATTCTGCAATAGAAAATTACTTTTTTACAACGATCTTTGCAAAATCTTAGGTTCGTGTACAATGAAATATGAATTTTTAAGCGTGGAACAAATTAAGAAGAGATTGGACAGATATTTTCGGACATTTTAGTTGTACTAATGAAAATAAATAAAAAAAACAGTCTTGTGCAGATAAAAATATGTTCTGATACGTCACATTCTTGGGCTTTATATAACTCCGGGTTCAGTTCGAATTTTACTTGAAAACTTTGTATTTTATAAGATGAATGAATTTTGTAATTTTGTGAGATTCTCAAGGTATTTGCCCCCTTTAAAATTGAAAAAAAGAAAATCAATTGGATCTTCCTCCGCCATGTCTGTTTTTCCTACATTCTTATTTCCCATTGTTCAGGAGCTTTGATAAAAGTTTGCTCATCATCTTCGGTTCGTTATGAGATAACGGGTCTACACGCTCGTCGGTGCCATTTACAGTGACTGCACAGACGTTTATCGGATTCAAGAGCAAGAAAGACCGAGAGACAATTTTCAATGGATTCCATCTTCTTGTTCATTGTTTTGCCCATTATTCTTGCTTCTCCTTCTCTTTCTCTTTCTCTTAGTACACACTTCGTTACGTTCGAGGAGAACTATATCTAGTTTTGATTCGCCGGATGCGTCATTTTCTTCACAACCTTGGCTTTTGCCTTTCGCAACTTCTTTGAAACATTTCTTCAGTTTTATATCCAGGTATTTGATTGAGTGTGCAACTTTGTTGTTGGAAGGTTTTTTCGAGGATAGTCAAGAGCGTGACTTTTTTGTTCTACGATTATTTCTGAAGGTATTTTTTTTTTTTTTTGTTAATTGAAACTTTGAACTCCAAATTCGATATTAAAAATGTGCCTTTGACGCAAATATTATTCGTTTTGTGTGCAAGCACAAGCTTTTAATTAAACATGTAAATAGTGCAATTTTCAAACTTATTATTTTAGTTGGTGCGATAAAAAAAGAAAAGTTGGTTGGGAGGTAGAAAAGCAATAGTCATAATATGGATTATCGTTAGTTCGACCTTGTCCGTTGAAAATCTCGATGTGAGAACGAAGCGAAGCGTGACCTTGTCCTTGCCCGTAGTTACCTCGAGGTACTCGATGTCCTCGGAAGTCACGAAGGTTCCTCGGGGAACCACTTCCGAAAACGATTTTAGCCATGCTTGGTAGACGGGATTTGAGGATAAAATGGCGGAGTATACTGGCGTCATGATATGACGACGAGCAACCTGTCGTAAGGTTTATATGTAAAGTTTCCTTCATCTTCATCTTTCTACTGTTAGAGAGAAATCTTTTCCACAAAATGCATTTCAATGATGATTTTAAAATGGTACATATTTTATTAAAAATGGACTTTTGAATAAAATGAAAATCGATGAATAATTATTACTTCAATGATATTATTTTTTTCATCAATTTATCTCATTTCGTTATACTTTTAATTAATTCTTTTACGATCACCATTAGTTAGATTTCAATAGATTTATATTTGAATGGCAATCCATCAAAGCCTCGTTAATTTATCCCCCTAATTATTAAGACTTTTCGATTATTCTGAAGTTCTTATTTTATATTTGACAAAGTTTTTTCCTTCTCTTTTAGTTTCCTACTAGGCATGGACTCGTCGTTGACTCGTCGTGTGAGTGAATAGCGTTCGCGAGATTCCAAAAGTTTTAATCGAATAAGAACCCCGTGTCTGTCTTATCCTTTCTACTGGCTTATCCTTCGTGCCAGAGTGAACTTTGCAAGGATAAAATAAGGTGGAGGAAGGGCAATAGGAGGATGAGGAGGAGTAAGAAAAACATTAAACAGAGCTTTGGTCAGGATGCAGTCAGGGATTTTGAATGATTTATCAAAGAAGTAGCCATTTTCGAGTAATTTTAGAAGTGTCGAAAGAATGTAAAGTTCGATTCGTCCTTGGATGAAAGGGTCAAAGAACACAGCTGTGAAAAGAATGAAAATTCTACTAGAAATGCTGCACTATACAATCGAGTCTCTTACTCCATTTCCAGAAGTGGAAATCCAGTTTGAAAGTGTAGCTTTCATGAGCAGAGTTCAACGAAGTAAACTGAAAGATTCGCAGCAGTGCATTCTGGAGTCGTGGAAAAAGAATGAACTTTCTTTCCCGATGGTATACGTATTTTTCCATCTTCGATGCTATTTTCGTCGAACATTATAATGTCCCAAGTGTTCTTCATGACCATTGTCCAGTTGGCTACTTTCCACCTGAACCATTTTTTTATATACAGTTTTTGTTGTCAGCGAAGTAAAACGAAGTTACATGTCTCGCCAAAGACATCTAGATGGTTTTGGAGTTGGCCTAATCGAGTTGGAACTTTCTACTTAAACGTAACACCCTTCAGTAACATCCCAAAAAGTACAACCCCCTTAACCTTGTTCCCAAATTTTTGTTGTTTTATTGATTTCCATAAGTATCTTCCAAGTTATAAACTTTGTGTGTTTTTACGATAAATATTGTCTCCTTACGAGTTCAAACTATCAGTTTTTCAATCCATTTTTCAATCGATTAGATTACCTTTGGAATATAAGGGAAGAAAAATTACTTGGATTTGCTCCACTACTCCTAGACCAAACGATTAGAAATTTCGACGTTGCCACAACTTTAAGTTAAATGCTCAAGTTTAGTCTGACGAAGCAAAGTTCTATCGCAAAATAGGCCAGCTGGTGTTGAAATTTGGGGTTAAGGGAAGGTTTGTAATGTTGATGATGATGCAATTTGTTTTCATTGAACCGGACCATCATTAGATGTGTGTAAAAATATTTCAAATGAACCAAGTGATTCTTATGACTGTATAAATTATTGTTATAATTATTATCATTATTATAAAACCGAGTAACTTTTTTTGCTGATCCTATCAATGAGTGAAAGGATGAAAAAACGGATGATAATGAGGATGTGAATTGTGAAATAAACAGCTTTAAAACTGATTTAAACTAACTTGTAATTTAAGCAAACTCAATATTTCCATTATTTCGTAACATCAATTGACTTTTTACGCCATAGTATTTATTACTTGCGTGCCGAGTGCAGAATTATCGACATGAGGCACTATCAACAGCAAGCTTCAGCGAGAAAGTGTTTCCCGAACTTGACCCAGTTCGCCACTAGTGGTAGTGGCGGCCTCGGACGTCGTCGCCGTCGACGTCGTCGCCGTCGCCGATGCTTCGGCCGTCGACAGCTTTTTCAGATTATTCTTCAAGTTCGTGCTCAAGTATAAATTCATGAACTTGAAATGAGGCTCAAGTTCATCTTAAAAATTCAGGAAAAAATCATTCTCCATTGAAATTGATTTTGAATCTGTTACATAAGGAATTGAGGTTTGACTTTGAAGGATTGAAGAAATGAGAGATTAGAAACTCTTGCAGTATTTTATATAATATTGGGACATTTACCTTATGATTCAGTTTGCATGAGAAAATCCAATTTTGCGCACATGTCGTGACCAGCCACATGGAAAGGGGGTTAGGAAAAGGCGTGATAACATTCCATGTTGGATGGGCGACTGTCTCCGTGGAGTAGAACCTAGTAGGAGACGACTCCCACGACATTTTTTTTGCTTTCGCCTTTTTTTTCTCCCTCGATGTATTATTTATCTGGGTGAATCGAGTCTGCTTCGTCTGGAAGTTTGTGTTTATCCACTGTGTCGATTCTACTTAAACCAGTCCACTTTGAGGCACCCATCGACGCGTCGGCCTGATGGTATTGCCAATAAAGTGGCAAGGAATTTTTTTATATTCTTTTTGTTAAACGTATCGAACATCGCGGATTAAAATAATAAATACCATCTCCCCGAAATTGACGTCATATTAATCAGTTAAAATGACAAGCTGACTGAATCCTTAAAACAGATGAATAAAAATAAATGAAGCGTGGGATTCGTGACGGAAAAATAAACTCATTCAATGGTTGCCTTAATTATCGCTGATGTACTCATTTTTCCCGTGGTTTCTTTTTCGTTCATTCTCCTTTTTCATTCAATTTTTGTTATTGTTTTTCTTACTAAGTCTCCGGTTCACGTTCCCGTGCCCCCTCAAGGTCCCTTTCGCAATTCGCGCTTTTTCGTCCACGGTGAAGGCCGCTGGTCTGGCTTCGTGGCACTTTTTTCGACCCCCCCCCCCCTCTTCCCTCTCTTATAGGAGTATCGATCCAACCTTAGAAAAATACAAGCAGATAAAAGAGACTAGTAAGAGCGTGAGAACTTGGATTGAATGACTCAAATTACATCAGCAAAAATAGGTATATATTTGGCTTATTTCGACACGATTAAGTTGTAGATAAAAAAAAAAAACGATAAATTTGTTTCTTTTCCGAACCCCAATTGTCAGACATGTCACGAGGATTTATCTTCACCACCCTTATCAATCTGTTTTTGTATCGTGCAACGTAAAAAAATCTCATTCAATTGCTCTTTGATACAGTGTTTTCCAAAAATTGCCTAAAATCTGGCGAATGTTTATAGGTTATGAAATTCTGAAAATAAAAGTCTTTAGAGATTTTTCTCTCCGATGTACCGTTGTTTAGATATTTATAAACAAATGACAGCCAATATACTGCAGCGAGGGAATGGAGTGGGCAGGGCGAGCGCGTGCTCCGCCCCTTTCAGCCTAATGCTCATGCACCGCATTGGCTACCACTTATTCATTCGCACTGAAGGAACCGTAAGTCGGAGACAAAAACGGGAAAGTACGATTTTCCTTATAATTTCAAGATCTTTTTATCTTCTATAGTTGCCAAGTGATTTTCGCAATTCTGCAAATATTACTATGACTTTTTGCGCTCTTCACTTGGAATAGACTCTCTGAGGGATTTGTCCATAATATTTTCCATCGTCTATATACATTGCGCTTGAAATCCCCTCTCTATCTCTCTATCGGTATTGGTTTTAATTCCTCGTCTGCGAATTGAGACTGCCCCGTTCCTCTTGGCTTTCCGATGAAGACGCGTGTGCATGCGGAGGGTAAACCACGAGGGCCGATCGGAGAAGCCAGCTGGCGCCGTCAAATGACGCGACGCTCAGTCTGCCGGCGTCGTTCGTACTCGTTGTGTCTCTACCAGACATTATACATACACTTCACATCACAACTACCGGACTCGATTACCAATACTTCTTAACCTGTGCTTGTGTGTCTGTGCTTATATATGTGTAAATATAAATCGTGACATGTCCTTCGAATATCCTATTACATTTTTCCGTTCAACAGTTGTACTGTGTAATTCATATTAATACTGAAGTACCGTTAATGTCACGACGACGATGAACTTTCGATTGGATTGGAAAAACATCAAGCGTTATATCAGTGTTCGTCGATAGTGCGGATCAGAAGGAACGTTCTTATTTGTCGAGTTTTGTCATGACGATAACATCTGTTTTGAAAACAATTGGTCATCATGGTTCCACGTGGTTCCATATTAAAAAACAGGAAATATTTATATTTTAATTCCCGCGGATGTTAAACGATTTCTTTAAAAATAAAAAAATTCTATAAAAAAGTACATAACAAATTCCGTGATTGGAAACATTGTTGTGGTATTTGGAAGAAAAAAAAATGATTTTCGCACGAACGTTCGATATGAATTGGGTTTCGTGTCAAAATCAATTGTTTGCTTTTATGCCTTCACTTGGAATGTTTATACACATCTATAAATATATATCTCGGTCGTTTGTCCACGCACGAGTTTCTCGTTTCTCGTGAGTCCCGCTAATAAAGATAAATAAGAGAAAATGAAGATAAGTTTTACTAGGAAGATTATTATCCTCCGGGCGTTTCTTTCGAGGCTCTTGACTAGGCGCGAGAGCGTAATAGTTTAACGACTAGTTAACGAATGTAAATTTACGTTCGTATGATCTCGCATCCTGCGTCTCACTCCAATCGTTTGCTATTGCGAAAACTTTGTAACTACGTATATTCATTAAAACAATATCGCTACTTTTTTTTTTTTACGTGTAAATAAACTACACATAGCTCATTAATGATACAAAAATTATCCGGAATATTATATCGCCCGAATAATAACAATTAAAAAACAACAGAAATATTCGATCGAAAAAATAATTTTTTTTCTCCTGTCAAACGATAACAATGGGATAACCCTTTTTTAGGGATTTTCGTGTCTTTGAAACTATAAATGAAAAAAAAATATATAAATCATTTTATAGATAGATGTAGATTTTTCTACTATTTTCAAATGTTTTATTGCTGTTTTCATTCAACGATTGCATGCAACGAGAAAATTGCCTTTCACATACGATTCTAAGTGGCTCAGTCTTTATGAATATTGAAGTATGTTAATGCTGCTCTCTTGAACTTCGTCCCCCTCCTGCTATCCTCTCACTTTTATCCGAAGTCACTTGCGTGTTTTTCTCGCTCTCGTTTATGCACATTTTAAGGCGCTACGATCGGCGACCACCGGCGAGACCATTATTTCCTAATTATTCGAAGGATCGAAATTGACCACAATGCCAGCGGACAGTGTGCGAAATGATTGCTTTCCTTTGGGCTTTTCGTCATTCCAATACCGTCATCAGTAATCACGCAACATTCGTGCGACTATTCTATATTTTAAACTCACGCTGACACATATTTCCGGTCAATTAAGAAAATTCACACTCGTTTAATTTTTTTTGTCGCATTTCTTTTTTCAATTACTTTTTTTGCAAAATAACTCACGCTGACATGTATTTCCGGTCAATTAAGAAAATTCACACTCGTTTCATTTTTTTTGTCGCATTTCTTTTTTCAATTACTTTTTTTGCAAAATAACATATATTTTTTGTTTGTGTTTGTTTGGAGCCAACTCTTTCGTCGTGTTCAAGGATGAATTAAAAATGGCCTATTGCATGCGAGCACCCACTATATTAAAGGTCATGGCTATACATAAACTTGGCTGCATCGAAAATGTTGAGATTCTCGAAATGAGAATAATTGACGATGTTTTTTTTTTCAAGCCTCGCCTCTCATCGCATGTATTCGTCTCACATTCTGCTAAAAACTTCCATTGAAAAGCAAAGTAATTTTTTTCATTCAAGAACCAAGCTTCGTGGAGAATACGACAAAAAAACTATATGTATCCACTGCGTAAACGAGGATACAACATTTTTTTATGTGTTCAAATTTTTTGCTCACTATTTTTGAACCGATTAGATATTTGCAAATACATTTAATTAAAATATATTCTGATTCTATGAAAAGTAAAATAAAAAATTCTGGAACGAAAAAAAAAAAATTACAAGCTCGAGCGGGAAATATACTTTTTTTACTGTCCCCTCGATAAGAAAAATCGTTGTTAAAACATTGAAAAAAATGTCAGTTCTTATGTGATTTCTATTTCACTTCAAATTTGTTTTGTTTTACATGCATTCGATTTTGAAAAAAGTTGTAATATTCTTCCATAAAATAATTTTTAATTGTATTTGGGTGGAAAAAATTTGATGATTTTCAACTCGAAACTTTTAATTTACAACTCTTTTGGCGTATGACTTTTTAATGTAAAGCATTATAATAATAGCATTGTGTTAAATATTGTAAAAACGTGTATGTGACTGACTCGTTACTATTTTGCGTTCAGACAAAAAAGATTCTTCAAAATTGTTCAACCTCATGAAAAGTTATGCGTGCAAATACTTAAAAAAAAAACTTTAATAATAATATAAATAAGAATTGAATTGAGAAACTTCTCTTTTTCGGATTCGGTTGAGAATGAGGTAAAAAAAAAGAAAATTAATCCACTGATACATTTGATAATAACAATTAAAATTTAATCGTATCAAAATAATTAAATAGTCGACAAAAAGCGTCTGGCTTTTCTTACCAACGAAGCGAGGGGACGTTAAAAATTACACTTCATCCAATTACCTATTTAACACTTAACGCAGGGTGAAACTGAGTACACGTTACGAAACTTTGGTGAAATAACTGCCCGAGTCTCGGTTCGTAATAAAACTTTTCGTGTCGTTATACCGGCCGAATTATTTCGAACCCAAATTTAAATGTGACAAGGTTGTGTAAATCATTTGCTATATTTTAATATGAAATTTTTTATTATTTTAATATAAAAAAAAAAAAATCAAAAATAAACATCTGCTACAACGAAAATCATATATACTGACTGATGTCAAATAAAAACAATCGAAAATAAATTGCAGCTTAGGAAACTTTTTCATTTCTTTGCACGAAAAAAACAACAATAATCGTAATTTCGTTTATGAGTGCACATAAAAAAAAACATTTCAAAAATTGGCAACAAAAAAATGATCGAAGAGAAAGCAAGGGTGAAGGAATAAAGTACAAGGATTGAAGCAATCATAAATCGTACGTCGAAACATTTATAGCTATAATTTGGTCGGAAAGGAGCGACTGTACTTTTGTACGTATATTTTTTTGTACGTTTTTTTTTTCTTTGTTTATAGTATTTTTTTTTTTTTTTCATCTCATCTCATTGGGCAGTTATTTCGGTACGTTCGGACGTGAACCGTCGGAGCAATAATTATGCGAGTCGACGTTCCGAATTCGAAATAATTGAGCTCGTCGGGGACTCTCTCACCCCGGCCTCCTCCCCTTCTCCGACAATCCGGAGCACGTTTTTTTCGTCTCCAGTGCATAAAAATGCAATTCTCTTCGCAAGAGAATGTCGGGCCCTCTTTCGACGTGACACTTTTTCTTCTCCTGTCTCCCCAATCAAAATGTTAAACGTCATGAAAAATATTCATTCGTTTCGTTACACACGATTTTCACAACGCTACAGCCAACTTCCTCGTTTGCAAAATATCCAATGAAATTATTTTGTGACAAGGACGCGTAGGTACTTCCACGAAATTTTACTCGTCGTTCATTCATGTGCTTCGTGTCTGATTAAATGCCAAACTACTTGTTTATTTGACTGCTACATTATATTTTAATGAGAGGAAATAAAAAACAATTAAAAAAATGACACGAACCTTTCTAATTAATACATTTTTTTCTTTTTATTGGTCACATGTTCTTCATTAGTGACTTTTAATGACAGCAAACAAATGCAATATTTTGTATATAAAACCTGCTTGTTTCACATATCGTGCATTTTCTTCATAACGGTAATTATCTTAATAAACTTTTCATTGACCGACTTAAGTGAGTGCATTGACACACTGGCTCAATTTCACCCGGAATTTACTTTATCCAGCTGTCGGGAGCAGCCCTTTCGTTGATTTTTACTGCATGAAGTCATGACTAAACTTCAAACGTTCCTTAAATATGTATTTAAAACATTTGAAAAATATAAAATTTGATTGTGCAAAGAAATCATTGAAAATTTGGATTGTGGCTTAAAGTCAGTGAATTCAAGCCTCGTCGTTATGAATAATAAAAAAAATAATGGCGACCCGGTATGAGGCATTTTTCATATTTTTTCACCAAGCAATTATAGTTTACCAGCATTTTGTTTAGTTGAAGAAAATTATAACGAATTTTTTCGTTAGCTAAGGTAACGAATGATTTTGCTTTTGCGAGTGGACGGAGTTAACTTCCAAAATTATTTTTTTTCTTCTTTTTACATCGTTGATTCCAGCGTAATCGTCAAGCTCCCTTTATTCGCCATTTACCCGCTCGATATAACCGAGGACGCGAGAATGTAGCGGGTATGTATCCGCGGGAACTCACAGCTATTCGCTTTTTTCGCTTCGTCAGCGTGAAACGATGAACGAAAAAACTCATCAGTGCTTACAAAAAAGTCTACCGATTCAAAATGATTTGTTTTTAATGTAAATAACATTGTTCGGGAAAAAAAAAAAAACATCTTATCGAATTGTTCTATAAATGGGGTGGAAGCTTATTTTTTCTTCGTGAAATCATCGTTTTTTGAATATATTTTCGACGCAAGCTCAACCCGATATAACTTGATACAAAAATTTTTTTAATCGGTTTGTGTTGTTGATGGAACAATAAATTTGTTCAATGTAAACAACCATTTTCATATAAATATATTTCGACACTATAACTCTCAGGGATTTTTTACATTTCGCTCGAAAAATATTTTAATATTTTTCACCCACCTTCATCCACTGAAACCTATTGTTACTCATCTATGTGCTCTTTTGTAACTGCATGCACGAGGAGAATGAAAACTAAAAAATTATTGTCACAGAGTATAAATTCCAGCACGAATTCAGATTTAGCGAAATTTTCACCACACAGAATGTAAATTTTCATGAAAATAAAATAAAACTTTTTGTACACTTATACGAAGTTCTATTTTATTTCTAAGAAAATTTTCATTTGTTACAGTAAAAATTACGAAAAATTCATGGTCGTCGATTTTTTTCTGTAATGAAAATTTTTCTCATTAGTTTACTTCTTCTTCACCTTTTTATATTATTTTCCTCCGCGCTGTATTAAAATAATAATAATAATAATAAATTAATTAATTCGTGTTAATTTGCAAAATTTTTTTCGTATTTCAAAGACAAGCCCAACATGCCATAAAATTTCTTTTTTGCAACTCATGTGCAACTACTTTTGACAAATGACTCTTTGTCCTTTTCCAGGAAACATCAGTTTTTGGTTTGAAATATTTTTCACGTCGAAACGAATCGTGTATAAAATCTCGAAAAGTTGACAAAACGTAGAACGTGTTGTGACATTGAAAGGTTGACGAGTGTTGGCAAACTAGCTCAAAGACAGTTTAGCAAATGTTCTTGGATTCGGCGACGAGTATGACGAGTGACAAAACCGAGGCGACTTCGAAAAAGCTACGAGGAAAGTATGTAAAAAAATTAGACGATCTTGAAGCTCGTTTCAAACTCGATGTCTCTCCTATGTGTCCAGTTCGAACAGGTCCAGTGTCCAGTGCACACGAGTACAAATCGGCTCCACTCAAACCCGACCATTAATTCGTGCGGTAGACGTGAAATTGACGCCGAACGTAGTGCAGTGCGTACAGTGGCCAATTTCCTTCGATTTTCGATATTCACTCCAGTGACGTAATTCGATTACTCCTCGTATACGAAATTTTTGACTCGGCCCTTGGGGGAAAAACAAAATTTTTTTTTTTTTTTCAAGAGTTGGCCATTTGAAAAGAATTCTTTTTTTTTAATGTCTCTGCCAAAAAGTTATAACCAACGTTTTCACTCTCTCGTTTCGTGTAATGGATTTAATTGATCAATTTTGTAACAAGTGGAAATATATTTTATTTGAACGTGAATTTTCACTCATTTTTATTAGCTTCAAAATTTAATCATTATTTGCCGATGATACTTGATCTGATAATGAAAAAAATATTGACGGTTCAAAAACAGTTTTATAATTGATCGTATCACAAAATAATTTGAATTTGGTCACTTGAGATGTGCCAAGAGTTTCTTTTTTCTAGTATAAAAATGAGTGAGAAGCTTTCCCACTTCAAATATATTGTTGAATAAAAAAATTCACATGAATTTTCATTTGAAACATGTTTTTTTTTTTTTTTTTTTCAATTGTAACGAGTAAGAAAAAGTAGAGTTGTGAAGAAAAATTTCATGTGGTAGATTGTGGGCGGTTGTGAAATGTTCGTACAATAGAATTACGGTAGCGGAATGAGTGGACATTATATACGAATAGGAGGAGAATCGGCGTGAGCAGCGATGCCGAAGAAGGAGAAAAATGAAGAGGTCAGTGAAATGAGTGAGAGGATTACATCGTATTACGAGTTAAAGGATCCTCGAGGATGTACGAGTTGGAAGATTACGAAAATAAGAATAACAAGGAGTTACGAGGATGGAGATTTGCAGTGAAGCCTCGGAGGAGTCGAGTGAGCCGAATGTGAGATTGGATAAGGGTGGAACGAGGTTGTTCGTCAATGACACATCGAGCACAAGATTGTTGGAGGATTCGTTGGTGACATTGTCGAATGTATTGGGATATCAAAAATTTGGCGAAATTGAGACGGTTTCGGTGGCGAATGAGGAGGATTATTTGAGGCCGGACCTTGTCGATAATTATATGGATGAGTTTGAGAATAACGTTACGTGGTTAATAATAAAAGCGATATTAATGGTAGGAATAATAATTGGTGCACTATTGGGTAATACATTGGTGATAGCGAGTGTTCGACGACATCGTAAGCTTCGTGTGCCAACCAATCGTTACGTGGTTAGTTTAGCAGCTGCTGATCTTTTGGTGGCAATGTGTGCAATGACATTCAACGCTTCGGTTGAGCTTTCAGGACGTTGGATCTTTGGTAGATTCATGTGTGACGTTTGGTCCTCTCTCGACGTTTATTTTTCTACAGCATCCATATTACATCTGTGTTGTATAAGCGTCGACCGATATTATGCCATAGTGAGACCACTCGAGTATCCTGCCATTATGAGACGCGTCGTTGTCACTGGTATGCTTAGCTGTGCTTGGCTATTACCGGCTCTCATAAGCTTCATACCAATCTTCATGGGATGGTATACGACGAGCGTCCAACTCGATTATCTTCGAAATAATCCTCAGGTACAAATCCATTATTTCATAGAAACTCGAAAGGGCACCAAGGGCTCTAATTTCACTACTTCAAATTTAACTTTTTTGAAAAACGGACCGTGAAACGTAGGCTTTGATTGCATTACCATAATTATTACGAGTCGACTCTTTTCCAATCGTCAAAAAGAGCTGGTTTTCATTTTTCAACCTTTGATGTTAAAAGTTTCAAGTTTTTTCGCTATTTTTATGACAAACAGAATTGCTCTTGATTCATCGGCGTTCTGATTTCTGCCCCTTCAACGTTTCTTCCCGTTTACTTTTGTCCCTTCCGTCACCGTTGTGTACAATACAGCGAACCATTAAAGTCATTCACTTCTCAATGTACCGTGTAAGCTGCTTTTTCCTCTGCCTATCGCTAAACAGTTTTATCCTCCCATTTTACTGTACACCAGCACGTCCATATGAATATATCCAAGTCAAGAGATGATGCTGTCTTGTCCCTGGAGAAACTTTGCCCAGAAGGTTTCGAGTCGGTCGCGAACGTGACGGAAATTGATTGATTCTCGTTCTGTTGTCCCAACACCCAAGATTAATGACGTTGTTTCAATCAATGTCAACCTCCCTTGCCCGCCCTATTTACACACGAGGTTATCCTCGAAAGAAACAAAAAAGGTTCTACATTTGATCAAAAACATTTGACACTCCTATTTATCGGCTCAAAATAAATTGTTAACTTTCAAACCTGTCAGGAAAAAATTCACACGTTCCCCGAAAATTTTAGCAAAAAAAAAAAAACAGTAGCTCCGTGTTATCATAAATATTTCCATCCATTCTTATATTTTGGACCACTCGAAGTAACCGGGAAAGAGTACGTTGATTGACTATTTTCATTTTTGAATTTTTACGAGCCGTACGAAGTGAAGAATTTCTGAAATAGGTTTGCGTCTTCGTGGTAAATCGTGCTTACGCGATCATAAGTTCATCAGTGTCGTTCTGGATTCCTGGGGTAGTGATGATCATCATGTACTGCAAAATATACAAGGAGGCTGTCCGACAGAGGGAGGCACTTAGTCGTGCGTCGAGCAGCACAGTACTTAACAACGTTCATCTCCACAGAGTATCATCGAGACATCATTCAAGAGCTTCTCACCAGTTACTCTTACATCCAAATGATGCGAATGACTCAAGAAGACCATCGTGTCAGACTGCCGTTGAATTAAATATGGAAAATGGTGAGTATCAGTTTTGAGCAGTTAAAGCCAAGTGTCAAAACGAAAAAAAAGAATATTAAAAAGTGTTGAAGAAGAAACCATTTTTTGACATTTATCGAGTTGGCCCCCGGCGCCTTTTTTTTCTACTATTTCTTTTTCAAGACGTTCCAGCTGTCCTCTGAAATTGTTTCATTACCATCAGTAATCTTTTAAATGAAAATCATTCAGAAGTTTGAAAGACGCGGAGACTCAAGGCGTGATATCGCTTCTTGTACAAAGCACCTGTTTCGCTCTTGCGATCACCACCTCGTTTAGCCACACGTGAAACACACTTGGCGTTAAACGCTTGCGTGTTAACGAAGCAGTTTGCCAAGTGCTTCTCACCACCCTCGATAATAGACATTTTGGCAGCTATTCTAAGCATCTTGAAACGCCCCCGCAACGATCAAAGACACAAGACTTTTCACTAAGGCTTATTCTAAGATCACCAAGTGAGGACATATTTGAAAACTGTTTGCTACACAAAATGAAGTCGGTCCCCGAAATTTTCTTCTTTGGTAGAACTAGAGACACGTGCTTCTTAATAATCCGCCTATGTGCTGATTCGATTGCAGGAAATCAATGAAAATGTTTCGTTTGAGTCAAAGCATTGAACAAAGAGTAACTTGTTTCATTCTAGAACAAAATATTCGCTTGTGTTAATATCTGGTCATCAAAAACAACTCCGTAAAATACTTTTATGTTCATTGACATTATTAACATAACATCCAAAAGCGATCGTTTTGCCTCAAATGCCCTTTCAACTTTCTGTGAACGAAAATAATCCCAAATTGGTATTAAAAAGGATAATCAAATCAAATAATTATTATAGAAAAATAGTCAAACTCATTTGTTCAACAGAGAACTAATTCTTACGATGAAATGGATTTAATTTAAAAAATAAAAATCATTATTCATTCCCAGAGTCAATTGAACCAATTCGATGGAAAAAAAAAGTCTACGCACGTAAAATAAAGCTCTGTTTCATTGGTGAATTTTTTTTTTTTTTAATGAAAAAACTTGGTTAAAATAAAGTTAGAAGGAAAAAATACTTCAACGCGTTTGTTAACCTGAGGCTCCGTATTTCATTTGGCTCGGACTTTGGTGGCACAAGTTCAGGAGTGTGGGAGGATTTTGTTTCGGCTCGTTAAACCTTCATGGACAAATATCTCTTCGGGATACTAGTTCAACGCTATTTTGCATCGAATCTATTTGAGGGAGACAAGAGAGGGGAGCAGAGGGGGTATTCATTTGGTACCAAGTCCCAAGTGACCACCGCTCATCCCCCATAGCGTTAATAGCAACGCATCAGCCACTGTTTGACCGCGGCAAGAGCAAACTGAATGCAGATGCCAAAAATTGCAATTCTCCTGCCAGAAGTAACTATATCCATTCGTCGTTTGTGTCTGTTTGGGTTTGTGTGGGAGTTTGTGGATATGATGTGTTGCACGTGTGATCCCCGATAATTTCGCAATGGTTACCGGTCTATTACTCTGTATTTCTTTCTCTCTATTTTTCCATCAAAACCCAAAACATTTATGGAAAACTTTTTGTTTTTTTACGAAATAATCTTCGTCTGTAATCTTCGAACCTATCATCCATTCATTTTTCTACACCATCCATTATTTTCACATTTATTATTTTAAAAAGTGTTCACTTTCTAACTATGAGAGCAATCGTAACTAAAATAATAATGTAGAAAAAGAAATAAACTTTTGAATGAATTCAAAGACAATGTCGAGGAATAACTTCAGAAAATAGAATTCCATGATATTTGTACATCGTCTTTTAATCTTTCGTGAAGCATTCCATGCGAAACCAAACTTCTCAAAAGGGTGAAGATAAAAATCTGAAATAATTCATAAAAACTTGTTCCAGTAGTCACTTTAAAATTAGAGAACATTCGACATAATCAAAAGTATTTGGGGTGACCGACTGGTTGGTTTGACATGGAATGCCCTCCATACACATCTATACTCACAAGAACATGGATGTAGATGATTGCAACGTAGACGAGAAACTAAAACTTGCTAAGGTAAGTGGAACGCTTTTGCTCGTCGTAATACTTCCTCTGCCTGTAGCAAGTGCGTCCAAGTGCTCGAGTAAACGTGAGGTACGTTACTGGTGTGTACTTGAAACTCAACCCATCACAGATACATATATATCACATATCGTATCGTGTACAAGAATGTATATAGGTATATAAATTGAACTATTGGTTTCGGTGAACCGCAACGTCTATGGGTCCACCTGAACGAGAGAGTTCGTTCCGCAAAGTGGATGCTCACTCAAAGCTTGTTTTTTTTTTCTAGTCTTTCTTTCTTTATTAGTGCACAAATGCCGAGGTTCTTAGAGGAATGCTTTCGAGAACCTTTCAACTGCTTCTTCGCCGTAACAAACTCACACAAATCCCCAGAAGTAATGACATCGTAGTAGGTAAAGTTTCACCATCAGATTCCATCGAAAAAGCAACGAAATATCGTTCGTTCGTCCAGCTGTTCTTTTTCCGGTTGTGAAACATGTTTTAGATGCTTCTACTTAAGTTTCAAGTGATATACAAAGGTATTTATAAGTTTTTAAAGGGTTTCACACAAAGCATCTTTCACCCTCGCAGTTTCTGAAGATGTAAGGAAATCTTTAGCCAATCGTATTCGTTCAATTCAGGCTTCCAATAAAATTCCATGAATTCTGCTGATTTGTAGTGTTTCTTGTTCCGTGAAGGGACGATAAAGTTTTCAGATTCCAGAAAATCAGTACCTTCTTTACCATTCACAAGGGAATCGAAAGTGTGAAACCACCACAAGCAAAATCCTGAGCACCCTAGTGCTGGATTGACTTAACGTTGGAAAAATGTTGAAGACTTGATGACAGTCTTTGAAGTCATTCCTTCAAACAGTCTCATTAATTATTAACAAAATTTTATAAAGTAAGCTCGAAATCTAAACATCTCATTTGTCAATGAATCGGATTTCATTTGATATTGAACATGATATAAAAATTGTAATTGCAACAAAAAATCAACAATTCAATTCATTTTTATTAAACCTCGACCAATATTTGATTTGCATTCTTGAATGTAAATTTAGGATTATTGACTGACGACAAAAGAAAAAAGTACAACGACGCAGAATTAATTGGGAATAAAAGTTTAAAGATCTGCAAAAGGTTTCTCTCCCAGCTGCCCCATTTTTTTTTGCTCCATTTACTTTTCGCTACGCTGCGGAAAATATCCGTGGCGCAGCCGAGGGGTGGGTACATGGGGTAGGTCAGTGAACGCTATTCCAGGCAGCCAGGAACGTCAGTAGCGGGAGAGCACGAGCTCCAACGGGAACAACCCCCGGGACACCCTCGGGGTTTTCGCCATGTACGCTTGGTCGCTCGATATCTGGAAACTGGCGGGCGGCAACTCCGAGAATACTCCGGGACTGCTGCAAGTGGGGGGTGCAAGAGAAATCCAGCCTATCCAATAGGGGGTGTTTCACCCCGACCTACCCCCGCGAGGCAGATCTGTATATAACCATTTCTTTATGCACCGTGTGTCTCTTGACGGCGGGAACAAAAAAAAACTCGATAATAACGTTGAATGAGAAAGTTATGATTGTAAAATATTTCACGAGTCTAAGTCATAAACACTATCGGAGACAATTTCTGGGTCATTTTGACCCAGACTAATTTTATGGCGTTCATTTATCCTCCCCCAAAATATTTTCAAGGACTGCGAGCGCTTTTTCACAAGAATTAACGTCTTTTTTAAGTCAAAAATAAGTTCATTGCACTTGTTAAAACGAACGTCTTTTGTACTCAAATGAAAATGGAACATTAAAAAAATTATTTTTTTCTTTAGTGAAATGCTCATTTTTTAAATGATTTTTAAAAACAATTAAATTTTATATTCACTCAATTTTCAGTGCCATACATATGAATGGTTTTTTAAATTACTCCTGAATTTTTTTTTACATTATAAACCGACCGAAGGGCTGGTGATGACAGGCAGATGAAGTACGCTCCGGGTCAAGTGGACCCATTGTGTTAATGCTGTGACCAAATTGAAGATCGTCAACTTTGGAGTTGATAAGTGATAAATTTTATAGTCTTATGAAGTATTTGTGAATCACATGAATAACAATTTGTAAATAATTTCGACACCTGAACTCATGGATATTTTAACAGCATATATTTTTGGATCGATCTATTAAACACGAAGTAAAAGATCTACCATGTGACCTTTGGACGGCCAAAGGTCAGTTATAAATTCGATTAAACGCATTCTGCAACGATTTATCTCCCAACTCACGCGTGGGGTTGAATCGTTAACCGACCTCATCTAAATTCATAGCCCTCCAAATATTCAAAAATTACAGAAATTTCATAAAACATCGATTTCCAGATGTATAAAAAGAAAATGAAAATTTTGTTTCACCATTTAGTTCCGAATATCGATATTTGTGAGTTTTTCTGTCATAAATTATTGACATTTATTTCATGGCTCGATGAAAATGTTAATTGATTCAAAAAAAAAAAAAAAAAAAAAAAGGTGGGGAGTTTGGAAACCTATGTATAAATGAGTCCTTAAAGTCAACAGCTCTATTTCAAGAACGGTGTAAATATCAACAGCTTCCAGGACGATTATCCCCGAAATGGTGGGGTTCAATCCTGTTTTTTCCTCCTCTTTTTTTTCTATATATTCAGTACCTACTAATGCCTGAGCACCCCAGTTTCATATATATATCTGGAGGCAATATTGTGTAGAGTTAGGATGTTTTGCCTGGAGTGTACACAGCACACTTCATCGTGGCAGTTACTATCGTTGTTTGTCAAAGTGCTAAATGCCACCCCGTCGTCCCAAAAGGACGAACAACTTGTCCATAGATGTAGGAGCCTTAGGAAAGCGGCCAGGGATGAGGATATGTTATTATAGTGACAATAGACATGCCAGAAATTCATAAGGATGGAAGGAAGAAAGATATTTTTTGGGAAATATATTAGAGAATGTTAATTATACCATGAGAACGACTGAAAAAAAAGAAGAAAAAACATACGAACAATTGATATGTAATTGAAGATTTTTTGACGTGTATCGAAACGAAAAGTTGTTGGCTATGAAATAATTGCAGATCGTAAAACTATCGATAAATATGAAACTATGAAAATCAGCAGAAAAAAAAGTTTTTCATGAGATAATTGATTAGATTGTTGATTGATTAGGGAGTATCAAGGTAACGATCTGTTAATGGTATAATAATTAAATCTACCGAGCCTGCGTCACAGCAGATTAAATAAAAAGGGGTTCGAACGATATAAATTACGCAACGTGCACGGCGAAAATTATGCGCTGCCGTCTGGTTCTGGATATCAGAGATAAACGTTGGTTGGGAATGACAGGAATCTTTGGTGAGGGATTCCCAGTGGTTTGAGTCAGGAGTTGTATGAAAAATTTCGAGGCAATGTGCCAACTTCACCCCCTCGGATCCTCGCTACTTGTCCTCTCTCATGCTCGGCTTTTTTTTACTCTCAACGCAGCAACCACCTTAATAGACCATTCCTATACCCGCTTACCGAGGGACAACGACTCATTTATGAAATCTTCCAACCTGTTATTTTGTCCCAAGTATATATCATTTTATGAAATATGAACGAACAATGGGGATACTTTTTGGGTTGAATTATTTATTTATCTATATCTATTTGCATATAAACATATAAACATGTGAAAATGCAATGATCGCAATTTCATTCATGTGCATCAAACAACCAGTTGGGTAAAAAAAAAGAACTTGTTATGAAAAAACACTCGAATGATTATTCATTCGAGTTTTAATGACATAATAAAAATGGTACCGAGTTTTCAAAATGTTAATTGACAGGTCATTTGCTTCATCTGTTCTGAGGCTGATAGAAAAATTTCAAAATAATTCACTGAGTCGTTTAAGAGTTATAAGAATTTCAATTCCTCAAGTATTTGACCCGTTATTGATCTTATCTCCTTATTTTTTTAAATTAAAAGCGTAAAATTTTTTTTTTCTCAATCAACCAGTTTGAAATGAAATTACATTGATTTTTCTAATAATATACGAACGGAGAAACGACTAGTGTATGATCGTGATAAAAATCTCGATTGATTCTTCATATCACGGTCGCTTGGAGGGCAATGGAGATTGAGTACTCTCGAAATTACTAGCCCGAGGGTTCTAGGCAGTTCATCTCGTACGATCTTACGACTCGACCATCTGACAATATTTATTAAGAGCCCTTGACGCTATGAACTTTTGACACGTACCTAGACGTCCTTCCATAGAGGAAAATAAAACGAAAAATATCGTTCTATATTTTTCAAAGATGATTGATCGCATCATTATCCGATAATATTAAAGATCGAAGAACGCGATAAAATAGGATTACGAAGAGTTAATATTTTTCGAGGGCTCGTAATCTCAATAAAAATTAGTGGAACATTGATTTTCAAAAACTACGGACATATTTTACTCGGTTGCAAAGTTATTTTTATAGTCTTATCATTTTTCAATTCTCAGATCAACACGATTCGATATTAAGGCTTGATAAAGCTCGCGTGTGACAATTGTCTTTTTCGTGGCTCTCGTCAAGCTCAATCAAGACTACCTACGTTCAATTAGAAAAAAAAAAAAGATCACAAAGGCAAAAGAGAATCAAAGTAGAAGTATTAATCTTCAATGTGGGCCGAGTCCCTGCATACCGATCGAAGGGGGTAGTAAGGGACGGGAAAAGGAAGATGAATGAGGTTGAAAAAAAAAAAAGAAAGACGGAATAAAAGTAAATGCGGGACGAATAGAAAGATTCTTTGTGTCGCATTTAATAGATGGTCTTTTTTCCTAATGTTTTCCTAATTTTTCGTTCAACTTCGAACCCTCGTTTAGGATCACGCAAAAATCGATATCTCTGTGTCAATTAATCTTTCGTGTAGAAATTCAGCAATTAGTACAAGAATGAGATTCAATGCCACGCTGATAAAAAACAAAACAAAAATCAGGGTAGACAAACGAAGCAGAAATACTGTATAAAATAGAATTCTTTTAAGAATATATATATTTACAAAATCTTAACTTAATCTGGTTCTTGAATTTTTCACTCAGCTTTTACTAATCTTCTTAGCTTTTGGTCAAAATCTCTTATGTTATATCCAGTGAAAAATCGCGTGAAAGGAAATCTCACAGGTAAAGCCTCGTTTCAATGGCGCTTCCGATTCAATAAGACCCTTGTACTTTTTTTTATCAATGTATTATCATTGTTACAATGAATCCAAATACTTATTATCATTAAATTACTACTCATAGAAATAAATCGACTCGTAATGGAACTTTAACAATGGAACACAGAAAGTTAAATTTCGCCGACAAGCTCCATTCGAAATATGTCTAATAAAAATATATTAGGACTTATAAGAAACCCCCTGGACGAGAATTTGAACGTAGGAAATAAATATCCGAAGTAACTCATTGACCAACAACAGAATATTAATTGACGACGTTTTTAAGTTACCATTTTTTTCCTCCACGTATACTGAAAAATTGTTTTTTCGATATCTAAAAATTCTTCCTGATCAACAAATGACAGAAGAATAAAATGAACGAATTAGTGATTATTAATTGATGGTGAAAAAGTCATAAGTAGACTCTTCATCATCATCATTGATATCTACAGCATCCATCGTTACCTATTTCAAACAAACACAGCATCCCATGAAGAGATCATTTTGCCACAAATGCTCTTTCGAGCTTTTGTGAGCGAAAAACATCGCAAATTGTTGTGAAAAAGTATACAAATGTTTCCTAAATTACTACATAATTATCACGATTAAAAGCAGCCGAAAAAATATTTTTTTTTTTCAACAAGGACATCAGTGCGGTATTGTTTAATATGTGTCGTTTGCCTGACGTCTGGTTACACAATATCAGAAAAAAAGTTGAAGGTTAATTAAGCTGTGTAACATATTCAAGAGAGGTCAAACATAGAGGGATATTTAATGTGGAAGGGATCACCATAAACCACGTTCTCCATACATTTTATTATCTGAAGGAATGTGAAGGAGAATATGTTGATAACGTTTGCATTTACAGAATTTATCGTGAAGATTTTTTAGTGCCATGTTGTCCTTTCAAAAAAATAATTTTTGCAACTTGTACTCTGGTCCATTGTTTCTGGTGCAAATTTTTTTCTATCTATAGATATTCAAACATTGCACGTGAAAAAGAGCGATGTATTTTGGAAGAAATCGTGGCTATATTATGATGGTTTTTTTTTGCCTCGAATCTTGATAGATGATCCCATCACTTCGATGGGGGAGAGCGAGTGTACCGTGGCCTAAACACGACCACGGCCAACCAACCTAAATTCGCCTTACTGCATAAAAGCACGCAATCCTTCAACTAGCCTCGAAAGCCTAACCTTCCACTTTCCCTTTTTCTCCACATCCAATTCTTAGCCTTTGTATCTCATCATCTCGAAAATCTCATCGAAATAGTTTTGCAAAAATAGATTTATTATCTAAATGTTTTATCGAATTATAGTCTCCGTTATCTCATCCAACAATATTTTTATTTTTTGCTTCCGGAAAGCTCGAAACTGTTAATGTTTATACGGCGATAATTTACATTGTTTAATTTTCACACATATAGATGTTTCATTTGTTATGGCTTGACTGCAGACGCTGCGCCACCGGAGCTGGTTTCCAAATGAAATTCAACAATATTTCAAAATAGATTGCAATTGTTGTGCAAACTCTTAATTGGTCTCGATTGGCATATTGGGGTGAAGCCAATTCAGAACGTGAGCGGCCGGGAGGGAGAAGAGCATTTTTTACTTCCATATTCCTGCTACATTTAGTCAAATACTAAGACATCAAGAAAAACCAAATCTAGACTGTTTAATTTTCAGTAAATTTATCAAGAAATTTCATTTCTCAACCATTCATCGTTAAGGCCTAGTGAGGTCAAAAAAAAAAGATTTTTTATAAGTATTTTTATCCGATAGTTATCCAAAGAGTTGTTTCTTTGTCATTATTGAAATTGACCCTATGTTTGGTATGTTTAGGTGAATGTAGGCCTTTTAAAAAGAGTCGAAACAGTGGCTGACCAATATATTAATAATCGACATTATATTCATTCCACCAGAATGTTTTTATCCAATTTAGTTGATTATGTCTACATATATATTTTTTTTGTAGCTGAGTAATAAAATTATTTGTGTAATCTTCTTACATAAGTACAAAAATATATATGAAATGTGGAAAAGTACAATCTTATCGATCGACGAATGGCGTGTTTTAGCTAAGCACCAAAAATAGTCGAATTACGAGCGAACACGTCGTATTAAATATAGAAAAGCTCGAAGTAAGCGAAAAAAACTACAGTCTTCCATTTAATACTATTACATGACTGAATTTGAAGATATTTTCAAAAAAAAAAAAAAAAAAAAAAAAAAAAAAATTAAATTATGTTCAAAATGGTCCGAAATAATGTGGATACTTTTTTGTTTGTTTCAGGCACAACGATACGACAGCAAACAAAAAGCTGGAGAGCCGAGCACAAAGCTGCAAGGACACTGGGTATCATAATGGGAGCGTTCCTACTTTGCTGGCTTCCATTCTTCATCTGGTAAATAAATCTTTAATAACATTCTAAGAAACCATCACTGGTTTCCATTTTTTCAATTCACGTTTCGTACTAAATTGAACTTTCAAAAGGTTGCATTAATCCGAACAACGGAGCACGAGACATTCCCCAAATGATCATAAAAATCGTTAAAAAGATCGAAAATAGTTGAAAACTGTAAAGAAAAAGATTTCTCGTTAATAAATTTATTGTTTTTAATCGAAAGTTGAGGTAAAAAAGACTTTGGTCAATGATTCGCTGTTGATGTAAATATTTTTCAGGTACCTCACAACGTCCCTGTGCGGTGACACTTGTCAATGTCCAAACGTTGTGGTGACGATCGTTTTTTGGATAGGATACTTCAACAGTGCTCTTAATCCCCTGATCTACGCTTATTTCAATCGTGATTTTCGCGACGCATTTAAGGACACCTTGAAGAGTGCTCTTCCCTGCTGCTCCTCGTGTTGGAAAACAACGGAAACGTCACAGTTCGTGTAGCCAATAGGTCACGAGAGGTCGAGGAGGAGGGCAGCTCTAGTGGCTCCTCCAGAATCATTGTTGACCAAATCATCGGCGAACGAGGCCTCACCGCCGATTCCAATGACGAGCGAGTCTTCGGCACTTGTGACGTTGAAAATTGATGATCAGCTTGAAAATACTTGACACATGGACGAGCTGCAGTTGAATGTGCGAAAAAATGATAATGACCTTGCTTTGTCAATCATTTCAGAAGATATTTTGGAAACGAGCTTTTAAAGGAGCAACAGCTTATTCGATATTTAGGGGAATCGTAAGAAGCATTTAACAAAAGAAATACAATTCTTACGATCAAAAGAGCGTTTGTCGATTGAATGGGGGAAAACGTTAATCGATCGACCCTTCTCAAGCCCTCGACCCCGGATCAACCAAAATCAATAACTTCCAAAAATAAATCGAGAGCCGACTAAAATACTTATCAGGAAATAATCATTTTCACAATATCACATTTCCAGATCAATTACATTGACGAGGATAAATAAACGTGAATCAAACCGTTCGGGGTGCCTGCGATGGATACGATCCATGGATGGCCCATACAAGACAATATACAAGCGAACGAAGATAATTGCGTTAATCATATGCCACGGAGATGGGCGAAATTAAATTTTTTTAATTACGTTTAAAGACTGATGTTTTAATATTTATTTAATGTATTAAATGTATAGGTAGCTAGTAATTTTTTTATTGAAATTTCTTCAATTCTCGATATTGATTAATTTACAAAGCATTACAGAACCAAACTCTATAGATTGATCGTTTTCATTCTGTTTTCATTTTTAATGTAATTAAAATTTTTTAATTTTTCACATCTCTGAACAGTTTAATTATTCATTTTTTTTCATTGCGTTTGGACGTCGAAAGATACCGACTGGTGATTCTTCATTGATAAACTTTACGTACCTAATATCACAGAGACGAAATAAATACAAATAAACTGAAAAAATAACGAAATATTATTGAAAAAAGAAATTAGTAATTTTTTCGTCAAGAAAAAAAAACATAATTTTACAATGCTGTAAATAAAATAATGCCACAGATGTTTAGAAGAAAAAAAAATGAAATAAAATAAAAAGCAAAGAAATGCAATTGACGTGCGTTCGAGTAGATGAGACTTCTTGTAAATATTAGAATGATGCGTCTTAAATTTTCAACGAAAGTGAAATAACTGAGCCTACGTTTAGTTTACAAAAGTCAAATAAACTAGTAATAATAAACTGAATAATAAAAAAGACAGCAAACAAAATGAGGAGAAAATGCTGGTATAAAAATGGCACTGCTGATGAAGCACCAAAATCATAATACAAACTAAGCGTCAAATTTGCTTAACGTGCATAGTCCTCGTGTCAATTTACTTTTTTTTTTTTTTTTTTTTCAAATATAAATAAAAACATAGACGAAAGTAAGATTCGAGAGATTCCGAAAAAAAAAGAACGGGAAAAAGAATCTTGTGTGTAAAATATAAAGAAGAAAATTGACGAAGTAAAATATCATTTTTTTTCTACTTAGTTTGACGGCTGATTTTGGCAATTTGTTTACAATCACTGAGATCATCTAATTGTTAAATGAGGAAGAAAAAAATATGCGGAAAGTAATGCAAGCAGAGGTCACTGGAGATCAATAAATTGTATAAAAATGTACCATAGCAATAATAATCCAAAGGGTTGTAAATAATAGCTGTTAATGACGACGATGAAAATGAAGAGACAAAATGGACGAAGAAACCTTGGAGAATAAATAAAATAATGTAACACCCACGGCAGTGTATTTGTTGTTTTTATTTTTTAATTATAAAGAGAAAAATAAAAAAATAAAATAAAACAGACGTACGTCGATGTAATTATCAAAAAATTCAAGATATTTGTAACTCCAATTATTTTCTGATAATAACAATTATTTATTTATTTCATTATTGTTAACCTTTATCACCATTTCGATGAACGTTTTTGTTTTCAGCACATGAAACCCTCGACATGTGTCGTGTTCTCGATTCGTGCAATTTCCGCAATCCCTGGTGGCGTCTATATCCTCTATTTCTGTGCCAGGATCCAGAAGACTCCGTGAATATGGAAATCCTGCACTACTACGTGCAATACCACATCATATTGCAAAACGTGACTGTTACAGTTATCAAAATTATTCGTCGTTTCAATCGGAGTAACTTTAACGTTGCCCTGATCGTTTTCCATTTCTTATATTATTTTCAGATATTTTTTTCACTTGAACAAATCAAATCAATCTTCTAAATATTATAATATTTTTCAGGTAATTAAACTTTCAATAAAATGTGCATTTTATTGCAAACAAATATGTTATAACTTTGATTCAATGACACAGATTGAAAAGAATTATTCATTTTTCAAAAATAATCTGAATGTTGAAGAAATTGCGAGATAAGATGGTCGTGAAGGAAGCGACCTTAAACCGGGTTGTTTCTCTAGGGCGAGAGGTTAAAAAAAAAAAAAAAAAAAAAGAAAAAAGCATAAGGAGAGTGGACGTTATGAGAAGCCTTAAGGGACAAAAGAAGGCACTTGGCAAAGAGATATGATGGTATATATTCGTATAGATCAGATAAAGTAATATGAAAAAAGAGTGGGTTGAGGGTTTGTTCGGGTCTTGTTCGATGTAAAAGCTCCAAGGGATGAATTGGAGCAAAAAACCGGTTGATGAGAGAGAAAAACCATATGTGAAATCCTGACAAAAGTTAGCTCGTGTGGAACTTTTAATATGCGCTTCCATCGTCAATTATTCCTAGGGCATATTTTTCTGAGCGCCTTCTTCCGTATGCTCTTGCTCGCATTTGGGACAAAGCTTATGTGAACTCGACCGTGTAAACTCTCTGCGGAGTTATATATACGTACGGAAACATCGAATAAATATTCTCCTTCAAGTTTGTTCAAACTTTTATCAAAAGTGGGTCAAGGCTTATTAATGAAGTAATCGTAAAATAAAATAAACGAGAATCTCAAAAAAATGTGCACCATGATTAAAAGACATTGAAAAAAAAAAAAAAGGTATCCGGACTCCCTGGATAACGGATTAAAAAAAAATCCATTGACCAATTATTTCGATTTGAATAGAAAATAATATTTGAATTTCATTGAATTGATTGAAAATGATCTAGTCCTTTACAGACAGAACAAAAAAAAATCTCGAAATTCAATGAAATTCAAGTATTTTCATAGTCATTGATGTTTCAGTCAAACTGTACATTTGCAATGCGGGAATATGGGTGAATAGGCGATTGAAGGTGCGAACCCGGAATGAGAAACCATTGGGTTAATTGTCAATGGAAAAATCCATCGTCAGCCGCGATCGTCTCGCCCTTTCCAAACCAGGATATGCCTGTAACCCTCTTGCTAGCAAATTTTGCGGGATCCCCTCTTGCCTATCGATTTCCGTCACGAATTGGAACAGTCGTCGGCTCGGTTGTACTAGTGGTTTTATCTATACGTCTATCTGCCTATATCCTCGAGCTATATGTATATATATATATATATACATCTATAGATGTATGTTTGATGATAATACAGTATTACATATATACATATATACGTATATATGTGAACGAGAATGGATTGAGGTACACGGAGGTGGGTTATGCTTTAGTTCTGTTTCATACGGTACTCCGAGGCCTGTATTGCCTATCTCGATATTAAAAGCCCAGAATGGGAAACGATCCAGGTCGCGAAAGAATAAAATCCTCTTATCACGATTTAATAAAAGTATTAATGGATCGCGATCTTGGTCTGAAAGATGCTCGAGTATATTTACATTTGGAAAAGTTCATGAATATTGTTGTTTTTTTTTATTATTTTTCAATTTAGATATTAATATCGTATTTATAAGGAAATTTGATATTTTTTGCTGGTTCGATGATCATATAAATTTATTCATCGTAATAGTATGATTTGGAAGAACGTATTTTTTTGGGCAGCACATTTTCACACGTAAGTTATTTCAGCGGAAGATTATTGTAATAGTCGGAAAACAGGCTTAAGAACATCCAGGAACGATAAATCTTGGAGCTGATTTTTTCATGTGCAAAGATGACTTGGTGAATGAAGGAATAAAAAAACTAAATATTCCTTTGTGTGAGCACACATTTTTTATTCATGCAGCACTGAAGTATTCATGAGGTTAGAGAGAAAAGATCAAATAGCGCGTTAAGAAGGATTGAACAAACAGAGAGATCGTCCAAGGAACCAACTTCAACAGGGAAATTGTTTCCTAAAGAAGGGTCCGTCAATATCCACCATTAATCGTTTTTTTTTTTTTCCTAAAGCTTTCACGTGGCAAAGGAGCATCGACGAAATGATAGCCATTGTCGTATAAAGAATTGCCTTTACTGCTTTCGACAGCTTCAACCGCTAGGACACAATTTCTCGTCTCAAGGGACTCGCAAAAGATCTTTGTGACCCATCGAAAAATATGAGAAAATAATTGGTTCATTCTTTATTTATTTTTAATTACTATCATTTTTTCCTTCAATAACGTTAAAACCGTATTAAATTTTTCAATTATCAAGCGATTTAGATGTATCATCATTGATTTTTCTACTTATAAGATTCTCGATAAATGCAGCGACTTCTTTTTTCTTTTTTCGAACTTCATCGTTTCAATGTTCAATGTAGAAAGTCGTTTAATGTGAAAAAATCTCATAGAATGAAAAAAACTTTTGATCAAAGTCGTTAGCGAAGCTGTGGTAACGCTCATTAATGATGAATTAGTTGCGAAAATGCGGGCAAAATATTTTCGACCGTTTTTTCTTTCCAGTTGTAACTTCTCACTCAAATAACAGACATTAAAAAAAAAAAAAAAAAAAAAAACACGAAGATTCTGCTTCTCCTGGATATAAAAGGTATCCAAAGCGTTTTTCATTACTTGTAACATTCCGAAAATGCCATAAACCATTTGGTCAATAAGTAAAAATATTTCTTGACACGTGATGATCGGAATATCATTCTTAATTTTCTCGCCAGTAGTAAAAGTCCGGATTGTCATCCAAGTTGTCATCCAATTTTGCACCGTCGGAGCGTACACGGTTCAGAACTTCAACCCGGCCCCAGTTTTAATTCAGAATGTTTAAATAAAACTATTCGAATGAATATAGTGTCTAAAACTGGGAATAAAAAGATTACTTGAATGCGACTCAAGAAATATTTGTCGTTGTTATCTCAACCATATTTTTTAAAGCGCTAAAGTTTTCATTAAAATATTTTTTATATTTCTACCGCATGAAAATAATCTCAAATTTTCATAACGGTTTCATGCTAAATATTTATCTCAACCAATTTTTTCAAGCGCTTAGGTTTTGATTAAAACATTTTTCATATTTCTACCGCATGAAAATTGTTTCAAATTTCCACAGCGGTCTCATATTATCATACTAAAAAATAATAAATAATATATAAAAATAATGAATAAATCCTTACTTTTGGAATTATTATTTCATCTTCTAGTTTATTGACATCCATTTTCTTGATTTTCTTACATTATTAATTTAAACACGGCTTGTCCTAACATTAACATTGATTTTGTTCAATTCGTTCGAAAACTGATTGATGTGAAACTTTCGCGATCTTTCTAACCAACCAATAAATATGACACTTCCGCGATCTTCATAACCAACTAACTATGGGATAGTCATAGCTGACACTTCCGCGATCTTTATAACCAAACGCGATATGGTCAGCTGTCACTTTCATTGATCGAATATCACTACAATTTTTACCAATATTACTAGTGTCACTAGAACGGCGATTGCGAAAAAACACGCGAGCGTCGAAAATGTGTGCGAAAATTTTCACAAATTTTTAGTGCATGCTAATTTAAAATAAATTCATATCTCCAGTACCATTCAAGCTACAGAGTTATAGTTAGACACAATCGAAAGGAAAAAAAAAAAAAAATACGTGAACTTACAATGTTTTCCAAAGCGCTATAATTTAATAAATTTTACGGAAACCAGATTTGAACGTTTTCGAAAACAGTTGGGAAACGCGGTCCTTGGAGTAAATGAGTCTTGTAGCGACTCGTCTTTGACGGAGACAGTAGGTAAATGTACTTGTCTCGAGCCGCTACCGCGACTCTTAACCTGGATGTAATTAGTCATTTCCTTCGAATGATTTTACACTTCGTCAGAGAATTCGAACAGATTGAAGATTACATGATATTCAGAAAATTAACGCTGTTAAAGCTTGAAGAAAATTTCTGAAGCTCTTCCCTGTAAAATGTGTTGGCACGCACGAACAAAGTAAAAGCGTTGGAAAGACGTTGAGATAATCTCGAATTACGTTAATTTGATATCTCGTTGAAACTCGCCTCGTCAATGAAAATACTTTGTGTATAGATATGTGTGTGCATCGTAGTAATTTATTTATTTTTATCAAATTTCAAAGCCATTATTATATCGAGAAAACTTTACAACCCTATTATTATCATTATCATTATTATTATTATTATTATTATGATTATTAATTTACAGTTGTAATACTTCCTCCTCGAATCTAATGGTGATAATTTACATGAAATATTTTCCTTTTACTAATTAAGCCCACAAGATTAAATGAATTAATAAACTCAACATCAGAAGAGATCTGGAGAAATAATAGGAACCTAGACTTTGATAAATGAATATCTTATGTTTTACTCTTGACGAAGAAAACGATAATTTCTAGATCATTTAATAGATTTGTGACATACAATGAATAAAATTTTGAATTTCATATGAAAAATCGTGTTGAAAATGATTGATGTGTCATTGTTATTGTTAGAAATTGGTTTATTAATGAAGATGAGATTTCGAGAGTGCAAATCTGTTGGTCGAAAATCGCAGAGGGTGGCATTTTCGTGATCGTTTTTCTCCACGAATCCAATAAACTTTTTCTTTCCTTCCCTACGAATCGTAACTCTGAGCACGAAGGTCTAAGCTTTTTGTCTTAACCAAGCTTTTTGTCTTGGTTTCCTATCTCTCGGCAAAGCAGAGTGTGCGTGACGAAATTAGCCGGAAATGTGTAAGAAGAAGGAACGAGTGACTCGACCCTTGAAAAAAGGATAATCTCTCTCAGGGTCGTTGAAACCTTGTTCAACCATGAAAGTCCCTTTGTTGGTTCTTACCGCGTGCTATGTTAAAAAAAAAAAAAAAAAAAAAAATCATGTTTCGTGAGAGAGAAAGAGATCGTTAAATTTATCCAGGAAGGGATGGAACCCTGGAGAATTAAACTAATTAAGTGTTCGGGGATTACAAGCTTTGTAAGTGGAAAAAAAAAAAAAAAAAAAAAAAAAACAAGTGAAGAAGGAGTACGAATTGTCAGACGATGTGAAAGCAGAATACGTATTCGTGTGATTTAGAAAAAAAGAGATTTCGAAAAACAAGAATATTTTATGAAGAATATACCACTTTCTTTTTTGACTGTACTATATGTTGCTTAAAATGATATTTTGCATCAAAATTATTCCCATCCTACGGGGTGTAATAATCCAGCAGATTGTATCTCATAGCGTCACTCGCAGAATTTCCAAATTATCTGAACGTTGAGCTCGCCTCAAAATACCAAAATTCTAAGGCATGCTATGGCGAGATCTTGGTAACAACAATGGCTCGTCTGACGCTCGGACGGTTCATTGTTATTGTGTTGAAAGGGCACCCCTAGATCGTCCACGAAGACGATGCTTGTACCGTTCGAAACTGGACTAGGTTGCGATCGGAATACCAACACCGGAAGACAAATGATGCAACTGATAGCCAGTAAACCGTTCACCACAAATTTGTCGGTCACGTTCACCCTATTGTTCAAATAACATCCTTTCCAGAAAGGGACGAGTATTGAATGCGAACAGATGCTTCGAAATATGGGCATAATATTGAGGGTGCTTTCACGTGATTCACGTGATTGTTATTATTAATTTGAAGTATAAATTTTAATAGTTTGAAAAGCTTTTCATCATTATCATTTATGATTCAATGGCCAATTGAGGATTGGCAGAACCTTTCAAAAGCTTGTAGGTTACAAAAAAATTACCAATTATCTAATGCTGGTAAACCAGATTCAGAATTATTCATAGGTTGATATAAAAGCTCGATGTCGATGCAAAAGCTCGTCTGCGTCGATAAAAAAGATTTTCATTGTGATCTCTAGATTTTGCAGTGTCCAATGTTTCCATCTCGGGTGAAATGAACTCAAGAGAGAATTTTATGACTAAGGGTTGATAAGGAGCTTTGAACTTGCGGGGAATGAGGTTCTCAACGTTCGATCTCGATTTAACCAACTATGATAACTTAGGCAAGCCCAATGAATTGAAAATATTATTGCAATTACGTGGTAATGTCATGACCAATATAAATACATTTTGTTAATGATAATCATTGATCTGATTATTTCATGAAGTTGAAATACTTGTCAATCTAAGAATAAATGTAAATAAAAAAGACGCTGCCGCGTCTGTAGATGACGGGGAACGAACGTCTTGTGTTTAAGTTAGTTTTTCTTTTTTTTTTAAATTGAAATTATAGGTGTCAGTTTAGTCCAAAGGATTATAGTAATAATGTTCTTAATATTCGTTGTATTTGTTGATTTGTCATTTTCAATGAATTTGTACTGATGTGAATGACAATAAAAAAAAGTGGAATTTAAATGAAACGAGTGAAAAATCGTTTTACCTGTAATTTCAAAGCCCCTTAAGGGATGAAACGTGTAGAATTCCCTGGGAAGACAAAGAGCACTTTATTTTCTCATTTTTCTCGTGATCCACTTACAGCCCCCATCATTGTACGGTTATTTCGATAAATCGGGCTTTCAGCTAGTACCTTAATATTACACGAGAGGCTTAAAAGAAAAGACTTTTCTGCCATGCCCATAGCGCACGCATCTACATGTATGAGAATTGAACACATCTGGTCTGCCTCGTATCAGTCACATTTTTTTTTCTTCTCGCGGTCCCTCTCGGTCGATACTCGGACCGAAGTAAAATCTAAGAATAAGGAAAATATGTGATGGGTAAGGAAAAACCAAATTGGCAATATAAAAACCAGATGTGCTGAAGCTTTCATATTCAGAAATTTCGTTTCATTATTTTTCTCATCGTCGAATATAAAGAAAAGATAAATGACAAAATTGATTAGCTAAATTGGTATTAATTCGTGGATGCAAAAGAGACCCTTTGCAAAACCCAAGCAAAATCTAAGAATAAGGGAAATATTTGAGGGTAGGGAAAAATCAAATTGCAAACATAAAATCCAGATGTGCCGAGGCTTTTATATCCAGGACATTCCTTTCATTATTTTCGTCACTATCCAATAAAAAGGACAAATGAATAAACGAATTGATTAATTTGATTATTATCAATTCATGGATTCAAAAATAATCGTTTATTATATACTTTGTCACACGGTGCCATATGTATCCTTGATCCTTTTTTATATTCACTTTATAAGCAAAAATTTTTATGATGAAATAATAAAAAAAAAATGTCTACTAAACAAATGCCTACAAAAGTTTCAACAGAAGTTACCGACTATCTCAAGTGGTGATAAATCCATTTGTCAAAAACTTACGATGAATGAGACAGTACACTGAATGAAAAAAAGAGCAACCATGAGAGGGCAAAAAAACGTTGACAAACGGATGAAGATAAAGTGCGTATTTGAGTAAAATATAGCTCAACTGTCGAGCCCCATTCAACAAAAGAGGTTACTTTTCGTATAATCTGATAGAAATGGTCCACCCTTAATTTCAGTTTCCCATCGGCTACAATCTTATCCTTTATGGACTTTTGTTAGCCATTTAATAATAAAATTGAGTGAAAATGTTTCATTATTATTAAAAAAAAAAGTTTATAATAGTTTTTTTTTTCTTATTAACTCGTTAGACAAAAATATAATTCTCAAAAAAAAAAAAAAAAGCGTTAGAATATAATACTATTGTGTTTTGAAGCCGTTTTAATTTTTCACAGTGTACAAAAATATAAAAGGACTTGAGCAGTGACCTCGGCGGGGAAAAGTGTCATCTATTTTCAGACGTTAAATGAGCTTGATACTTTTTGCTCTCTCGCCACGAGAGTGTACCCGGAATAACGTAGTCGAAAACTCATAAATCAGATTTCGATCGATACATCGTGTTTATAAATGGTGAGATGCTTGTATATGCGGACTCAACAAAAAAAAAAGGTTTTTAAAACAATGTGCAATTCCAATAAGTTATTGTAAGTGCAAAAAGTAAATGAACTTCGGGTTAAATTATTCTAAAAAAACATCGTACCGGATAAATTTGCAGAGAAAAAGAATGAATCATAATTATTTTTATTTTATTTAATAAGTTGGCTGTTTTAAGACTTTGTTAAGGTTTCGTTATGAGTAAGTTATTTTTCAAATGGATTTTCAATTCCCTCGATATTGCATAATAGTTTTCATTAAATTTCATTATTACAAGGAGGTCGACGAGATGAATGACGCAATAATAATTCGAGGTTAAGTCACACGAATGTAAGTGGTGGCTGCAATTAAAATATATTCAAACTTCTTTAACAAGGGATTGAGAAGGTTGGCACAAATCTGGCAGATTTATTTCCTGGTTTCCTTTTCTAAAGTGCGATTACACTAGAAAGAAAAGTGCAATACTGTCTTTTCTTTCTTATTTTTAATTCGGGCTGAAACACCAGTCTGATAAAGAAAAAGAATTCGAGTTTTTTTGCATGATTCCTTCTGAGGAGGACTTTCAAGTGGATTAACACTTGAATAATAGGCATCAGCAAACTCTTTGCTATAGTTTCGTATGCAACCTTTATTTTTATGCAGTCGTAAAAAATTCAAAGTCCAATCCCCTCATGTTTTTTTCATTTTTTTAGGGTGAATGGTAGAAAGAGGGGATGAAAAAAATTGACGAGGGTTCGATAGGTATTTGTGGTAGATTTGGGACGAGGTTGCCACCAAGGGTTTAGAACATGATAAGCAGGCAAAGAGAGACTGCGGCGAGGCACATCAGGGGGATGGTGAACAAGCTCAACTTGCGGAGAGTGGTCCGATACAGGAGGGTGGTTTCCAAAGGAAAAGACGATATAGGGGTGGAGAACTAAACTGAGAGCAAGAGAGTGAAACGTAAGGATACAAAAGAATGAGAAAGAGGAGGAAGAAAGATAGTCAGTGGGAGAGAAGTTAGTGAGGAACCAGAAAAGTGGGAGATTAGTGGTGGGGGTTGTTAAAAGCACCAGCAGCACCACCAACCGGTTGTACGGGTAACCGGCTCTGGGAAGCGGGAAAGCTCACGGACCACCCACGGTTTCATTCCGGTCCCGTCGGCCGTCAGAGTTACGCCGCATTTAGTAACTCCGCGATTTCCAATATGACACTAATTACAACAACCCTCGACACCCTTAATCGCCGGTAATAATAATAATAATAATAAATAGTACCCCATAAAAAACATCCAAATGGAGAATGTGAAAAATTGATGAATCTTCGATAATTCGAAGTTATCTACACCAATAATCAAGACTAAAAATACCATAAGAAATATTATTTTTTATCATTTATTCACATTAATTGGTGTGCCATTCTTTTTTTCAGTGCTGTCGCTAGCGTGATTTTAAATTATGATTTAGACGAAATTCAATTTTTCAAACGTTCATTAATTTTTCATATTGTAGAGAGCAAATTTCGAAATTTTATAATATATATATTTTTTTAATTATTTTGTGTATTGGACGCCCTGAGTTTTTTCGACAATAAAATGAAATAAATATAAATAACGATAATTGATGGTGTGTGCGCGCGTGTGTGTTTTTTCGTTGACGCGAGTGAGAGTTTACCAATTTTTTTATTGCCCAGAAATCATAAATAGAGAGATATACCTCAGAGCGATAGCTTCGTAAATTATTTGCAATACCCATACGGCGATATCGTGTAAATATTCGAGTTCTCTTTCCCATTGGAACGAGGCACAGTGAATCGTGATAACTTTGTTTTCGTTGGCCCGCAGCGCTCAAAATCAATTATTTGTCATCAACGAGCATTAATTTGAGAAATAAAGTCAAGGAAGCATATAAAAATTGTGTATTACAATAATCAAATAAGAAATATGTTGGATAAGTAAAGTAAACAAAGAACCACGTCGTGTTCCTCAAAATATCATCATGCGAACGATAATAATTATATTATAAACAAAATAATTTATATTTTTATTATTTAATAATAAACGGAACAGTGGTGAATAAAATAAAAGTTGAAATGGTGATTGTATATAAAAATAAAGGAGGTTCTTATGCCTTTTTGAAAAAAAGTGACCAAATTCGTTTTCGGCTAAGGGAAAGGCCACCATCAATGATGAGCCTTTTTTCTCTGCCAAAGTTCCAATAAGTTTCATATCATTTTTATTATTATGGTCTCATATTCTACCTGGTATTTTTGCCGGAATTTTTTTTTCAACGCTGATTCGGCACGTGTAACGTGAGAATAATGATTGATCGGTGTGGAAAAGCCCTGGACTTGAATGAAGACCGTGATCGTAAGTATTATGAAGAAACTTTGCAACGTTGAGATAAGTTTTCATAGACTCGTAAAAATCCATTTTATTCGCATTATTTATTATTTAAGTTATCAAAATGTAGTCGATATTTTGTGCAAAAGACTCGGTAGTTACAGGAGAGAATTTCACGTAATTGAATCCTATTTTATGGTCGTTTCAATGTTTATTAGTTTATTTTGACACTTTTTGTTTGTTAGATTGGCAATGTTTTTCTTAGAAATAAAATTTGATCACTTCATAATTCTTTACACGGACGATGATTGCCAATAATTGCTATCCAAATATAGTGAAAACTTTTGAAATTTGCTCGAATTTGTTAAACAACTGTTACAGAGCTTAAGAAAAGAACAGAAGTTGAGTAAAATGTAAAAAAAAGTAAAGACTCTCGATGTTCGAACAGTATTAGAGATCGACAATTGCTTTTGCGAAATTAATCACTCGATTATTCACGGGCACGTTTCTGAGGAGTGGGCGTCGGTCGTCACCACCGAACAAATCATTCCGAGTTACCCTGCGACCGAAAATACACAGATAGCCCTTTGGCTCGCATAATCGATTGACACAGACGTCAGTTATTCATATTGTCACCAAAATAGTTCCTCGAATTAATAAAACGAATATATCTGTATTTTTTTTTGAGACACTTTCTAACTTGATATTTCAATAATTATATCGAATTTAATAAAATTCAATTGAAACAGTTATCAATAACATGTTGGAAAACTAATTGTCTGTGCCATTCTTTTGATTTAAAAAACCCTCTCTTTGCCTGAAGTACGAATATCAAGGGCTGACAAATAAATATGCCTGCAGGGAATAAAATCACTTGGTTTTTCGATCAAAAGCTTGAATTTCTCGTGGAGATCAGAGAATGGAAGACAGAGATCGTTTCAAATGTTTATTTTGACTTTGATGTTCCTGCTGGGACTATATAAGAGCTAGAAGTTGGATTAAAATAAAGGTGGCCGAATGCTCGGAGTTTTGCCCGATCGTCACCCCTCAAACTTGGCAAAAATTTTTCACCCTCTTTTATTCCTGTCTCACTGTTCCACCCTCGATTTATCCGCCCTCCGAACAGACACTCGTCTTAATTTTTTGTTTGCGGTGACTTATCGACTTACAAAACGCAAATCTCACTCTCGCGAAGAAAAAACTCTCCGTCCATTCATCCCTTATACTCCGTGACGATAAATCAATCGAATTTTGTGCGAAAGAAAAAAAACAAAAGTATAATCAATAACTCAGGCCTTCTTTTGGCTGTCGGAAACTCAATTTCAGGACTTGGATCGTTTGAGCAATTTTCTGAGAGCAGCTGCGAATGGGATAATTTTTTTTTTTTCATCCCCTAACTTATGTTTACATTTTCGAAGACATTTAACGAGTAATTTGAGAGCTGCTAAATCACGACATCTTAATTAATACGCAAGTTATTACGCTGTAAAATGAAACATCAATTTTTCTCCTCTTTCATTTATAATTACTTTTTTTTTTTTTTTCATTAAACTAACATAAAAGTAGACAAAATTGGGAAGAAACTTGTCCACCGATTTAGAAACGGATTTAATATTTCGACCAAATCTTCACAACTGAGTAGCGTCGCGACTAGATGACTTTTATCGATAATGTAAAATCGCCGTGATGATTTATTTTTATACTATGTGGCAGAGAACGATAGAAAAAAAAACTACTAGAATATTATTGCATCTTCTTGCACGATTTGCAAAGTAATGGTTCGCATAAATTCTTGAAAATGTCTCCGTAAAAATGATACGATAAAGCGATATACCTTAAAAAAAAAATGCAAGATAAAAAAAAAACGAAAAAAACAACTAAGGATCGAGAACGTTAAAAGTGCCGGAGATTATTGACTCGAAGCTACCAGACGAAATATAAAATATCTCCAAATGATATCCAAATACTGTTCCTCCATACTCTATTTTGTACGTAAATTAAACGGGGAAAAATATGCGATAATGGATTTTCTTCGACGACGAGAAAAAAAATTTCGTAAAAGCCTGTCAGACACAGGGCTTTTTTGTCGCCTTTTATCCAATAAACTGTTGCAATCCATTTCCGTCAAGATGGAACGCAGTCTTTCGAAAATGTATGAAAAATTATTAATATTTGAATTGGCTAAAATATATTAAAATCTCAAAATCGAATCGAATATAATGGTAATAAATGTTTATAATTGTTAATTTTTATTTACTATTGGTTTAAGTAATGACAAATTCAAGTCCGAAGAAAAAATGCCTGCAAGATATTTCGATGCAGAGATGATGAGGGAGATTGACAAAAATAATTGGAAAATAATCACCCCCCCCCCCCCCCCCCGCGAAGAATGCATCCACAAAATCGAGTTTTGCATTCCAATGTTGGAGGACGCGAATGAAAAGGCCCGGGTCGATAGAGTTGGACTGCATAATTCACGAGCTCGACTATTACGTGGCATTATAATGCGAGACCATGACGGAATGTTTATGAGAATGCCTCGTCGTCGTCGATCCGATGACGTATTGAATTTTCAAATAATTCACACTCGATTCACGGACGTCGAAGATTCATCACAGCCCACAGTGAATTAACTGACCGAACGCTTGGCCAATCTCGCTAAAACCCACCATTTCATTAACTCACCCTTTCCTGATCAAACTTTAAACAGCATCAATTTCCTTGAGTATTGTTTTTTTTTTTTTTTTTTTTTTTTTCCGAAAAGAGAAAAAACTACCCTCAATAATTACATCCCTCCATCCTTCAACTTTCCATACAATTTCTCGTTTAATTTCATGCCAGTAAACTTGTGTATATTTTGTTTTAAATAAAAAAGAAGTTTTAGTTAAATAAAATGAAAAATTCTTTTTTTTTCAACTGCCAATTACGAGGGAAGTATTTCGAAATAATTGCAAAATATTATTAGAGTATAACAGTAAAAATGAACGATCTGGTATAATCTTAAAGAAATAATTATTACATATTCGAAAAATCAATGTGAAAAATATATTCTTTTGATACTAAAAGATTTACAAAAGAGTACTTATGCACGTTTTGTTTGTATTGGGAGGGTGACATCGTCGCTTTGACTCTTGCTCTAACTCTCATCCTGCCGTTCTTGTACGCCAGAGCAGGTAAATAACTTATCCTGGTAAATAAAATTAATGGGTCTCGGTAACATAGAAAGGCGACAAAATGTAATTAAATGAACGCTCAGGTCTTTTAAAACCATGTAGACACGGTGGTGTAATTATAAAAAGTAAAATAAAAATCAAATGAGAGAAGAAGTAAAAATGTGTTTACGAAAAAAAAATGCTGTAAAGAAAAATATTGTTCGTAAAACAAACGAAAGTATATGAGCTCACGAGAGAATCATTAAAAATGAACGTAAATAGAAGTCGTGTGGATTAGTGGAATTTACGTGGAAATATTAAATGAAACCTGTAAGGTATGAATATTAAAAACAAAAATAACATTCAACATGATTTGATTTATTTTTTCCAGGTTTGAAGCTATCGTAAAAGCTGTCATGATAAAAAATATGACAAGAACAATAACGGAGATTGGTCAAAAGATCGGGATGACATCGAGGGAGCCTCCGGACGACCGAAGTGTTTTTCGAAGTGAAGAAGAAGCTTTTCGTCTTGGGGTCCTGGCAGAAAGTGTGTTGAGAGATTGTAGGGTTGATTTGAAAACTAATCAACGCATCGAAAAATCGATCGAGTGAAAGTTTTTCGAAATGATCGAAAAACTGAAAAAGCTGAAGCAATTTTATAAAATCTGAAATTCCAGATCGATTAAGAATTAAATTAAAAAAAAAAAAAAAAAAAATGGATAGAAACGTAACAACGGAATTCGGCGAGTTAAATGTGACGGAATTGAATACAGCGAGTTTGTTGAACGTGTTTATGGATACGGGACAAAATGGTAGCGACGGAGGTGTGACTCGGACGTTTCACGAAGTCGTTCCTCATAACGATCTCGAAAGCGTAATTATTCTTGTGACAAAAGCTACGATAATGAGTTTTATAATATTGTCAGCATTATTGGGAAATCTTTTGGTTATAGTGTCGGTAATGAGACATCGTAAATTACGTGTAATCACAAATTATTTTGTCGTATCGTTGGCACTAGCGGACATGTTGGTTGCCATATTCGCGATGACGTTTAACGCGAGTGTCGAATTATCAGGACGTTGGTTATTCGGTTATTTTATGTGTGACGTGTGGAATTCGCTCGATGTTTTTTTCAGCACCGTATCCATTTTACATCTCTGCTGCATAAGCGTCGACCGTTATTATGCTATTGTTCAACCCCTTGATTATCCACTGATTATGACCAATTTACGTCTCGGCACAATGCTCAGCGTTGTATGGTGTTCACCGACCGTAATGAGCTTCTTACCGATTTTTGCTGGCTGGTACACTACCCAAGAACATCTCGAATTTCGCCAAAATTATCCGGACATATGTATGTTTCAAGTGAACAAACTTTACGCCGTAGTCAGCTCGAGCGTTAGTTTCTGGCTGCCTGGCATTATCATGATTGCCATGTACTACAAAATCTACAGGGAAGCAGATCGTCAGGAGAGAGTGCTGTATCGGTAAGCATTTCGTTCAAGCCTTTCAACACATTTTCTCCATTACAATTACTATTTTTTAATCTTCGATTATTCCTTCAATAATCAAAATCAACCATTATTTCATATGATTTCACATGGATTTTTTTATTTTTCTTATTCTTCTAAGCAACCAATGAAAACGAGCAGAATTTTTTTTAAATAAGACTTTTCTAAAATCTCGAAAATTATTCCATCATGAATTTCTTGAGCTATCGATTCTTTAAACATAATAATTAATTTTCGCAAATATAATTCGTAAATGGATGATGAAATAATGTAAGCAAAAAGATAACAATAATTTTACATTATTCAATGATCGAATCGGAAATGCACTGCAGTGTGCATTTTGTACTGTTATTAAAATGAAACCATTACCTACGTAGAAAGTTTGAAAAGCCCGCTGGCGGAGTATGTATACAGGGGGGCTCTAGGCGGGAAAATGCAAATCGTATGAAAGAGGTCATTCCCTTAAGGTTATTTGTTCGGGTGTGCGCCTTATACATTAATTAGAAGCATGTAAAATACAAAGGCTTCAAATTTAAAAAATTAGCGGGGTTTGAAAATGACTAGGAAATATTTTTAGACTCACGCCATGGGGATCAAAATGAATTATTAGCCCTGAGGGAGCATTGAAAATCGTAAACTATTATCAACGACCTTTCTGGGACGCGTACAACAACCATGAAGGGAAGAAACATATATTTCTACATTTTTAATACTCGACGGCTGTTTAAGGGGCTCTATAAATTGCGCGAGTGCGAGTAAGATGGCTGAAGAGCATAAGATTATATTTTTTCTCGGAGACGCTTAAGACTGCAAAAAGAAGAAAAGTTACAAGTTCGCATTGTCTGTGAAAACGCGTGTCATTTTTAATATTCTGGAAAACCCGACTGTATTCATGAAAAATATGCTGCAGAATTTTTACTGGTTGAACGACTGTTCGAGCACCTTTGCTCCTTTGAATTTATCATTCTCGAATAAAAAAATGCATCAGAAAATATCGTGTAGAAATATATCATAAGTAACTAGGAAGAATTGAACATTTTCCAAGGGAAGATGAAAGAAACTGACTCAAGATTTGAAATTATCTCGTAACTCTTTTAAAAATTTCACCAGTTGTAATTCGTACGATCTGCCGAATTGTTGACGAATTTTTTTTGATAGTAGTTTCAGAGCTTTCTTAGAATTGAGTTGATGAGAATTGGCAAGTTTGTTCAGCTGTTTCTCGAATTTTTCGTATATACGAGATTGACGAAGATTGTGCTTCATATCCCGGAGAATCAGAGAGAGCATATAATCGCCAGCATTAACAATGAGGTCCTTTATTCCAACCAAAAAGTTCCAGATACCCTGTGGTGATATGATAGATATGTATTCTTCTTCTGCTTCAAGGTCTTCAGAGGGTTTCTCTTCGACCTCCTCGTCTTCTTCTAACTCTTCCTCAACCGCGGCGGTCTGTTCTTCTTCTTCCTCCTCCTCTTCCTGTTCTTCTTCTTCTTCTTCTTCTTCCTCTTCTTCTTCTTCTTCTTCTTCTTGATCTTCTTCTTGCTCTTCTTGCTCTTCTTCTTCTTCTGGTTCTTGTTCTTCTTCTTGATCTTCTTCTTGTTCCTCTTCTTGTTCCTCTTCTTCATCTTCTTCATGATCTTCTTCTTGTTCTTCTTCTTGTTCCTCTTCTTCATCTTCTTCTTCATCTTCTTCTTGATCTTCTTCTTGTTCTTCTTCGTGATTTTCTTCTTCCACTTCCTCCTCTTCCTCTTTTTCTCCATACTCATCGAAGCTCTCGTCAATTTTATCTGATCCATCATCATCGGCATCAATGTCCTCTTTGTCAGCATCTGATATTTCTTGGTCATTTTCTCCAAACTCGTCCGTGATTTCTTGATCATCTTTTTCTTTCTCTCCATTTTCTTCATCATATTCATCAACTTCTTTATCCACAGCATCCGGTTTTTCCGTGCTTAGATGTGATGCATTGTCGTTTTCGTCCTCTTCTTTTTCATCGTGTTTTTCATCATGGTCATCAACTTCTTCATCTACCGCATCTGGTTTTGATGTAATCTCGACCTTTTCGTCCTCTTTTTCCTCAATTTTATCACCATATCCATGAACATTATCTTCCTCAATATCCGCTTTTATTGTGGTACCAACTACTCCGGAAATCTCTGAGGTTACCTCGGTGACCTCTGTAATCATTTAATCCCGACGAAATATGTTGACGTATTGATCTCCGTGCGCAATATCTTTTTTCTTATTACAAAATTCATTTTTCTTCCACTAATAGCTACCGTTAAATAAATAATGTAAATCAAATACCTAAGTACATGAATTGATTGAACGTTTTTAAACTTATCTTCAAACTACGAACCGTTGAAAAAACAATTACATTAAAATACATACTTGGATAAATAACTGTCAAGTAATTTCTTTGAACTTTACCGATATTTTCCTTCTCCTCTTCTCCCTGTTTTTTTTCTTCATCTTTTTTTTCGTTTTCTTCTTGAGTCTTTTCCGCAGGGGTACTGTTTTCTTCGTTGTGAAGTTCTTCTGTTTGTTGAGGATTGCTCTGACTTTGTGGTTCTTCAATATCGTCCCGAAAAGTCCAGCCACGCTTGGCTCTAATGAACTGTTTTAATTTGTGAATTGAATCTCCCAACAATCCTTTAATCCTGTTTATTACATGTTTCAAAGTCTAAAATTTATTTACGAATAATAAAATGTTTTTGGAGTGGTTCGAAATATTTTAAAAAAATAAGAAAAATGATAATAACAGAACTCACGGGATATCGAACACTTTTCCCTGTGATTTGTCTTAGTTGTCTTTTTTTCTCATTCCACATGACTGAAAAGTTTCTGCTGATCGTGCAAACGTATTTGAGTTGAGTTTGTTCACCGTATATTAAAAAGCAATCGACGTAGTTGTTATTTTTCTCGGATGGGTCTAATTCTTTTTTTTCATTATTATCGGTTCGCTCAGTCACGTTTATTCGTCGGGACAATTCCATCCTCAAAGTTTCACGATGAATCTTCGTTGAATTTTCATCATTCTCATCCGGTGCTCGTTCGTGTCTCGAATTCATATAATTTTCAAGACGAAAAGAGCTTCCTGTGGAAAAAGTTCGTAAACACGACAAGAAAAATTTGTATTCTGGGTCACGTATTGATTATTCTTACTTTCTCATTTTTATCACTAATTTGAAATTGCCGATCTTGATCAATCGTCGAAATTTGAACAACTAAATGAGATAGATGAAAAAAAAAAAAAAAAAAAAAAAAAAACAAGTAACGAAACTGCTTCTTAGACTTGGAGAAAAAAAGTAAAATTATTAATGACCAAACATATTTTCAATATGACATAAAGAATGATAAATTACGTCATTTGACAGTGGTTGCTCACCTTGCAAAATAAAACTAAAAATCATAAGTAGATCGAGACTCCGAGACATTTCCATAAAAATTTCGTATTTCGACCGTCAAATCGTAGCACTATTGCAATACTATGCAAAAAAAGTTGCGTGTACCGATCGTAAATGTCGTGTTCTTATGAATGCGTTCTTACCGATTATTCCCTCCCAATTGCACTCTCAACAAACGATTATGCTTTCCTTTTAATATCTGATATAAATTATTCCTATTTGACTTATCGATAACGTCAAAATTTTGCTGGGACTAAAAACCCAGTGAATTTACACGAGAGCTTAGAAAAATCTACCAACAACCATCATTTACTAATTATTATAATTTTTTTATTTATTGTAAATGCGCATATCTCGGGGGGTTTTCACGAGTTCGTTACACCTCAATTTGAAACCATTTTTTCATGACTTTGCTGTTCCTGTTTCTATGCCTGTGAGACTCCCCATGGAGTTGCCTGAAGCCACTCTTCCGTAAAGTTTCACTACTGTATCGCATTTTCGCGAACGCTAAGAGAAACTGTGGAAAACCTGGTCAATACAGATGGCTGTACCGAGTTGGTTAGCATCATCAAAAACTCAGTAAAACAGCCTTCCGCTCAGCAAATCGATGTGCGATCCGGTGCTTGGCTAAGCGCGGTCACCTAACTAAGTTTTGACCTCGCATGAACCTCGTTGCTTGACCGTGGTTATCGTCGAAGCCACATACCAACCACGCACCCATCATTGTCGGTCATAATCCACTTATTATAAAACAGCGAATAATTATTTGTTGAATTTTTTTTTTTTTAATATTCCAATATGATATAGAACGATTTCTGAGACATCCGAGAAAATATTTATCATTGATGAAACGTGTTTCTAATTAACTTTTTGGTTTTTATCATTCTCGCCAAAGACTGTGTCCATTAATATGACTAATTATGAAAGCGATGCAAATAATTTTTTAAAATAATTTAATCTCGTTCAGGATAATAAGATACGATTAAACATTTAAGAACTATTTCTTCATTTCTTATTCCGTAGGGATTTTGAGGACTAAAACAAACAGAAGCGTAACAATAGTGACTGATTCCAAAGGCAAATCGTGAAAGCTAGTGTCATGGCGAAGATTAGAAATCGAAGCTAGAATTTTGCTGAATCGAGTAAAGAGGGCACTCGGAGGCTGATGAGGTTCAACACGAAGTGAAGAGAGCCTTTAATCGCATGCGTGAATTAATTACTCGATGAGAAGACTAGTGTGTGTCGGTGATGTTCTAGAATTACTCTTCCTTTCCTCTCTCTCTCTCTATCCTGCAGCCTCTCAAATAACTCACAGACTCTCTCAGCTCCCAAAATGTACTATATCGTGTGGAGAAGCTGTGCAAATCCACTTACGCCATTATTGGATAAGCACCCAGTCTTAACCATGCCAAAGACTTACTTGCACATTCCATTATTCTCCAAGCTGAACATTACTTTAAGAAAAACTCCAACGACATTTAATCCAGATTCGTTGGTAGACGAACTAACGCGAAGAACTAGGTTTCAGTTTCTTTTTTTTTTTTAAATCAACAATCTTCAAAGTCTCTCAACTTTTCGAGCTTTCACGAATTTGGATTTTTCCGAGTCAAAAATTCATGAGGTTTTCTCTTCCACGCTTACACTCTTGGGAAAGAATACAATACTTTTTATTCGTCCAACAGAATCGCTTATATCGAGGGTTTCATCGAATCGGACAACTTGACTTCTTTCATATACAGGATGCCCCACATATGATCTAGCTGCAATATTTTTGACACAATTGTTTATTGTGAAATGATTTTTGCAAAATATTTTCGGATTTCTATTGCCATTATATTATTATTATTATTAAAAACAATAAAGTGAACATTTTATATAAATGCATGAGCTGCGACGTAACATTCGAGAAAATGATGCAACAATCTGTATTATCATTCTCATATAGTTTTAATAATCATAAAGACATAACAAATATTTAAACATTAATTTTAACGAATTTAACGATACACAAAAATATTTTTGATACTCAATAATGACTTTTGATTTTAATGTTCGTGAATGTTCATTAATTTTCACACCCTTTGTTTTTAATGCTTGACTATTTAATAATACGGGTTTTATTTAAATTTTTCCACCTTGTGTAAAGAGACTAGCATGCACAATATTCATGGAGCCCCAATATTATATGTGGTTGAAGGAAAATTTGTAGTCGGACTATTTCGAAGCAATCACCCTCGTGTTCAGCAACATCGCTATGTTTATGAATGAAGGCGATGAAAGGGTCGTGTTATGCGAAGGCATGGGCGAGAAGAAGCAAGAGCGAGAAAGAAAGAGAGAGAGAGAGAGAGAGAGGGGATGAGAGACAAAACAGGAGGGTTCGATGAAGCGAATCATAGAGTTCACCCCGTTCCTCTTTCGACTCTCGCGTCGAGAATACCTATCGTACGAAATTCAACACGAAAATAAACGTTCATAGAAAATGTTGACAGGGTTTTCAAGGTCACTGCCAAGAAGGACGCTGAAAAATGATAGAAAGTAAGAAAAATGGCGATTTGAAGTGTCAGTCCGGTACGACCTTCAGTTTCATTGCATTCAAACTAGCAAACAACCTCGATGAGATCCTCTCAATATATTATTGGGCTGACCTACGTATTTATTTCCCAACTATTCTCTCAGCGTCACTTTTCCTCCATTCATCACGAGAAAGAATAAAAATTTACAAGATCCATTGCGCTTTTTTGAATTCTCTTTTAATACTTTCCAACTGGAGAAGCGGACAGGATGTAAAATTTATGGGATCGATCGTGATGAATAATTGATACTGGGTCCTCATCTCACGACTCTATTTGCCCTCGGGCTTCAATAACAAACTTCCCCTACATTTATCCACGTTACTAGTCCTTTATTCTTCCATCTCACGACACCACTCTTTTTCCTTTTTACGCAGCATCCTTTTTTTTCTAGGGGGCATTAACTCCGTCAACTAGTGACGTAGATAAGGTTGATCGAAGAATTCGATCTTGGAATTTGATACGAAGATTCCAGGCGCCGTATGTCTTCCGCACAAGAAAAATATATAAACAGCTTTTTAACAAGACCTGAATAGATTCTTCAATATTTTCCGAGAATATCTTAAAAGCTTCGGGTGTTCACTTCGTGTCTGGTACCAGCTCTTTTACGAGTATGTGGTCAATCTTCTTCCAAAGTGATTCTTAGCTGGACAGCCTCATATGACCCTGGCAGCAAAGTGAGAGAAGAGCAAAGTCAACCATATTGATTTTCCCACAAGTGAACATTAACGTCCGCGTTCTACTTCTGGGGTCAACCGAAATAAGTCACCTGAAAGCTAAGAGGAAATCTGGTAGGGTGAACTTCTACAAAGATCCACTAAAAGACAAAGCACGGAAATCCAGAATCAATTCCAAGAGGATTACGTGAAGATAATAAACTGCGGTTTGTGAAAAGTATCCAGATATCTACATTTTCTGGTTGTAAAATTGAAAAGTTGGGGATGGTATCTGTCTCGAAATCCATCTTGAGAAGCTCAGGAGCTGTGATGAATTTTCGGTTTCCCTTAACGTTATACACATAGGATTGAAACCATAATATCTGAAGCACAACGTTAACGCGGAACTTCGTTCCAAAGGGATAAGTCATCCATACTGAAACGTATTTCGCTCAGTGAGTCTACGGTTTGTTTACGAATACGCTTCGAACAGACACGAGAATGAGAGAGAGAGAGAGACAGAGGGTTGGGTGGAGGAATATTAGCAGTGAATTACACGATAGTTCGAAGAGTGCCTTGAGGTGTTTCAAGGGGAAATAAGGCAGTCTGCCGGATATGTTTGTCAAGATACCCAACGTTCCTTGCATAACGCATTTCCTCCCTCTCCCTCTCTCTCTCTCTCTCTCTCTCTCTCTCTCTCTCTGTCTTGCTCTTTCGCCTATCTCTTTTTCTTTTCCTAGACCGATATCTGTACGATTGAAACTGTATCGTAAGCGTTCTATGTCGTGACTTCGACCTATATTCCATCTCTCATACATGAAGAAAAGTAAGTCTCTTTCTACCGTTGATTATGACGTGCCTGACGGCAACCCACGCAACTTTATCTTCTCGTTACCCAGCCATCGTCCAATGTTTCCTAGAATGTTCCTTTTATAGCGTCTTTTCGGGTTTTCATCCGCCTCATTTGCCCAACGAGGAAACGTGCTTTCGAGCTTCTTTAAGCCCATTTGTTTATTCTTTAATACCTCGGTCTACTCCTTCCAAATCCCATCGCGTATTCCTCCCGTTTGTTGTTCACCAGCTTTCATGACCAAGTGACTCTATATTTATGTCACTCATCATTTTTAATAAGAATTTGTTCTTCTGTGTGTGTGTGTTTTTTTTTTTTTTTTTTCAATTCTTTTTCTGACTTTGCAACTTTTTTCTTTATGTAGAGAAGAATTATTGATTCTGCATCATTATAAAAAACAAATATCATTCTCTCGATATTCATTGCCACATAAAAATGTCTTTTTTTTTTTACGCGTAAAGGAAATAAAATTATTCTATTTATCAATTTAATTGAAAATATCACATTATCACTACGTTGAGGTTATTATAAGAGTGGAAAATATAGTTATTACGAAATATATTTTGAGAGTACTAGAGATGTTTTTCGTGATGAGGGAAAAAAAGTAAAATGACCGCGACCTGAAACGGTACGACCACCGACTTTAAACCTATTCACGATGGAAGCCATTAGCGTAGGGCTTCATAAAGGCGACACGATGGAACAAACACTGAACAATAGTCGAGCACCTGTATAACGAGCCACGAATGTGTTTGAGGCTGAGAAACACCCCTATAAACGACGTTGTCGGGTTAAAAACCCTCGCTGTAGATTGCAATGATCACGACCGCGAAAAACCTACGTAATATGTGTGTATACGAAGAATATATGGACATGAAGAATTCAAGGAAGCCATATTGGGGCTTGATGCGATGGCCGAGACCCGAGAGGCTCGCGGCCTTCCTCGACGACCGAGGGAAACTTGGACTACGAATGTTTTCCAGTCGACCCTGACAACTATCGCATATTAGCCTTGACGATTCAACTTGAACGAGACTTCGAAAGGTCTGCCCTTAAATTGAACTTTCTTAAGGGGGATGATTTAATACAATAATTCTCTAATAATTGAAAAAAAAAAAAAAAAAAAACGATTAAAAATACATTTTTTTTTACATCAGCAAATATTTCTTAAGTGAAAAAAAAATCTTACATCGAATCCTTCGAAAATATAATCTCAAAAGTAGTCTTAGTATCTTTTGAAGAATTCGCTACTAAAATTTATCTTCCAAAGAGCTTGCATCGATACACGTCATGGAAAAAAATTCATAGCGTTCTTTTTTCTTTTTATGAAAAATGAGATCCTTCATAATATCATGGCTCGTATTTCTCTGACACGTGTGTGACAATTTTGAAGGCAGAAAAGTTTCGTTGACAAATGGGGTGTAAAAAAAAGATCACATTTTCCAGAGTACAAGGAAATCGATGAAAACGTCGGGTTACGAGAAGAGAAAGCCCGCGGTGATTCAGTATTCTCGATTAAACACACCCCTAGTGGACTCAACAATAGCTCAAGAGTTGATGCGTGCAACAGATTGGCCTCAGTTGTTCAAAGAATTTGCATAATAGCCTCGAAAGCTTATGTTTCGTACGAATGGAAATCAGAGACTCAATTTTCTCAGAAAAAACATCACAAGAACACGAGAAAAAAAAAGAAAATCGTATTACAAGTACAGAATCAAAAAGTTTTCAAGGCAATAATAACTAACCCTTTGGATTGTCATAAAAATGACATAAAAGGATCACACCTCTAGCCTCATAGCTCTGACATAAATCCATTTACTCGAGGTGGGATTTGCCTTTGGAAGATAAACCTAGTTTTTGAAAAGTTTAAATTGGTACTGGAAACTATAAAATCGAGAAAAAATTTCACGTTACAGACCCTAGATACGAGAAAGAGAAAAGGTGATGAATACGAGAAAAAAAAAAAAAACAGAAAAAAATAACTGAGTTTCCTAGTTCAAGAGATGCCGTAGGGGTTAGAAGAAGAGGTTTGGGATGGGGAAACTACGAAGAAGAGGAATTCCCGAGGAGCTGGTCGTTGACGACAACTCGGCCAGGTTCCAAGTACCTCATTACGATTAAGTCTCCATCAAGGCACACGATCTAGCCCTCTCCATCCCATTCCGATCTAATTTACTCTTAATCCAATATCATAAGATGCTCCCTCGGATCAGGATAGACCTCGTGACACTGAGGTAGAGAGAAAATATTGGAAGAACCCAGCGGTGAAGGAGAATTTCGAGAAGGAAGACACCAACTTTCGAGTATCTTTCACATGACCTCAATTATTTTCATCCCTTTTCGAACTCATTGTACAATAAAAACGTTAGAATTTTCGAAAAAAAAAACCATAGTTGACTACTCCAAATCGATATTTTCGTGATCCTCAAACGCTACAATTGTTATTCTACAACATTTATCCCCTAAAATCAACACCCGAAAACATTCAGCCCTCCTGGTAGTCTCTTATTTCGATTTGTTTGGGGCGTCAATTACCGACACGTTATTCGATTTACGTATCGAGCCTTTCCTGAACTTGTAAATCTCAGGTATCTCGTTTCCTGTCAATTTCTTCTTTACGCTCCTATAAAATAACGAGTCCCAAAAGAACCAGGTGTTTGATCAAATAAACTCAATTGTAAGACACACATTACTTGATTTTCATGACAACTGTTTAGTGGATGGGTATCGGGAATAATCAACGGAGTGACAGAACGTCTCGTTTTTTGGTGGAGACTAGTTGAGGGCTAAATATTAGGTTTCGAGGATAGATGTGCCTAGTCACGTTCAAGTAGAACAAGAAAAAACAGTCTCATTTACGGAGCCAGCAAAGTTACATACAAGACGCTTTATTTGTGCCCTGTCTATGGCTGCGTTTCGACAACTCTTGAAAGTTACTTAGAAAAAACATTTGACAGTTTAAATCTGAAGTTAACAAAAATAGAGTCAATTTCAATAGCTTTTTTTTTTTTTTTTTTTTTTAGTAACATTTTTTTAAATAAAATGTATCCATTGAGAAGAAAAATATATCGTTATCAAGGAGTCTGCAAAATTTTATAATATAATAACCATTATATTAGCTGTAATTCTAGTTTTTGCTGAACAAATTGATAAAACTACCCCCTAGGACAATATGATCGTATTACAAATGTACGAACATCTGCGAAAAAATAAATCCCATATTTCCCTGAGTCATAACCTTCTCGTACACCCATTTTCTCCCTCATTATGCTAAATTCTCTTGAGTGAGATTCGCACTTCTCTTACCCCTATTCTTACCCTTGGTCGGATGCTGACACTCACGAGGGTCGTAACCTTTGCCTTCGAAGGCATGCCAAAGGTATTTCTTCGTGGAGATAAGCCACTGGGAGGCAAACACTACGAGACGCAGCAAGAAAATCCTTGGTATTTTATCTAATATATATGGGACATTCCACGCCAAATCGGACACCAGTCTGCTTTTGCATCTTCGATTCTTTTGACAATTTTTCATGTTATAGTACCCATTGAGAAAGGTCTCCATGATTTTTTAATTTTTTTCGTCCAACCGTTTTCGAGATATCGATTTTTGAAAAAATTTAAAAAAAATCGTTTTTTTTTTTCAAATACCCGTAACTTTGCGAAAAATGAGCCGATTGGGACGTTTTTTTTTATAATTTTCATTTTTTACAGCACTTTTGGAATATGAAACTAAAAAATAATTCAAAACCGTATTTCTATTAAATTTTCAAATTTTAACCATAAAATGTTGATTTCCGAAAAACACGTAGCGATCGATTTTCTTGAAATTTTTTACTAAAAAACCGTGACTCATTCCGCATCTTTTGAGCCTAGTTTCATAATGGGCAGTTGATGGGATCCATTTTTTTTCGAATCTTAAAAATTTCATGTTCCAGTTATCTGTAATAAAAATTAATAATGATCGTTTTCTAGGTCAACCAGCAATAGTTCTTGCCATCTATGAAGCGTAATAGATATGTTTTAATAATATAATAGACTATGACAGTATATTTTTCGTTAAATGTATCTCAGCAAAAACTTAAAAAAAATAAAAACAATGCCAAGTGTTAAAAAATCGCACCTAAACTATAATGTGATCAGTCTGCAGCCTTTCATTCACTTCGAAAAATGTGTGCTAAGTTTTTGTATAATCTCTGCGTCAAACTTGTGCGGTGGTACGTACGTTATATGTTTTTGCAGTTCATATACCTCAATTTATGTTAACAACTAAATCTGAAGAAAAATTGTTGGTGAATCACGAAATTTGAATAGAATGAAGACATTTGTTCTATGCTCTATGAATATAAATTGGTTTCAATTCTTTTTGAAAACTGAAGGCAGAGGAATAGAAAACGGGAAGAATTTTTTTTTTTACGATTACATTTTTTTCGAAGTGAGTAAAAGGATGCAGACTGATCACATTATAGTTTAGGTGCGATTTTTTAATACGTGGCGTTTTTTTTTACTTTTTAAAAGTTTTTCCTGGGATATATTTAACGAAAAATATACAGTCATAATCTATTATATTATTAAATCATATCTATTAGATTTTATAGATGGCAAAAACTATTGCTGGTAGACCTCGAAAACGATCATTATTAACTTTTGGTATAGATAACTGAAACATAAAATTTTAAAAATTCGAAAAAAATGGATTTCATTATTTGTCCATTATGAAACTAGGCTTAAAGGATGCGGGATGAGTCACAGTTTTTTAGTAAAAAATTTCAAGAAAATCGATCGCTACGTGTTTTTCAGAAATCAACATTTTATGATTGAAATTTGAAAATTTAATAGAAATACGGTTTTGAATTATTTTTTAATTTTATATTCCAAAAGTGCTGTAAAAAATAAAAATTAAAAAAAAAACGTCCCAATCGGCTCATTTTTCGCAAAGTTACGGGTATTTGAAAAAACAAAAACGATTTTTTTTAAATTTTTTCAAAAATCGATATCTCGAAAACGGTTGGACGAAAAAAATTGAAAAAAATCATGGAGACCTTTCTCAATGGGTACTATAACATGAAAAATTATCAAAAAAAACGAAGATGCAAAAGCAGACTGCTGTCGGATTTGGCGTGGAATGCCCCATATGTATATAAACAAAAATATATATACGAGGACTAACCTCGGTAGGATAATGAAATTTCCTTGATCATGAAGACGCATCCACTTCTCTTTATACTATTATTTTTTTATTTTTGTTTTTCCATCCTTGGTATATTCAGGATCTCTTTCTACCCCATATCTCGAATTCCATTCTCATTCCCACGATTTACACTCAATTGAACAGCCATTTCGTTCTATTCTTTCTGCTCTTATGACCTTCCTTTTTCTTTTCAAATGAGAGATACCCACGATATATGTCTGTGACAGTGTTACAAATATTTTGTTCATTCCTAAAATATATTTTCTCACTTATTTCAATACTGGATTTGTTGGCTATTCATTAGAAATAATAAAAAAATTGTAGATAACTGTGTGTCTGCGTGGATTTCAGTCATTCCGGAGATCAATAATTCAACGTGAATTTAAAATTCACGAATCCGTTCTGTGAGCATTCACCTCTATTTATGTCAATTAATCTATGTTGAAATAAAGTATCAATAGATTGGTATTCATTATTCCTCAACTCATGCAATATATAAATTAGCGAATAATTTATGCTCATTGAATGAAATAATCGAGCAAATATTATATTTTTAATTTCGATGTACTTATTTTTGTTTTTCATCGCTATGAAAAATTCGTTGAAAAATTGTTCAACGATAATACATTGTAGCAAAGAGCATTGCAGCGATACAAAAAACTATATTTCCATTTTTTTTGTCGCCAAGAAATCCTTCTTGCTGTTCGTAATTGCAACAGCGCATGAAGTCATATTGTATAATACCCAAGGCGGGTAAGCCGTAATTTCATATCGTAAGCTGTAATCTCGTACCCACGGACATCCTCCTTAAGTCGATACTTTGTGACCCTAAGAACTCTTACTAAGAAATTGGTGTAGGGATGCTTTTCGTTACTCGACAAAGGTTTCTACTTTTTTTACGTATTTCTTCATATGTTTTCTCATCGACGTTCAATATGAACATTATATGGTGATAACGAAAACAAATTGATATTTCTTTTGTCAAGTAGTAACGAAATATTTCAGTTCCACATTATAAAATAGAAATTTTCCTCAAATTTCAGCATCTTAAACAATTTTTAGATAGTACTCAAGCGATCTTTAGATTTTTTTTTGCTTTTAGAGTTTTTTCTTTTGCTTCAGGAACGGGGAAAGAAACAATTCTACCAAAGAATTTTCGAATCTGCTGGAAATATTTTTCGAAAACAGAATTCTAAACAACAAAACATGATTGATAATTCTGTACGTATTTGTTTATCAGAAAGTTGTTTCAGGATTTTCTCTGATTTTGTTAGAATCAGAGTTGCTGTTCACTGCAATAGTACGAGAAGCCAAATTTCCAATTTCCCCAACTTTACTTTTAGGTTAATGTCGGAAGTTCCATCGCACCCAGGTGAGCGAAACTCTCAGAAATTATATGTGCGAAGCTCTTGAGTCTCTGAGAGTAGCATAAATCAACGGGATAGCAACCCTCCTGTAACTTCTTCCACTCCCTATTACGGTTCAACCCCTGCACAATCGAAGTTAATAATATCGAAGCTTCTTTTTTTCGGTTTTATAGACTCTCTCTAAAGCGAAAGTCCAATCCTTTATAAATGATTTTACTTCCTTAAAACCCTCCCATATAAAAAACCACCATATTTCCTGCTGACAAGAAAGAAACATCATGAGATGGTGACGAAGGATTTCATGGCCCCTTTGCTCCTTCTGCTAATCATTTATTCCCAAAGCGTCGGAAAAAGCGTCTCAGGAATAACGTGATTTTCAAATTCCGTCAGATTTCTCAAGATATTTTTCAATTTTTTTTTTTTCAATTAAACTGTTTTTTTTTCTATGCATACAACAGGTTAATAATTCATTCAACTATTTATTCATAGTTTTATTAGGATTATTTATAACCTGTAAAAAAATAGAACCAGTCAATCGACACGTTCGTATCTCGTGTGGATAAAAATCAATATGTTCATAAGTGTCATATATTGATACTTATGGATACAACGTGAATTCAATGGAAGTGAAAATAAGACGGAAATAGTCTATTTATAGTGACAGGTCAATCGGGCAATGCTTCGGTTAAAAATTGCGCGACATCAGCCACATCGTTTGACGTATGCAAGCTGATCGATACCATAAGCATGATAAACACCGTGTGTGGTAGAGAAACATTGACGGAAAGAGGAGGCTTATATTGTTTTATATCGAGCAAAGTTCAATGCCAGTGGAAAAGTGCTGTGATGTTCAAACACACACGATTGGCTTCTTAGTTGAAAAAAAGTAACCATGAGAATGTGTGTTTTTCATATGGGCTCTAGTTCAAGTGAAAATGTGTAAAATTTTTTCAAAATCTAGTCCTCTAATATCCTCTAATCCTCAAATATCCTCTAATCCACTAATAATCCACTAATAAAAAGTTCTAGGGTCACGATATATTTCGATTGTGATTGACGCCCTTTTATTCGTTCTGTGATTGGTCGGTCGGTCGGTTGGTTATGTACCGTGTTTCAGGTCGTTTGGCAGTCGCAGTCCCGCTGTCATTTTGACATTTGCGTGAATACGCCTGCGGTTATATGTTCCTCTCAGAACAAAACCCTTTTTCACATGTATGAGAGTAGTAGTAGTAGTAGTTAATATAGTAGTAGTTCATGAAAGTAGTATATTTTTGAAATATTAATTAATTTTAAGACAAATTAGATCACGTCTATTTTTATCAACAGCGTGTAATGATATGGCCCAGAGATAAGCAGCACATTTGGATAAAAAAGAATTTGTATTTGTGTATAAAATAATATAACGAATAGTTTTTCAGTCTCCACTTTTTTTTAACTCGAAATGAAAAAGAATTTTTCGTACATTTCAGCTTGAAATGGAATATTATGTTTATGACGTCATTCACATTTCAAATTGAATTTTTTTTTATTATTTTCGAATAATAACAGATTCATCGTAGGATAATTCTGAAAATACACGGATATTACAAGGAATCGAATTATAAATCGTCAGTATGGAGCAAGAGGAAAACTATTCATAAGGTGCGAGGTGAGATCGCAGAATCCAAAATTTTGTGGTCGAGGTTGATTTTTCGAAATTTCAGTGATTAGCTCGACGGTTCTTAGTTGCTGAAATCCAGATGGACTTTGTCATGGTTTTTGATGACCACGTCGACAACTGCGTGGTTTTCGTTGTCTAGGTCACCGACTTCATGGTTTTTGTTGTCAAAGACGACGTATCCACAGTTTTTGCTGTCTAGGTCGACGTCTCCCATAGTTTTCGATGTTTATATTTCTCCATGTTTTCCCATGTCTGGGTATATTTCTGCATAGTTTTCGCTGTCCAGCTTAAGAGCTCCATAATTTTCGATGTCCAGGTACGTTTTCCCGTGGCTGTCGGGGTGTGGGTATATTTCTCTACAGTTTTCGATGTCCAGGTCAACAACTCCATACTTTTCGCGGTCCAGGCATATTTCTCCGTGGTTTTCGATGTCTAGATCGAAGGCTCCATAGCTTTCGATGTCCAGGTATGTTTCTCCGTGGTTTTCGATGTCTTGGTATATTTCTCTACAGTTTTCGCTGTCCAGGTTGACAGCTTCATACTTTTCGATGTCCAGGTATGTTTCTCCGTGGTTTTCGATGTATAGATCGACGGCTCCATAGCTTTCGATGTCTAGGTATATTTCTCTATGGTTTTTGATGTCCGGGTATATTTTTCCATAGTTTTCACTACCTAGGTCGACGGCTCCATAGTTTTCGATGTCCAGACATATTTCTCTGTAGTTTTCGATGTCTAGATCGACGGCTCCAGAGCTTTCGATATCTAGCTATATTTCTCTATGATTTTCGATGTCCAGGAATATTTCTCGGTGGTTTTTGATGTCTTGATCGACGGCTCCATAGCTTTCGATGTCTAGGAATATTTCCCTATGGTTTTCGATGTCCAGGTATATTTCTCCTTAGTCTTCGCTATCTATCGGTCGACGGCTCCATGGTTTTTGATGTCTAGGTCAACGGCTCAGTGGTTTCCGATGTCTGGGTATCGACATCATAGTTTTCGACATCCAGATCGACGACTCTATGGTTTTTAATGACACGGAAGATGTCGAAGTCACGGAAGACCATGAACAAATATCAACGGACGCCGATAACTATGAAGATGTCGACCTAGACATCGCATACAATAAAACACCCACCTGGACATCGGAAACCTATGACAGTGACACGTTGATCTCGACCCCATAATAACTATGACGGCGCCGATCTAGACACCGAAAACCATGAAGCTGTCGATCGAGACACCAAAGACCATGGAGACGATCGACCATGATAACATCAACATACAGAAAGAGAATCTTGAGAAATCGGTCAAGCCACGAGATATTCGACCCCGTGCGAATTTGCTTCCATGGATTCACACCTTAGAGATCGCCTTCGTCTTGCTCCTACCTAGCAAACTTTAATCTATTCTTTGCTTAGGGAATTCAAACTTATTCATATGAAAATACTTTAATCTTCAAAATAATTGTGCTGTTCCCCAATGTACTTCGAGAAAATTCAAGAACGAGAAACACTTTGAGTTTTAATTTGATTTCAACATAAAGTTAAATCAGAAAATAAATATTTGAATCAGGTGCGTAAAAATATATTTCGCCCTCGAAGCATCATAGATTTGTGAATTAAATAAATTTCATGATCCAAAAAAAGATTTCACAAAGTGAGGAGTGTTGCATCGGCATTGGTAGTTTGTCTAGACTCTACTGCACAGCCTGAATATGCACGGATCGGATAAAGGGTCATCTTACCCTACATATTGAGTGGCTCGCCGCAAAATATGATGCAACACTACCAGGATGCCATGGGAATCGTACGAAAATTCGGAAAACCGGATCCCTTTTTTATGATGATTTGTAATCCAACCTGGCGCGATATTTATTCGACGATACTACCGAAAAACTGTATACTAGCGTAGACAGTACCGAGGATTGTGGTGATAATAACGCGATCAACGAAACAATCTTGCCCGAATATTTGAATACACTTTCACCTTCAAGTTTACCGCCTCGCGAACTCCATTTCAGGAAGTATGGCATTTTCATGCTTATTAGAAACTTGATCATCAATGAAGGTTTATGCAACGGTACGAGATGACTAATTTTGAAATTAGGTAATACGGGTTTACGATGAGAGATTTTGTCTGGTGACAAAGAGGGCTACATCGTTTTCTTGCATCGCAGTACTCTATCGTTTTTTTCGACTGAGTAATCTAACTTTTAGTGCGTCCAAAAATTTCGTCAGGTGTTTCCAAACTTATGGACGGTAGTGTATATATTTTTTAAATCGTTTTGATTTGAATGAGAAAATTTGCAGCACTTTTTAATGATCGAAATATGAATATACTCGAAAAATAAAATTAGAAAATAAAAATCACGTTACATTTAAATTGTTCGATGGGGAAATAATTCAATGGACATTTTTTACTCGATTGAAATACATTTATATCGGAATTTAGAGGGGCTTGAGATAAGCTCTCATTTTACACAAGAAAAATGACAAAAAATAGGAAATAAAGAGTAAAATATATAAAATTTGTATAAATACTGAGGGCAACGTTTGTTTTATCGTGCGCAATGATTAATCGGCTTAATGATTAATTATCATTCGGCTTAATCGAATTAATTAAATTCGGCTTAATTATAATCGGCTTAATAATTAACCGGATTAATGATTAATAGACAAGATTATCCAACCACGGATGTAAACAAATGCAATCTCTCGTGAAAAATTAATGTCCCTTCGAAATTGTAAATTTCGGCCTTTTTATTCGTTCATATGTATTTCATGGACGAATTTTGACGGGATATATTCTGTCGTTTTGATTCGATTGTTTATTCAGCGTGGTAGGACACGAGATCCCGGAACGAGCATTTTCCGATTTCATCGAAAAGAATGGTTTCAATTTATATCCAGCTTGCAAACATGCTACGGTTGCGATGACTCATTCGCTTCGACGAGAGATTATGGCTGCAAAACTTCCCATCCGAATAACGGTAATTAAAAAAAAGAAAAAAAAAACAACAACAACAACAATGTTTTTAAATAAATAAATTTCAACGAAAAATCATCGGTGATCAAAGATCAAAATTTGATCTATTTTTGTCGAATAATAGTTAAACAAAAAAATGAAATCTATCAATTATTATTAAATAGAGTATAAGTCCAGGCCTGGTGAAAACAAATATAGCAAAAGTGGCAGGTTTCCCAGAGCTTTTCGACGAAATTTTATCTCTCAAACCGGAAGATATTGCTGATGGTCTTATTTACGCTCTTGGTACTCGACCGGAAGTACAGGTACATTTTTATTAATTTATTTTAATTAACCAAGGTATCCAGACCACCAAAAAGGAATGTATTTCATATTTTTAGCATTAATTTGTAGATAGATATGGAATTTTACATGCATACCCTTTCGGGTTTTTACATGGTGGTACTCTCTCTCCGCTCTTCGTTCCCACACTTTTTCCACAATTCCATATTACCACCTGGACCTACATTTTTGCGTGGATTCCGAACCACAGAGAGAACAGTTTTATTTAGACACTTAGAAAAAATCCATTGGTGTCGGCTGGGATCGAACCCGGGCTCACTGGTTGTGAACCGGGCGCGTTACCACTATGCCACTGCCTCTCTTTTTGCATTAATTTGTAATAAAATTAGTATTAATTTTTTATGTTTAATTACAGGTAACAGAAATTAACATTCGTCGTACAGGAGAGCCTTAAATCATAAACAAACAAAATGCCAAATTGTTATATAAGAAATGGTTTTTTTTTTTTTTTCGATCATAAATTTAATAATGAATGTAGCGGGAAAAGTGAAATAAAGTGAATTTCACAAAATATTGATGCAGCTTTACAGCGGGGTGCCACATTATCCTACAACGATTTTCGACCCTTGTATCTAAACAATGAGCTAATCCTTGAAATTGTCTGGTCACCTACTTAGCCCGTCCAATAAAATTATAAGTAGGCTTTTGGCGGCCGGCTCCAAAGGATCGACTGTTAGTATAGAAGGCGGTTTAAATTTCACGTCAAGTACGTATTTATCCTACGATCTAATTGTAAGATTAAGAGTTAAGAGAACATAGAAAATAAAATTTTTCCCAACCGCCTTAAAGAATATTGAAGAAATATCGAAGTATGAGGACAGCATACTGACGGATAAAATTACATTTTAAAATATAAGTTTTCACCCTGCATCCATGGTTGAGGGTAATTAACTCCAGAAATCCCCGAGCGAAAAGGTTTGCTTGTACCTGAAGAAAAATGGTATAAGCAACACAATTGGAATCAAATCTCTGAAGGTGGGTACTGTGAACATATTGTTAAAGTATCTCTAAGACAGAAGGCAAAAATTTGAGAGACGGCCACACCTGTTTTGGCGCCAAGTAGGGGGATGGAGGATACTTCGTACTCGTATTTCCCCATTTCAAACATAAAGTATGGCGGGGGATTTTGGGTATAAAACAAAGTGGTTGATAGAAATTTTCGACACTCGTATTTGAGGAATCCTGACTCATATAGCATTCGTCAAATACAACAAGTGTATTCAAAAACTATTTTGAAAAAAAAAGATAACAAAGTGAAAGCGAAGTCTGTGATCTCTTATACCCTTGGGACCAAGTCTGTCAACTTTATCTTTGGAACGATAAAAGCTGTGGCGGTGGACCAAAATTTCAGTAATTTTTTAAAATACTGAATTATAAAAATGTTGCACGTCTACTCCACCTGCATCTGGGGCCGAACACGCGATCCCCGGCTACAGAGAGCGCCCAGGATTATCAAGGACCATAGCCGGCCGATGGAAATGAAAACGTTTAAGGCTGAAAACTGGCCTCGTTCATCTCCGCCGAAGTCAACAACCCGTATCGCAGTGAAAGAAGAGTTCTTGTGGCCACTCCAGCGGTTCGAAAAACGCTTGTTCGATGGATGCGACTACGAGTTCGAGGATCTTTATAAGGACCCTGAAATCATCGCGTCGGTCGCCAACGGCCCTGTCTTCCCCGAACGGGATCTGCCTCCGACAACCCCTCTCGAAGTCAGGGAAGACTTCTCCTGGCCACTCCAGCGGTTCGAAAAACGCTTGATCGATGGGAGCGACTGCGAGTTCGAGGATCTGTATCAGGACCCCGAAATCCTCGCGTCGGTCGCCAACGGCCCTGTCTTCCTGGAACAAAAGCAGGGTCTTAAAAGGACATGTCCCTGGCAGCCGACCAACCCAAAGCGTCAAGCAACTCGACCAGATTAAATTTAATATTGTTTTTATTTTGTATATCATTATTATTATTGTTTAAGTTTAGTTTTTTTAAGTTTTTTAGTTTAGTATAAGTATTTTTTTTATTATTTTTCCGCTTTTTGTTTTTATTTTGTATATAATATATCGTATAAGTAAATGTTTACTGATTAATTTTTCTAAAAAAAAAAAAAAAACCACTGTCGGCTCCATTCTTTTTCTCCCTGACCCGTAGATATGCAAAAAAAAATCATTAGAAAATAATAAAATAGTAAATTCTATAGTAAAATAGTAACTCTAAAAAATGGTAACTGCATCTTCGTAAAAAGAAATATTCGAGCTTCTCAAAAATATAATAAATCAATATAAATATACTAAAGCATATAAAGCCAATTACGTCGGAGCGAGTATTCAATTGTAAAGTATTTGAATCACAAAAAAAACTACCCAAAAAAGTACAAAATTCTTTAAAAATTGGCAAGATCGAGAATGATTTATATTTAGCACTAAAATTTATAATATCAATGATAGGACAAGTATTTCATTGTCGCTTGAGGATGGAGTGTTAAAAGAAAAAAAAAAATCTCTTGGTTATTGAAAAAAGTCACCAATGTACAAAAATAAAAATCGGTCAAAAGAACAGACTCCAGAAAAAAAATCAAGATCAAACAATACGTGGGGAAAAAAATTTCAAACGAAAAAAATTAAATTGAAAAATAATTTCGGCCGAAGTACTTGGCGAGTTCGTACCATAAGAAATGCATTACGTGATCCTAGATAAGCAAAAAACTCGTATGCATAAAACTATGTATGCAAGGAATTGTATCGTTGATAAAAAACGCCAGATTGTTATCCACATTTTGGATCATTTTGGACATCAATTTTGAATTCATGTATATATATTATTGTGAAAAGAAATAACCACATTCAAAATGAAAGATATTTATAACGCTCATTGAACTTTTTTTCGGGTCGACTACAACTATCGCTTCTCTTTTTATTTAAAATTTGGTGCAGAGAAAAAAAATGTTAGAGCGCTGCAGCGCCACTAGGAAACCGTTCACGCGCGGGAGCGCGCGTGATGGACCCTAGTAGTAATAAAAATAGGACTCGATCATCCTGGCAATTTTGTTAATTTTTTTCGCAAGTGAATAAATTCATGATATTATTTGTGATTTACAACGGTCACCGTTTAGTGGGACGTAATTGTTTACAAAAATAGAGATACAAATAAAAAAAGATGGTTTCTTCATTCTGAAAATATACTGTTTCGAGCCTGGCAATTCATTTGAGTGCCTAAATTAAGAAATCTAAATCACAGGGGTGAAGGCAGACTTTGGTCAGACATGGTAATGTTTTTTTTTTCTTAATACTGTTCCCAAAAAAAAAAGCTGTCCAATCTCACAAATTCCAGGCTGAGAACAAAAAAATTGCAATGGGTCTGATTTCTTATCCAGTGGGATTTATATCTTGGACAAAAATCGAGGAGTATTCTAAGCTGTCGCGATGATAATTGTTCATTCGAAACCCTGGGCAATTCCCGGGGGTACACTTTTCGCCCTCGAGTGAGCTTGGTAATCTTGGCTGAGAGTGGATAATAGTCGTGGAATTTCCACTCGCTAAGCATCTCATGAATACTCCCTGCGTGCCTAATTACGAGTAGCCTTCATCAATGCGACCTCCATTCATTATATGAAAGCCAATTTCACCGACGGGAATCGTATTAAGAATAAATAAAATTAATAAGTTGTTTGGGCTATTGTCGAAAAAAAATAATAGTACGATCGAATATATCATATCAAGCAATAAAAATAATGATAAAATTTTTGTACCAAATCTTGTTGAGGAATTAATTTTCACTAAAAAATAATATAAAATCACGAGAGTCCATTAGAAACCTTCTTAATAAATTATCCAATAAATTCCAATCACAAGAAAAAAATGTCCAACACAATCATCACTCGAAGCTAATTTGCGCTGCGAAAAATATTATCGAACCGCAACAAAATAAGTTCAAATATTCATTCAAACCAATCTACAACAAAATTATGAATTCAAATTTTGCCAAAAGTTGAGTTTAACTGTACGAAACGTTACTATAAAATGAATTGATATCTACTGAAGTATTGGCCAAGGGCTTTGTTACGTTTCACATGATGTCCAGAAAATATTGAAATAAATTCAAACCTTATAATTAACCTCTCGAAAAATTATTTTCATCTTATTATTCCATCACTAAGAAGTGCGAAAATTCAAGAGTATGTAAAAAAAAGTTTGATAACAATGATCATTCAGTACATGAGAATATAGAGCAAAAGAGCAAAGGGATTTCAAATAACTTTCAAACCCTCGGCCATTCAATGAATATTACATCCCTCAAAATTTTTTCGTCCTTGGTTCGTGACCGAAAAATGTGTAATGACCTTTTGTACGTTACGTATTTTATAATAATTTTTTTTTTTCTACGAGGGTGAACGCCATCACGAGGAATGATAGGAGAAAGATGTTTTTATGTGAGGTGGGACCTTGAGACATCATTGAGTGACTTTGTATTTCCGAGCTTCGTTTTGATGTCCTTGAAACGCACGTAAAAAAAAAACCTTTTGCGAAGGGCCACTATGATAAGAAAATTTTTCTCAAGGCTGTCTGGAAGAAGAGGAACTCGGGATTCATCAATATGACGAAGCAAGAGCAGAAACGGGATAGTAACGATTAAGGAATGAAAGAACAATACGTGAAATTAAAAAAAAATAAAAAAAGTAACTAGAAAAACGATTTTTTAAAGTTTTTATTTACGAAAATTTAATTTATAGATAAAATGAGTGATGATTTTCGTCATTTTTCGATAAAAATAAATCCTATTGTGGAGTTAATGCGATGAGGTTTGCTTGCGAATACCCGCAAAAGATAATAAAGAAAAATAAAGAATTCGGTTGAAACCAACGTTTCTTGAATAAAAACGATCGTTCTTGTTTATACAGTCGTTTGAAAAAAATATATATATATTTTTAATTTTGGAAAAGTCACATCTGATAAATGGCAACATGAAAAATAAGGTTATGAAATTTGCAGTTAAACACAAAAAGGAAAGTGTCATCGGTGGCTGATTTGACGCGGAATTCTCCATATGGAAAAGAGATTATAAGTCAAGAGATGTAGAAAGAGAAAGAGTATGTTTTTAATAAAAATATTTTCAACATTAAACGATGTTAACTTTCATCCCCTACGCCTGTCTTCACAGTAGGTTGAAATTGCTAGTTCGAGAGGGACAAAACTTTCCCCATCGTTGATGGTTGAGCAATTTTAAACTCGATTTCTCATTCACCTACTTTCGTTGTCGCAACTCCTTCGTAACTTGAAAATGCCGGAGACCCTTGCAAAAGATTGAAGGAGAAATGAAGGTGAGGGAGGAAGAGATGAAAAGACAGAGAGAGAGAGAGAGAGAGAGAAAGAGATGAAGCCAAGTCAAACGCTGAGGGTAAAATTTTACAAAACTGTGTAACCAGTAAAAAGTCGAAGGAGAGATTAGCAGGATTCTTACCTCAAGTTTAATCGTTTTTAGGATGTACTTGGAACCAAGTAAAAAAAGAATATAAGACACTGTCAAATGACAATGAGTTTAAAAAAAAAATAAGAAAAATCATCTCTTCGAATTACTTATAAAAACAATTGTACCAAACATTTCAAAAGAATATATTGCTTAAGAAATTATTGACTCAATGCTATTAGTAAATTGCAAAAAAAAAAAATTAATAGCTCACCATTACTGAAGAAGAAGAAAAAAAAACCTGTAAATGATATATCGATGCCACAACTTTTGTGTGCACCCCTATAGGGAAAAACTATTTCAATCTTGCAGCCCTATCTACAGCGTGTAATTAATCCCCACAGCTTTTAGCGTAACCTTTAGTCGTTTCTCATAATCCTCTTTGGACACTGATCCTTCGTTGCTCCCTCATAAACGCGGTTAAATTAATTATACGACGGAGATCGAGCGGTAAAGGAGTCAGCAATACTAAAATAAGAAAAACAACATAAGCCAAGAGATTAAAAAGTCTAACGAACACTGGAAAAAACTAATTTCGGAAAATATGGGAAAAAACAAACGTTAACACGAATTATATCTTCGGAATAAATAAAAAATTGAGAAATAATAAATAAGAAAAAACTATAATTATTTCAAAAGAAAAAAAAAGTTATATCGATGTTCGGTTATTTATTTTTATACGACAGCAGTTTTTTTTCGATAAATATGTCTTCCAGTTTTTCCCATTAGGAGAATCCGGTTGTCATATAATTTTTTTTATGAACAAAATCAAAACAGGATTTCCCTAGTCCTTCAAATATACAAGGGTTGATGGAACGTAGTTGCTTGAAGGCGCTCCAGCACAAATAATCTGCCGATCTCTCGGTTTTCCTCCGAGATGATACGAAAATGGAGATAGAGTCGAGAGAGTATGAGGGATACGAAGAAACGTGGGAGAAGTGGGAAGAGTAGTGTATTCACTTCCGATGGATTTTCCAATGTGTGTCGCCGGGGGTTCTCAAAGTAGGCCTGGAACTACACGTAACAGGCAAACGGGAAAACTGAATGGCGTGGACCTAAATATTTTCACCTGAGATATATTTGTACAAGGTGGTTCATCAAGCGTCTTGCATTTTAAATCATTAATTTGACTCTAAAAATCAACCAAGAAGAAAATTCCAAGATTATCCAATTTTTATATTCTCACGCGCGATAAATATAGTTCTTTCAATATCTATTTTTTAAATAGAATTCCAATGTTCATTAATTTATTGATGATTAATTCAAAGAATTTCATTTAATTTTTTTTTTTATCATCAGATATCTATTTCAGTTGTATCGGTTTATGTTCTTGACAGCAATTGAGTATAACAACGTAAATCGTGCTTTTCTTTGCCTTTTTTAAAATTAAATTAAACCATAAAATATCTATTGCGATGAAAATTACATTCTCGTGGATTTTTCTATTATTGCACGGAGAGAAATCTCTCGTAAAAATTATTAAGGTATCTCGAAATTCAATATGTTCGATATGTTCCAAAATGATATTTCGAAAAGTATAAAGGTCGTTGAATTGCTTGCGAGGTCGAAATTCGAAAATTTCGTTTAAAATTTATTCATTTCCACTGCAATTTCTGATTGTGGGCACAGTCCCATTCGATTGCAGTGATTCTCGAATTTGTATGAAATGAGCTTTTAAAGGGTATTCAAAATTATGGAATGTGACGCATTGTGATATTTAATTCGCTTTTGGTGATTCGCTTCTACCATCAAAGCTGACATAAACTTTATGATGTTATTAAATACAAAATACGCAAATGATAATTTTTTATGCGAGTTTGAATGAAAAATTCTAACAGCTTGGTTAAAAACCAACAGAATGAACAATACTAAATGGTACGATAATATTTTTGACTGAAATTCTTTCTCGTGTATGTTTGAATTACGACAGTTGTCAATAAAATAAATAAAAATAATATGATGACCATCATTTGAATTTATCTATTTATTTAATAAAATAATGAATAATTTGAATGAACGTTTGAATCGGCCTGTAGATGTACACATGATAATAGAAAGAAAGAGGCTCCATTCCTTTTCCCCTTTCATCTCGTTTCTCGTCGTGGATTCCAACCACTGTTCAGAGTGGCTCGTCCCTCGTGAAGGCTATTTTGTTCCTCGAATACAAGAGAACAATTCAGCATTCCAGTCGGCACGGTTGCTTTCAGAAAAAAAAATAACGAAACACACGAGAATAATCCGTACGGTATGGTAGATTAGTGGAACAACTCGGGACACGAACTCGGTGACCTTTGCCTCAAGGAGTGAGATAGAGAGAGAGAGAGAGAGAGAAAGGGATGAACAAAAAAAACAGAAAAATGTACCTTGCGTAGTGAAAAGAGCAACAAGGAGCGAACAAATTATGAGAACGAGGGCGAATCAAGTGGACCTAAATTTTCATTCATCCATTGAACCCTCAGAGAATTTTCTGTTTATTTATAATTGAAACGAAAAATTAACAATGATCTCTAATGAATGTTCGGTCTAATTCTCATCCAACTGAAATCCCTTTACTATGGGTTTTGAGATTTTGATTGATCAATTTTGGCTCAACGAATATTTATTAAAATATCGACGGAAATACGTTCGTGTCGAGAAATTAATTGAATATTCGCTGATTGATATTGTGGTTGAAAAATAAATATGTGAAAAAGTCTAAAGTGATAGCTACTCCGTTTTTAGCTTTCTCGACCTCCTGTTGAGTGGGCAACTGACCTACCACGATATTAATTATCGAACTCGCAATAAACGAGAGACCACATGCAAAACACGATCCTCGAATTAAATTGCTTGATCATAATCAAAATAGATGTCCGGGATCGAATATATATCTTCGAAATATTTATATTTAAATTTTTCAACACCTACACTAGAAAATTAGCGGAACAAGCTATGCAGATGGAATGATTGATATTCATATTGCATTCTCGTTATTTATTCAAATGTCCAACGCAAATTCCCGATCAATATAACTCTTGATAAAATTCGAAGGATGCTCGATGTTTATGAATTATTCATAAAGGTGAAAGTTCAAATTACACCTTTTCTTCGTCGTTATTTTATCAAGTGTATATAATAAATTATACAAATGCATATATAATATTAAATAAAATATATCATCGTAAGAAATTTAGAATTTTTTTTCTATCGTTATTTACTCTCAACTGTCCGACTTGTTTTTTTTTTTTTTTTTTTTTTTTTTTTTTTTTTTTTTTTTTTTTTAATAGCCTTTTTTCGATGAGGCTTATTTATGTGCTTGTTGGAAAACGGATATGGGAATGGATGAAAAGGCGAACGTTCTTGTCGACTAGACGATATGAAAAAATCCTTTGGTCCATCCAACAGAGAAAATCCTACAGTTGGATCCGACGATTATCTCTTGGCCGTTGGCACTTCGCATGAGATATTACAGCTGGTGTGTCTTTGATACCGTTGTCGGCTTGTCTGTAACCCTGACACATGGCTCAACATGTTCAGCGTTCCAGTCCTTTTACACACCCATATTAATTTTTCTTTTACGTATAAAAACAAACAATTTCCAGTTGGATTGAAAAGCTTCAACCAAAAAGGCCTGTCATTTTTACATTCTCACAATTTCTTTTACACTGAAAATACGGGGGAGTTATATGAAAAAAGGCAACGTTGAATTTGAACTAAACGATCAGCTTCAAAAGGAGAATCTATTTTACGAAAGTGGAAATACAAAAATCTGTCGGCATCAAAATGTTCACTAGTCACATAGAATTATTGACCTTAGAATTCATGACTGTGATCGATCTCGACGGCACACATCAATATCGAAAACGCGAGGTTTTTGTTGATATTTTCAATTCTCCATTTTTTCAAAGTCGTTCTTGGCCACGAATCTTCGATTAATTTTATTTTCTCGTATACCAATCCATTTGTTATAGAAGAACGAAGAGTTTAATATGCTTCGAAGTCTCTTTATTTCAATAAAAACATATACACGACCAAAAAAAAACATATGATTAGTAACGACTCCGGTCATCCATCAGAAGGTAAAAAAAATGTTATATGAGTTGCCAGTAACCTCGGAAATGCTTATCAGTCGTTAACCTTGACAATTAACAGAGTCAGGATCAAAGATACGTAATTTTAAATATACACTCCTCTAAAACTTCAAGTTGTGAATGAACGCTCCAGAAGCAAACCCATTATCATGAGTTCGATTAATTAATGCTTTTAATAAAGTTTGGTGTATCATCCCTTTTGTGGCAAGGTTTCGGATTGTATATAGAAACGTTTTAAAAATAAAAATAATCACTGCCATTTAAACTTGAAATTTATTTGTCATAGAAACATTTCTTACGAGCTTAACTTAGCGTTTTAAAAAATTCAGCAGGCTAAAGTGTTACAAATAGTCTTTCAATATCATGATTTTATGAAAAGGGTACAAAAGAAATAGATAAAATGTGTTAAAAAATAATTTTATTATCATGCATTTATGGTTGTTTCTGCAACCCTGGTACATGACAACGGATGAAGGGGATTGACCCACCCGCCCACCTCCCAATCTTCTAGAGGCCATTACACGCTATTTTCACACACACGATCGGGTGTTCCTCATTCTTTATTGAACGCCCTCGCGGAACGTGCACTAACCATAGGTTCGCGTGATATTATTAGATTTCAGTCTGGTGTACGAAAGTCCGAGGGATCGATCGCCCCGTTGCAACGATATATATGAGGGATTATATTGAAGGAACGTCGAAAAAAAGAAAATGGTAGTAGAGAAAAAAAGGTTCAACGATTATGCCGTCTTTCATATCTCCCGAGGTCGTAATATCGAACGATGAATTCCTGAAATACCGATGAAAACAATGCCTCAACCCCATAACGATAAAAAAAAAAAGGGTATGCACCCACATTATTCATGTTTGAGGAAAGTGGTGAAACAAAGACGAAGAATCAATAGCACCCTTGAGTATAGGAATCCGATAAATAATACTGACTCCTTATGCTGAGCCTCTTCTAACTTTTATATCCATTTGTTGATGTTATCATCATTTAATTATTATAAGAGAAATCATGAAAATGTCACCTCTCTAATTATTATTTTTACTATTGATACTAAAGGAATGATCGATAAGTATTTTCTTTCAATGATGTTTTAGGAGCAAAGTTGCGGCTGCCCTACTGAACAAACATCTTCAAATAAACGGCATTTCAGCGGGTCTGACGTCTCTACCAACAATTGATCAATCTCCGCCGGATCCACAGCCGGAAGACCCACCGATAACCAGCAGCAGTAAAATGAAGAGAGAACGAAAAGCAGCCAGAACTCTCGGCATTATAATGTCGGCTTTTCTTGCTTGTTGGCTTCCATTCTTTCTCTGGTAATTATTATTATACCTACTAAAACGATAAATCACGTTCGTTAAATCCTCCGACTACAATTAAATCTGCAAGAGATACTCCTTCGATTTAATACTTCCAATTCGTTTGTATTGGTAGCTAGTTTCATTCCACATCCAAGATAAGATAAATTCCTTAATTTTACAAGACTTGGACATTGGATAAAAACGAAAATATCCCGGAACAATTTCAAAATGTCCAAACGATCGCTTTTGTCAAGATGCTCACATGCCCTGAGTTATACGGATCACGAGATTTAGGTCGGGAAAATTCTTTTGTGACAAAATTCGGACAAAGGATACACTTGGAAATGTCCAAGGCATGCCAGAACCTACATTTGTCAACTTCTTAAGTAGTTTCATATCAAGGGTAGTATCGAAGTTCGAGACTCGTGTCAGAAGGAATAGTGGCAAAGACGAGGCCAATGTCGAGAGTGTACCAAAGGGGGTAGTTTGAGCGATATACCATCCCTCTGACTGAGGAAGGAAGGATGTTTGTCAAGTGCAAACTCGAAATATGTTAACCCTCCCGTTTGGACATTGTGCAAACATAGTTATGTGGGTTGGCCTGTGCTTTAGTATGTATACACCAACAACACATAATGGGCTATGGTAGTATCGAGTAAGGTCGAAATTACTGAGAAGTCCTGGTCCGTTGGAGTCGATCCAACGTCTGTTGTTCTTGAACAAGGTTCGTCATAATTTAGTTCCACGAAACATCAGTTATGCCGCACTCTAAATTTCGGGCGTCGATCTATCAAAGAAAGATAGAATTTAAAGAATAGCTGCACGTTTCTGAAATTCTCGGGTTCAAGTTTTTAGTCGAGTTACTCGTGAAATTTCGATGAAAAAAGTTTAAGGTCTTTTTCCTTGTCGATTTTTTTTCCTCGGCTATTGGAACACAGCAGAGAGTGGGGGGCATCTTTCTCCCTTAATTATAGATGCGTTTGATAGGCGTATCATTAAATAATTAATATCTCCCGAATGATGCATCAGAGAAATAAACAATTTTTTATTCACGTCGAAGTTTTATCCAACATCCATGCAGTATTCTTTCGGGTTAAGAGATTCCTTTTCATGGCCTGTTTACGTGTGTCCAACGGTCAACTATTCATACCAGAAGCCCGTAGCCACAGATCGGTGGTTTTTAGAGCTAGCAGTCCAGAAGGATTTCCACGTGGACTCTGAACCTCATTGCCTCGGGATCAGGGGCATGTGGTATTGATGGCGTGAGGGAACATTACATCGCTAACATCGGATGTACATCCTGGAATTTTGGTGGATTATGGAGCAAAAATGAACTTGGAGAGTTTTCAGGTTAAAGATTAGAAAAAAAAAACAGAGAAGCAGAGATCAATGACACGGATAATGAGGCAGGGAATCTGTTCCACCATGGATTCCCCTATTGAATTGGACAAAACTTTAGCTCCTGACTGCAATCGATCTGCCATTTGAGAATATCGTATTTTGGAATGGTCAGGATTTAAGGGGTATATCATTCTCTTGGGATTAACTGTCTTTTTCTTTGTTTCTCTGTAGTATCGCAGCCCGGGCAAAAAAAGCCTCGACGATTCTCAGGTCACGAGCCTGGCCGCATTTCGTGACGGTGAATCCTTGCGTCGATAGCAGGAAATGAAATAAGGCGCGCATGTCGCACGATATGGTTCTGTGTACCGTGTGCACACCAAGGGAAAACTCATTCACCCTGCAGTGGTACCAGAAACACTAGCTGAAGCGTTCAAAACCCGTTAGCCAAGATTGTGAAATCGACTTTGTTTTCTATGTGTATGTGGATGTACTTGGCAACACCAATATCTACTGACTTTCAGTTGCACCTGTCTTTGAATCTTTCTTCTTCAAGCGAAATGACAAATAAAAATCAGGTCAGAAGTAGATTCTTCATTGCTGGTAGAAAAATCGTCTTTAAAGGGGTTATTCGTGAGAAGGTTGTAGCTTGACGGAAACAAGATTGCAGTATTGCATCTTGAAACGTTCCTGGCAAAAGATTAATCACGTGCCTAAAATGAGGTACGCTCGATGTTCAACAGCCAAATGAAATCAACAGTAATATGTGTCTTGAAAACAATCAGAATAATTGCATTTCCCCTTGCTGTACTTTTCCGTGCCAATAATTAAATAAAACAAAGATAGAAAGGGTGCAAATAGAACAAAAATAAGATACTCGAAAACTCCTCGAGTCGAGAAGCGGGAAATGTACAAAGCTCGACGGTACACAATCAGTTGTAAAACTTGACAAGTATTTCCAAGGTTGCTGCAACGTTTGTGCGTGCTACTAGCGTTTGGATTCCAACCAATTTCTGCACTTTGTTCAAGAACCTTATTCCATTCACTCTCGGATCTTTCTGGATCAACTATTTTGTCCCTCGTAAATTCTTAGGTCAATATAATTGGGGGATGCTGAAGGATTATTGAAATAAAATTACAGATAGTTCGATACCTCGACAAAAGTAAAGTATCAGAAAACTTTGATCTTTGTCAATATTTTTTCTTTTTTTCTCTCATCTTTATATCCCTCCCACTTTGTGTTTATATTTTTTTTCTTCCTCATTTCCGTTTTCCTTTCTGTACGTCGTTTCGCCGGAAAATGAAAGTATCGGCAGCGGTGATACACCGAGAAACAAAAAAAAAAAAGAAAACAGGGTGGAGAAACGTATATACGGGCTTTTATGAACTTTTTTTCTTCCTTACTTTTGCCTCGCTTCGTCAACCTCTTCCGGCCTCATTCTCTAGCTCTCTCCTCCTTCCACCTCTCTAGTGCTTTCTCAATCCAGTTATTTTCCTCAATTCCAACCATGCGAACCAATACCTTCACCCTACGGCCTGTCTTTTCATCATCAACTCCTCCACATCATCCCCTTGACATAATTCCACACCTTCGACACCACAACCCTTGACCTTCCGCATTCTTCAGCCGGCCCTTTTTTCTCCATTCTTTCAGATAATTGTTCAAATTTATTTGTTTTTCCACATTTTTTACTTATTATTTTGTCATTCGACTGAATTTTTAATATCAGTGACGAACATTGATTCATGCACTTGTATTAGGACAAAAATGTGAACATACAGGATAGAAATCATCAAAACATAACTCGAAGGTGAATTATCTCTTCATCCCTTTCAACTAATGTTTATATAATTTATTTCTAATAATTTAAGTTAATTCATTAGTTTGTTAACAACACGTTTATATCTATGACAAATATTGATTCACTTATGAAAATAACAGCACATTGAAGAGATGAGGAGAGAATAGACATGGAATCAAAAACAGATTATTTTGGAATATATTGAGGTACATGTATTGATTGTACATTAGAAAGTCGACGTAGTGTAGTAAACATAATAGTTCGAGGCTGTTTAGTTGCCCGCAGCTGCTATCACCACATGTTTCAGCCCCATAACGAAACTTGAATTGTATCCGATCAAGTTGAGAATGACGAGAGTGGAACACTTAAGAATAGTCCCGAGGCGAGGAATATTCCGTCAAGAGATCACTAGACAGTGATAGGGGCTGAAACGTATGGAGGATTCTTCGAAATGTTGAATTTTCTAAATGGTTTCGAACCGGTTTAGATAAGCACTTGGGGAGTAAAATGAAATTGCCGCTAATTCTTTACAACTCTCCTTGATAATATTATTCACAGAGGATTTCCATTCCTCAAACCCGTTTAATTATTTTTATACTTTAAATTCCACATCTGAAAATGGTACCTCTGGGTGAGAGGCTCTAGAAACAAAAACTTGGAAAGATATTCTCCCCGAAGAATATTCTAGTGGCGTCTCAAGGAGAATAAAACAAAAAAGACACCCCCGGTGACGAGCAACGGCGCTCGTAAGTGGAGAACAAAGAAGAAAGTTCGCCATTTTGTTTTATCCGAAGAGTATTTCGTGCTGCGTCCTTCGTGAGATAGAGCCCTTTGCGTGTGACAAAAATGAAGTCAAGAATGGCCGGAGACGAGGAAGAATAGAAAGATACCGAGTGTAATAATGAAAAAAAAAAAGGAAAAAAAATCGTCAAGTGCATGAGAGAGAATCTATAGGAAGAAACGAGGAATTTATTTCACCGGTTCTCTTTTATTATGGATATCGAACGTAGTACTAAAAAGTGGGGGTAGGCTTTTTCAATGGAACTCGAGAGACCGTATCAAGTGTGTGAAAGATCTTTTCCCTTTCTCCCATCTTTTTTCTTGCTAGTTTCCGTCGTGGGAGGATGCTATACAGGTTGAATCATTGGGCGAGGTGTCGTAAGGTTGATAGGCGGGGGTGAAAAAGCAGAGAGGTTTCAAATGAGAGATAGGGATGAAAAAAAAAAAATTCAATCGTTCGAGTAGCTCGCTGACCCACTTTCCCTACAGTCTTGCCATTCACAGGCCTTCTTCGCTCACACAGGCTACCGTTAAACTGGCAGTAGCATCAACAGTTATGTGTCATAACCCATTGTACTCTTACTTTATGATAAAGACGCCCGAATAACGAAAAGATAAAGTAATAATGATGACGGCCATGTAAAAATACCAGCCAGCATATTAAGCGTTAAATTCTTATTTTATCAACAAAACGGGATGAAAACTACCCTTAGCTAAAGTTCAATCACTTTCGTAAGAATTACGAAAAAATATATATATAAGAATTAAAAATTCACTATTTTTTTTTTTTTTTTTTCAAAACAATTTATACATTGAAGTATTAAATGAATATTTATTTTGGATGGAGTTGGCCAATAAACCCAATAAAAATGTTCCTCGGATCAGATTATTAAAAAAAAACGATAAACATTGATTACCGATTGATTGGACAATGTTAGTCAAATCAAATTGATGTTAAAATACTTTCGATCGAATAAAATTTCATGAATTCCCATGTCACACGATCATAAAACCACCTGCTTTCGTAGTTCTATTTAAATAATATCTAAATTTATCGTACGATGCTTTTTTTTTATGATTTAAACATAATAGTCAACGTTATAACGTTAACTTGTTCGAATGTTATATTTGCAGCAAATGAAAATATTAAAAAAACCTTTTTTATAATGATTCAATTGTCTTGATGGTGTTGTTCGTAGGTACTTAATCACGGCATTATGTGACACGTGCCAAAGTGGAAATATCGTAGTAGCGGCTGTATTCTGGGTTGGCTACTTCAATAGTGCTCTAAATCCACTAATTTACGCCTACTTCAATCGTGAATTTCGCGCAGCTTTTCGCAAGACCCTCGAGAGCTGTTGCGCTGCGATTGCACCTGTTCGGGATCTACGACAGATCAACAGGAAACAAGATCTTGTTCACAGCAATGCTTCGTCCGAACTTCACGTAAACAATCAGTTAAGAACCAGTGAAATGACCAACGTACATTTGGAGGCTTGTATTTGAAAGTTCTACCATTTACACTTTGAAATTACATTTTCCACCATCAATTTTTAAATATCATTTGCTTAACAAAAAATCTTTCGAGTATAACAAAGTTCTTACAGTCGTTGCCAAATAATAACATGAAATGGTACCCCACTCAGAATTTTTTTTTTTTTATTGACTTTGACCTGTATTTACTTTTCAAAACCGACTATCTCGAGTTCGCAATCCCTGAGTTATTTTATAATTTCTACGCTGTAATCAAATCTTGCTTATTACACGTGTTAATTCAATGATGATTGATAAAAATGAATAAATAAAAAGAGCTGAACAGGGTCAATCTACGAACAATCTCTCAATCGAATCAGCCATTCATTTAAAAAAAATATATATATATATATTGTAGAGAAAAGGAGGATTAGCGTTTGTAACAAAGAAATCGATCCCATACGTCACTTGATACACTCACGCCTATCATAAAATGACCAATATATGAACAAATAAACATTAATAAAGTTTGCATATAAACATATACATAAATATATTTAAATAAATGCAACATAATAAGATAAATTGTAATAAAAAACCAGCAGATGCAAAATTGTATGCGTTGTTGATTCATTGTTGCAATAAATCAATTCGAATCAGGCGTGTCCTGCATTGCGTGTAGTAGCAATCATTTTGTACATAAATTGTAAACAAAAGGTAAATTATTTGATTAAAGTGTTGACTAATGGAAGTATATAATCGAAATGTATATCATAGCATGTGGCTGTATGTATACTCAGTATTAAAATAGAAAAATTTCTTTGTAAATAATGATACACATAATTGTAGTAACAATAATGAGGTGAGCTTTAAAGAACGCATAACGTACGTATGGAATAAATAATATCGATGAAATATTTTCGACATTGAAGGAAAGAAAATAAATAAAAAGGTGCTAATTCAAAATATCCCAAGAATAATAACCCAAATAAAAATAACTCCGAAAGTATTTTCCATGTAAAAAAAGACCCCACAGTTACACTATGTACACAATGTAAAATGACACAAAATAAAATAGCTTTAATATTATTTTTAAACCCCAAAACACAATTAACCCCCAAATCCAACAAGCGAGAAAGATTAAAACAAAAACTATCACGAACAGATGACAAAACGACATATCCCTAAACTTATTCTAATTATCTTGTGTATAAGTTTTATTATATTTTTCATGTAATGTACCGAAATATTTTCTACATGGAATACCATAACTGGGTTATTATTAAATGAGATATTTTAATCGGACGCAGAAACAAAATGGATAATGGAAAAATCTTTGCGAAGACAATTTACGACTCTATTGAATTTTGAAGTTAGAGCCGTGCGCACATATGACGAATTTTTCTCGGGCAAATAACGTATCTCTAATATCTGTGCATCAGTGGTGAACAATCATTAAATTAATAACAAGCATTTTTAAAGAAGAAATGATTTTTAGTTTGATTTTATTAATTACTAAGAAATCGCTGAAAATAAACAATTAAGCTATACAGATATCTCTGTAGCTACGATTTGGAAGACTCGTTTAGCATGCGACCCTGGTGGCCAAGTTTCGAACGAATAAGTATGGCCGAAGACGAGTGACTTTTTAATTCAATGACTATAGCGTAATGAATAGAGATTTCGAATCAAAGTGAAAATAATCTGATATCTCAGGGTGATGATATGTTGACTTGCGTTTTTCAAAAGCAGCTTTCGACCAAAACCTTTATTTTATTGCTAAAAATCAATATATTTATTACTCACGACTTGCAACTGAAAAATACTTCAAAATATTGTCGCCCAAAGATTAAATATGTCACTTCGGATCGGCCATGACACCTGGTGCCGCCGTGACACATAATCAGTCTTCCCAATTACTCATTACGACAAAAAAAAGTAAAAATAGTTAGACCCGAATGTGGGCAGAATTGAACTCGAAATTCAAGTGAAAATCGTAGGTCATCCTAAAATTGGTGTCTATGTAATTATCGTATAAGAATTCTCAAGAAGCAGTAGATGCTGCTTCATAAACAACAATTTCATGAGAGTCAACGAAAGAAGAAGAAAAAAATTAGAGGTTGTGTAAAACATATTGCGTTCGGGTTACAATATAGTGGCGATTATTTATTTATTCATTTACGAAAAAGAGTAAGATTAAGACATTTTGCGATGGTACACTTACCATTAGTTTTCAAATTTTTCAAGTGTAAACAAACAAAAATCGTGACTGAAGCAGCCGTTAATGTGCAAATGATTTTTGTGTGTCAATTTTTGTGATTCCGAAAGAATGACAGTGCGAGTGTGTGTCGAGTAGCAATATATCGAAAAAATGTTATATATATATTCATCGATATAAGTCACGAATTAAGAAACGTATGACAATGTGTTACATGCCTGACAACTGTTAATAAAAGTATTTTAAGAAAAATATACAAGGAGTAACATTTTCTAAACCACTCTGTAAAACAGTTAAAAATTCGGAGAAATAGGCGAAAGAAACTTTTCCAATCATCGATTTTCGTTCTTAACATAACTTTTTTCTGCTTCGAGATTATAGTTCCAGCTGAAAATTTTAAAAGACATGGTTCCGACAACGATCCAATAGATTTAAATGAAGTTTCAACAGCGTATGCGGAAAAACGGCAACAATCGAGTTGCATAGGTTTTTTTTGCATTTATTTGAGTGCCCTACAATCTTGGGGAACAATTAAGTAGTCAGGATAGTTGAGAGTTCGAACAACGACCGTTCGGATAATCGATGCCACATCCATTATGATGAAGTAATTGGTGAAACAAGTTGGAATAATTCGTGTGTGTCGTGGAATAGGTTAAATTTTCGGTGACCTGGAAATCTGAGAGTTTCATTCGAGCTTCAATTTCTAGTATTATTGGCTAATCAATGCTTTACAGTCAAGGGAATTTAGTGCTGCTAGTCCCACGCAAATAGCGCAACGAGGAATGAGGGCAGCACTGTCTATGCCTCTGGGGAAAGTGTAAATCTTCAATTAGCAACAAAGGGGACGAGGAAGATATAACTTCAACGCAGTACTGTCAACAACGTACACGCACTGGCCACTGAAAGGTAGTTGCATGTATAGAAATAAATACATTTACATGTCCAGCTTCACATCAGATGTATATGAAGACCGCAATACATCTAGATAAATGGTAAAAACAGGGTAAAAATCATAAAAGTTCAGATTCCAAATCGGAGAGGCACCGAAATCGAGTAGAACCGTTTCTGGGGTCGGATTATGTCATGCACGATCGAATTCGATGTCGACAAGCGAACCAACATGCACGTTAAATGGTGTTGTCGCTTGTTGACATCGAATTCCATGTGCACATAATCCGACCCCTGAGAGTTTGGAAAAAATAGTTGAATAGCGGATTCTTCTTCGTCGAAGAGACGCTTAATGTTTCGAGGAAATAAAAGTTTTGATGTATTTTCTGATAAAAGGAGAAGAACGTGTAACTTTTATTCTTCTCGAACACTCAACTATGTCGGAAAATAGTGATCAACAGTAGGATTTTGACCATTCACACGACTGATAGATCGCCTGGAGGTATTTTGTCAGTTGCGTGAGTGTGAGAGAGATAGCTGAAAAGGAATCCCGTTTTTTCTCACAGACGCCTTGATGTTGCGGGGAAAATAAAAGTTACACCTAATTCTCTGGTGAAAAGAGAAAACATGTAACTTTTATTTTCCTCAAAAACTTAACTGTGGGTGAAAAATGCGTGGGAGGATTTTCCAACTCGAATGAGTAATGGAGCTTCAGTATACGGTCCAGATTGATAAAGAAATGGTTTGAAAATCTCAAGAAAGACGAACGTCCAAAATATTGATTCAAAATATAGACATAAAAAATAAAAATACAAACAAAATGGGAACAAAGAATTATTAGAAACAAGAGAATGAACAATTCCATAAATACTTCTATTTTAACATCTCTGTAAAAAAATATTCGCTATGAATCTGTCTTATCCGAAGAGAATTTCACTGTTTGTGAAATACAAAATACTTAAATTTAATATTACTGAATAATTTCAGAAAGATTTCGATGGACTGTGGTTAGAACACTGTCTGCCACCCACAGAAGGACATGCAAAAAATTGGTCAAGAGAGTCGTCACAGTTTGAGAGAGAACTGGCGACAACGAAAGATTCCCCCCCCCCCTTCCCCCCATTAGCTGATCGTAGTGAAATGCATAACTTCCGTCTTTAGACGCTGCGCACAGTTGGGAGTTAAAAATAGTTTTTATTGTAAAATTCATCGAATTTCGAAGTAATTTTCATTCAGAACCATAAGAATCAGAACAGAATTCCTATTCCGTGTGACCAAAATTGCAAAGACTGAAATGTCACGAGAATTCGCTTTCCCTCTGTCGCCGATTTGTTGTGACTGGGCACCAGCCACCGAGGGAGTCGACAACGAAAAGAGAGACAACGGTTGACTGGGTTGGTTCAGCGGAATCGACGGATCCATTTTGGAAATAATTGTCGAAGACACAATATTCAATTTTATAATAATCACTGTTGTTTTAATTGTTCGTCGAAGATAATTTTTAACTTTGGGTATTTGCAAAGAAAAAAAAAACGAAAACGAGCTTGTAATTGATTTCGACATGAAAATCAGAAAGTAAGGAAAAAAGCGGGTCTCTAACGAATCGAATTCCGAGGGAAAGACAAAAGATTTTTTGTTTTATGATTTTGAAAACATTTATTTTCACCTGAATTTTAACCGATCGGTGTTGGTAATTAACATTTTTGCGGAAGGAACTTTCGAGCGATTCACCTGCGAATCGATGTTTTTTTTCTCATCTCGATATTTTTGTTCTTCCTGACAGTCACATAGGTTACTAGCTGTTGAGAATTTTTAATTTTTTACCTAGTAACTATTGGAATTTTAAACTACTTCCGGTTGGTAGGCCACCCCCCCCCCCTATCCTGAGAAGCTACACCTGGTCATATATTTATCATCGTGAAACGATTCCGCGTCCGTTGGACGCCGGTTTTTATTCGTTGCGGATGAAAAAGAGTTCTGCTTATCTCACGAGATATTTTGTTCAGTCATTTGCATCGGCATCGACGAATAACGATGCAAGTGCCGTTAAATTGACCGACTGTCGCTCAAACTGTCCCGTCCTCACCGGCAGGCGCCCTATAATCCCATCCGATCCACCTACCCCAACTTGGACCGCCTATTTTGGTTTTTATAATTTTTTTAAAAACTAATCGTTTGTGGGTTGTTTGTGGGTGTTTGTGATATCAATTAAAACGTTTGTGCGATCATATTAACGTTAAAAAATGAAATTCAAAAAATGCTCAAAAGTTAGCCCAAAATTTTTGAATTTCTACATAACAAAATTTTATCGGTATCGAATCGTTTGTGGGTCGTCTGTGGGTATTTGTAATATTAATTAAAACGTTTGTGCGTTCAAATAGATGTTAAAAAATGAAATTGAAAAAATGCTTAACAGTTAATCCTAAATTTTTGAATTTTCACATAGGAAAGTTTTATCGGTATCAAATCATTTCTAGGTCGTCTGTGGGTATGTGTGATATCAATTAAAACGTTTATGCGTTCAAATTGATGTTAAAAAATAAAATTGAAAAAATGCTCAACAGTTAATCCTAAATTTTTGAATTTTCACATAGCAAAGTTTTATCGGTATGAAATCGTCAAAAATTTCATTTTTTAACGTTAATATGATCGCATAAATGTTTTAATTGATATCACAAACACCCACAGACAACCTACGAACGATTAGTTTTTAAAAAAATTATAAAAACCAAAATAGGGCGTCCAAGTTGGGGTAGGTAAAAAATTGACATTTGGGAACAGATGGCGTTGACATGGGCGTACGATTGATACATAGGAACATGATAGTTGGGAAAGTCGACTAGTATGCATTTTTCATTGAGTTCTAAAATATTCCGCACTAAATAGTAGCGTGGCGTTTTCGAGATCCTCGCATTGCAAATGGCGGCCCAGTGTTCCGTGTGTTTTCATATGCCCTGTTTCTCACTCTTCCGTCGTTGCTATTGATAATGTTTTTACCTTCGATAAATTTGATAAAAAAGTAATAAATATCCTGAATTGTTGTAAATATGGATTTGGGCTTGGGGAACACTCTGCTGGCCGGTGATCCTCGGCTGGTCGATCACATCGTTGGAGAGGTCAAATCCCAAGGAATTTTTGATCAGTTCCGAAAAGAATGCATAGCCGATGTTGACACCAAGGTAAAGTTCAATTCGTTTTTCACGTCGTCTTCACTCACTCATTATTTTAACTAAAATCAAATTCCAGAAAATTGTTTTTTCCAATACTCGTTTTTTATCGTAATTATTACCATAAATAATCATACACTTTCGTAAAAACTTTTTGTTATGTTGCGATGTTTCGTAAATTGTATTTTACAACCAACAGCGTGATATTTTTCTAGAATTTCGAAACAATTATGAATTTGGGGTGTGATGTTTGCTTTCATAACCTCCAAATATGTATGTTCTTCCTTGTTAAAGAATATAAATTCGAGTCTTGATTAAAAAAAAAAAAAAAAAAGATATATTAATCGTTAATAATCCTTACAAATTACATCTTTACAACTTCCTCATTAATTACATTAAATTTTATGAAATAACTTTCGTCCCCTTGTCTGAATAGCGATGATTACGAATAGTGACAAATGAATTTTATTTCATAACCTCAAATACATTATTTTCTCTTGTTTTCAAAATATTATCGGAGCGAAATTTCGTATTAATAATTGAAATATTATTGAGAATACTGTAAAATTTTGTCTGATAATAAAAATAAACAAAAAAAAATATGCAAAATCACTTCAATATTGCGTCTTTTTTTTTGGTTACCAGAAATCAACAATTCTAGGCACGTTTTCCATCCAATTATGTTGAATTGATTAAGTTTTGTTATTTAATCGAAATTCCAATTCCCAAAGTGTAAAATGAAACAAAAAAACACTAAGCCAAGCAGTTAAAATTGAAAATTCAAGTTGAGTTACTTTGAATCACAGAAACTTTGTACTTTTCGTTTTTGTGAGTTATGTCGACATCTGTTTATATAACTCTCAATTGATTTTTTATTATTCAATTTTTACCGCATGAGCCGATATCTACGTAATGATGTTTTCATTACAAATCTAACATCAGAGAGAATGATATACAAAACATTTGATTTCATCAGGATTGAGTTAATTGTAAGCCAAAAAATTAAGAGAATGTACGAAACAAGAACAAAAATCTTTCAAAAATTAGTTATTTTTTATATAATGTCACATTTTGCGGCTTCGAGAACTGATTCTACTCTCTTTCTAGTTTGCGGAAGGTTTAAAAAGCTGTAATTTGAAAAAATAAATACTGCAATTTTCTAAATTAAAAAAGTTTACTCATAATACGAAAGAATTGCGGTAGCCTTGGAAACACGGTGATTTGTTTATCATTCTCCGTGTCGAAAACAAGGGTAAACTGTAACCTATCGGCGGTCGTGCTAAGAAACTTTTTCTCACATTATTATTACATGGTTCATTATTCAAAGATGACTTGAGCGTTTTTAACGATCCACACATTTATTCTCCTATAAGAAAATCTCGGCACTCTCAATATTTAGAGTGCGAGTAGCGCGACCGCTGATAGGTCTAATGACGGAAAAAAGGGAAAGACGATAGACTAACGAATTAAAATATGTTATGAATTAAAGCCGGCGTACCAGAACCTGAGAACAAGAGTGGAGAGTTCGGTGAATTCGTTTTTGGGGAAGCAAGTATGGAGAGCGGATTTAAACAAGAACCAATTGAGGGAAACGCTTAGGAAGCATATCCATGAGGCGCCGTATTTAGATGCAGGAGTGGAAAGGATAGTGGACCAGGTGGTGAATCCGAAGGTGTATTCTGTGTTCATGCCGCAGATCGAGGAGGTTGTGTACAAATATTTGGGTTTAGAGAGGCCGCGGACGAGGGAGAGAAACGGAGGTGGATTTAAGGATTTGCTGCCAAAGGATTTGGATCCGGTGTCGCCAGAGTCTGACAAAAACAGTTTAAAGGATGTATCCTTGGATTCTGTGGATGCAGAGATGGGGGACGGAGGAGGGGGTGGAAATGTTGTGGAAGAAAACGTTTCGAAAAACTTGATAAGCGACAATGGAGTGTCAGAAAGTTTGGAAAAGTCCTCCAACGAAGTTGCCAAGGTCTCAGCAGGTTCTGCGGGCTCCGTAATGACCTTGGACACTTCTGGAAAGTCAGAGGACAAAGCGGAAGAGGAAGAAGAAGACAGTCCGGTTTTCGAACCTATCGATATAATGAACCTTAACGAATCCAACATTTCTAACGATTCTCATCTCTCCGGAATATCCGAATTGACGAGCCATCGTTCTCGGAGTCCTGATTTTTCGAACGAGAATTCACGCGACAACATGGACTTCAGTAACCAAGATTCTCAGTTCAGTAAAGTTTCTTCTGACTCACGCTTGTCCATCGTTACGGATTTTGGCTCATCTAACCATGCTTCAGGCCCTGAAACTCCCAAAGACGACAGAGACAGAAACGAGATTAAATTCGGAAAAGATCATTTCCGGGCTGTTCGGGATTTCGACGGGAGCAAGGTCAAGGAAGGTCGGCTCAATTACGTCGGAAATGTGAGCAAGGAGGAAGTTAAAAGTGGCAAAAGAAGCTCGTCTTCCAAAGAAACATCGCGGGACGGTACCGAGACGTCAAAAGATGCCGGAGAATCAAAGGATAAACCTCGAGAAGAGATTTCAAAGACGAAGAACGCGAAGGACGTCAAGAAAACGGACAAAGAAACGAGGAAAAAGTCTTCTTCCGATGGAAAAATAGATAAAGTTAAAAAAATCAAAGAAAAGTCCGAATCATCGAGGGATACGGCGACTAAAGAGTCTTCGACTAAACCCAAGGACGAGAAAGTCAAGGAGGTCGATAAAAAAGAGGTCAAGGACTTGAAGGACATTTACAAGGAGAAAATTCGTGAGCTCCGGGAAAAGAAGGAATTAACGGAGAAGGAAAAATTGAGCAAAGATACGAAAAGTGCTAAAGAGACGAAGGAGAAAAGAGATTCGTCTCGTGAGGTAAAGAAAGACACGAAAGATTCGAGTGATTCGAAGAGCGCCTCGTCCAAAGGTCATTCGAGTCGATCCGACTCGAAAACCTCAAGATCCGAAGGTAAAAGTTCGAGAAGCGAATCAAGGTCGAGCAAACGCGATGATCGGAAATCCTCGAAAGATCCAAGATCGAAAAGCCAAGGTGGATCGGATTCGAGTGAGAAAGTTGAGGCGAGACGGTCGTTGAAATCGGAAAAAGACGAGAAGAGTGAAAAAACTGAATTGAAACAAGATTCAAAGTCGAAAAGTCTTAGCAAATCGTCGAAAAATGATTCCAACAAAAATAACGATAATAAACGTGATTCTAAAAGTGACCTTGAAGCGAGAGACAAAAAACGTCGGGATGACAAGAAATCCAAGGTCAAGGACGATCATTCGAGCGCCCGAAAAAGTTCGGATGATCGACGATCCACCGATCGCGATGGATCCAATGGCTCCAATGGCAGAACTACGCAAAAAAATAATTCGACTCCAAGCACAACAACGAACAAATCGGTAGCTCCAAATTTGTCCAAAGAATCAACAACAACGAGCAATTCTAGCAGTGAAACATCGGACAGTATCGAGGAGAGACAGAATGAAAAATCGGTCATTCCCACCGACACAAAAACTTCAAAGCTCTCGAAAATTCAGACGGAAATCGTTAACGATACTTCGATCCAACGGCTGGACGTTGGATCTAACGAGATTACTTTACCCATTAAAAAACGTCCTCTCAACTATGAAAATACTTTCCCCTCCGACATCGTAATGAAAAAACCGAAATTTGCTAAAAATTTCCAAGAGGCCAAGAGACTCATGAAAATAAGACGAAGAATGGAGAGAGAAAAGTTGAAGAAACAAATTGAGGCAGAAGTCGAAATAAAAAATGAGGAACCCATTCAAATCCCTGAACCGCCGAAAAAAGTCATCGAGGACGATTTGAAATTAGTCCCTGATGAAGAACGCGTACAAATAATCGAAGTTCGTGATGAAGAATACGACGAACCTTATCCGGAAGTTCAAACGGATTTTACTCTCGAAGAAAGATCGCAAATTATTCTCGGTGGAGAATCGATTTTCACGAGCGATTTTATAGCCCAACGATTCAACGCTAAATCCACTTTATCCGAGATGGAATCGTCCATCAGACAATCACTCAAAGAAATGATTTGCGATAAATTCGACGAATCAGAGGACACTCGAAAAAATTCACTGGAAACTGACACCGGGAGTAAAATGCAGGAATCCGTTGACGATTCTTCGAATCCGGTCGACATTGAGACAACGATTTTTGGAAATTCGAGTCTTTGTTCCGAAATCGCGGTAAACGTTCAATCGTCCAATAAAAATGAAGCGAATCATGTTACGGTAGAAAATCTTTCAAAAGAGGAAGAAACTTCTGGCAAAATTGAAAAAACTCAAGATTCGGAAGCTTTTGAAAAAATGGAGAATCTCGAAACGAATCGAAATCTCGAAGTTCTCGAGGAAAAGTCCAAAGTCCAAGAGAATGCTGAAGAAATGTGCGAGTTTAAAGAAATTGTTAAAGAAATGGCAAAAATGAAGGGCGATTCCCGGAAGAGTGAAGTGTCCGAAGGAAACAACGTGGAAATACAAAAAAACGATAAAATCGTCGATGTGTCAGAAAAGAGTGAAATTATTCATCAGAAACAAGATGAAAATGACAAAAACCTTGATGACAATTCGAAAGCGGAACAAATCTCAAACAAAAACATCGAAGAGGAAAAAAAATGCACCGCAAACAGCGAACCAGAAACCAAAAGTTCTGATCATTTCAAAGAAAAAACAGAAGCAACGGAAGTTTCGAAACAAGAAATGAAAACCAGCGAAAAAATAGAAGACGAAAAAGAAAATTCAAAAATTTTACAACCAGAGGAAAAAATCAGTGAAGAGGATAAAGAAATGCTCGAAGAAAAAGAACATTCACAAGAAATTTTACCGGCAATGATGGAGGCTAGGAAAGAACCGGATATGGAAGAAATAGGCGAACGACCGGAAGTCTTGGAAAAAGTTTTGAAAAAACAATGGCTGGAGGACGAGAAAAGTGAGACGTGCAATAAGGGAGAAGAAGAATCATCGTCAAACAGTGAAGACGAGAAAGAAAAATTATCCTGTATGAGCGACGACGAGGCGCCATGTCTGTATTTTATCGAGGACACTGAAAAATTGAATAAATTTCGATTATTCTTGAAAACTCTAGAACATGAAGAGAACGCAGGCGAAGATTATATTTCGGAAACGTCCAGTACCGAGATGGCGTGTTCAATGTCAAAAACAATGGCGCCGCCTAAACCAAAACGAAAATACTCGACGAGTCCGTTGACTGATATACTGTTGAACAACACGAACAACAACAACGATGCTCACAAAACCATTGAACTCATTTCTGACCACGAGGACACTAGTAATAACATGAAAAAGCGAAAAATCGGCCGACCCAAAAAACAAAAAATCAACGCCAATTTGTGTACTCAACAAAATCTTTCGAATGGTGAAAATTTTGTCATGCCACTCAGCCCGGAGAGCGATGTATCTGCGACCAGCGAAAAAACACCTTCCAATCCACTCAAAGATGAAAAGAGGTAAAAACAAATAAATGTATATGCACTCGATATATATTTTCAAACATTTTTCAAAAAAATAACTAATAAAAATGATTAAAAAGAAGAAAAAAAAAACATGTAAATAATGGCTCGTAATGACTGTATCAAATTATAATTAATTCTGCGAATAAATGGCATAACTATGGAACAAAAAAAATCCTGAGAAAAACTACATCGTTAAAAAGGTTTTAAGGATGATTAGCAGTGACGACCCTAGTCGATTTTTTTTAACTTCACAATCTCAATGTTGCAGTCGATCACAAGAAAACTATGTCTTAAACAAATAGCTTTTATTAAATAATGGACAAGTTTTAAAAAAATCGACACGGTGAATTTGTAGAGAATTTCTTGATGAACAAAATAAGCGTTTATAAAATATAAAATAATAAAATAAAAAAATATAAAATATAAAATAATAAAATAAAAAAATATAAAATAAAAAAAAAAATTATAAAATAAGTTCATGCATTAAAATCGCTTGGAAAATACAAATTATTCTTCTAAAAATACCGATTAAAATATGACTTCGTGGAATTTTGCATTTATCAGTTAATTGTTAAGCAAATCTATAGTTTTTAATATTTTTCTATGTTAACAAGACATACTGCAACATGAATCCAGGGTCGATTAATTAAATTATGTGATGAACGTTGCGAACAACTGTTGGGAAATGTCAACACTCATTTGACTAGTGTATTCACTGCTAATCATCCTTAAGGAACTTCAAATTGAATCTATAAAAATGGTCAGAAACTAGTAAATCGCGAAGCCTCGAGAAATTTCGAATGAATTTAAAAAAAATCAGAACTCGACGATTTTTTAAATGCTTAGTAACTTTTGAATGTTTCAGTCGACCAAGAGGCAGCAATCAACGCTACACGAGTGACGATTTGTACAAACCGCGTCCCTTCTTCTCAAGTTCTTCACGTCGAAGTAGAAGATCGAATCAAGCATAGCTAATGGCACGCACATATAGATATTGACAAAACACGCGATATATTCATGAAAAAAGAAAAAAAAACGGACGGACGGCGCATTATTGTTCGTATTTTTCTTTTTCTTATGTTATCATTGTTTTTAGTTTTCTCTGGATATCTATTAAGATACACAAAGTGCCCCGTACAGTCGTTACACTTTCGACGTTAAATATTGACTCCAGAAATATATATGCCCTTATTAATATTTTTTTATATCGAACATATATTGGCGCGTAATAGTTATGTATATATGTAGTAAACTTATGAATTTGACTGATGTAACGAATATTAGAATTTTTATAGCTACACTCGAACATTTTGTGTTTTTATTCCCATTCGTCAAACTCCTTTATAAGTTTTAACTTAAAAATTCTCGTCATTTCTTTTTAATGCGGTATCTTCTAAATCAGAATCATGAAAAAGAAAAAATTCTGCCCTTTTATTAACATTAATAATACATTGGATTATAGGATAGACTTAATTTTTAACCATAAACCACCTTCGCTCGATGTCACCAGACTTCGTCTACTAAATTTCATAGGAACGAGCGTTTTTTCGCATCTTTCGACTCGACTCTCTCGCAAAAATGCAATCAGACCCATTTTCGTTTGCAGTAGAGCAAATCGCACTCCTGGAACAATAAAATAAATAGAAAGAAAAAAAAAATTTTCATATAAATTTCATAGCCTAGATTTTTTTAGCACAATTAAATTTTTTTTATCGAAATAAATATCTTCAAGCCTGAAACACGTGAGTGAATGTTGAGATCACGAGATTTTTGTCGATTTTCCGAATTCTTCAGTATTATTATGAGCTTCTCGTCAAATGAACGTTTAGCAGATCAAATTCTTTGCAAATAATTCGATTTGTTATTTATTAACGAAGAGATTCCATTTCTGTAGAATGGATTTAACGACTAAAGATTCAAAAGTGTAACGACAAAGACCTCGATCATCATGGGCTAAAAGGTAAAGAAAAAAATGGAACAAGAGTTCTTCTAGGGTTTCAGGATTAATATTTACGTACCAATGCAATTTCGAGGGCCATCGCCAAATGGTAAATACGTATAACTCGGTCTCAGCTTTTTATTCTCATCAGAAAATCGTTCAGGATCAAATATATCGGGTTCAGGATAATAATCAGGATCATGATGTAGACCATAAACCGGTATGACGACTCTCATACCAGCAGGCAGTTCCACTTCGGTGCCAGGTATTCGATAGGGATATTCGCATTTTCTCGACAACAGAGGCGCTGGTGGATATTTCCTCAAAGTCTCTGTAACCAATGAAGCGATAATTGAACCCTTCGGCTACACACACTGGTGAAATAATATTTCGATCGACGTTTTCGATTGACAAAAATAATGAAAAATAATACATAAATTCATGAAATTCAAATTTTTGTTGCCGTTAAAATAATCGAGTGATTGTTGTTTTTTTGTTCTGACAATTAAGTTATGAAGCCGTTCGTAAAACTCACCAAGAATAATCATGTCGAGATATTTCATGTCCTGTACAGCATCATAAGTCAATTTGCCATCTCGTTTCTCGATTTCATCGTAAATTTCACGTCGAGCCTTTTCTTGAATTTCCTCGTTCAGTGCTAGCTCGTAAAGGCAGAAAGCGATCGTATTCGAAGAGGTTTCATTTCCGGCTACGAAGAAAACGAAGGCCTGCGCTGCGATGGCATTGTTGCTCAATTCTATTATGTTATGAAAATTTCGTTTATTAGTTTGAGCACGAAAATGAACAAAAAATACAATTTTACCGATTTCTTTGGAAAAAAAAAAAAAAAAAAAAAAAATAGAATTCAAATAAATTTGTATAGTTTTTAGAAAAAAAACCCAGTGATCCGATTACTTACAGGTTTTTTTTGAATTCTGTCAAAATTAAAGAAAAACATATTTTTTATGGTTTTTAAAAGACAACTATAATGAAATTTTGTTTACCGATTTCTTTAGCCTCTCGTTGAGACTCATCGGAATAATTAGCATCGCAATTATAACCATAGTCCAAATCTAAGCTGCCAACATTTTTCAATTGTATCAAAAGGTCCATGAAATCATGACGTTTAGGACCTTGTTCATTTTCCCTTTGTTCGATCATTTGGGAAACTACGTTATTGAAAAAGTTAGTGACCTTGGGTTCAATGACTCGTACGCCAAGAAGGCGATAAAGTTTTGGCAAGGCGGTTCTTAACATACGCCACAAAGTAGCTTTGTAGCTGGGTTTTGATAATTTAGTAGCCATCCGACGAAACGCGTTTGTATCATCGTCCTTCAAAGCGTTCATGTGTATACCAAAAGCACAACTGCCGATCACGTCAATAGTGAATTTAGCTGCCAAATCACGAACTTCGATGGCTTTGTCTTCGCGACAATTAACGCTGATTAATTTTCTCAGTTCTTCTTCACACTCGTTCAACAAATAAAACATACGTTTTATTTTACCGATCGAAAATGCCGGTGTCAATTTTGACCTCAAACTTCGCCAAGCTTTGCCCTCAAGGTTAAAAAGGTTACGGGATAATGGCTCGCTCGTGTTGACTGGTATTCCACGGTTCGTAAAACACATAAAGTCCTTGACACACACGTGCTTCACCAACTCCGGATCACGCAGTATCAGAATCGGCGATCTGACTCTGAATACCCCAAAATAACGAGACCCCCTGAACCAATTATACATATCCTTTGTTCCATCCGGTTGTGATTTACGAAACAGTAACAAGTCGCTAAAATTACCGAACAATATCGTAGGCTTTCTAAACGGCACCCCACGTTTCAACCAAAAATCAAATGTCCATGTCAAATAATAATAAAGCACGGCAATTACAACGCTTAACAGCACCATTAAATCCGTCAGTATATTTATCGAAAACATTGTTTCATTTATCATTCAACTTTCAAGCGTATTTTATGATTTATCCGTCAATTTACTCGATGAATTATTTTAATATTTTAAATCCAATTGTTTTTCAACAGCACCTCGTTTAAACTGAGACTCAATTGAATTTAAATTTATCATCCGTCAGAATATATTCTTCATAAACATCGTTTTATTTAATTGTGAATTTTATGACATTACGAAACTATTAACGAGAACACTTTTTTTTTGTTTTGAATTACAGCAAAGTGTTCTCTACCGTTGTTTTTATTTTATTCGTATTATTAATTTTATAGCACAATATTTGATTCGCGCTGCAACGAAACGTGAATTTATGATCCGTCCGAAAATTCATTATGTTTTTATTGATTAACTTGCAATTTATCAGAATGTATGAAAAATTTAAACATCAAAAAAACTTTGGTTTATTTGGTGATTTTTATTATTTTTATTTAATTATTAATAATGAATAATAATTAATTAATCCTTCTTTTTTTAAACGGAATATTTTTCTATTCCACACTTAGGTCAACACGTGTAATACTGTAATTTAATTAAAGGCTTTTTCTTCTTTCCGATGACATTCTTCGATTGAATATTACATGAAATCGATCGAACGAATTGATTATTAAAACGAATACAAAGAGTGTAAAAATTGACTAAAAAAAATTCATGGTTGGCCTTGACCCATTTTCCGCAGTCTTTATCTCGAGCAACTCGTAACGTTGTAGTCGTTTGCGAATTTGTCTTCAACAGCTGTTACCGATAAATCATTTTTAGTTTTATAAATATTTTCGAAAATTGCGACTCTTTTTAAATGAATAAATACAACGAAATTTTTATGTTTTTTTCGCCGGTTCAGTCGCTTATTATGAGGGGAATAAAATACTAACGAAAAACATGCAATACAATGTCCCGTGGGGAATTTTAATCGGCGACTCACTTCTAATCTTAAAACTTGGAGAATTTAGTGTCGTGTTATTATTATCGTCGCGTATATGGAGTCCAACGTTCCGATAAGAATTCAGCTATGGACCCGATAATATTTGTCAAAAAAAAAAAGGGACTCGTAGTTCGCAATCACTGAACCGAAGAGAAATCGAATTAATTTAATTTCTCTGTTTCCAACTGTTCATTTTCATTTGTAATAACAGAAATTATAATGAATTATTTGCGTCTCAAGAAACACACTGAAACTGCGCGCGTATCACGAATAAAACAATGAGTATCGATGTTATTGTGCGGTATCGTCACTCTTCAGCCAACGCTCGACTGTGACTGACATGAAAATAACAAAATCACGACTTCTACAGACCGAATGTATACACACGTTCCATGAAATGTATCCGCAGCCTCGAATATTTATCGTCACTCACAAGTTCACTCATATATATATATATTTATGTCCTCTATACTCGAGAACGTACACACCAAAAGATTTTTTTTTCTTTTTTTTTTCAATAGGAATTCAATTCCCCTCCTTTCTAGTTTGCAAACTTATTCCCCATACCCTTTTTCTTTGTTGGCGGACGTGACTTTTCTTCCTAATATTTTCATGGGCTCGAATTTGTTTCCTTTCAATGTCAATGAGGATACACTACAATGCCACTCCTTTGACATTTTCGAAATTCATTTTACTTTTCGATCGTAAGTTGTTAAGAAAGATTTCTTCAATTGAATTTTTTTTTTTTACAATAATATTTCAACTCGAAATTCAATAATGTTGATTTGAATGAATAAATTTGAAGAATTGTTAATTCGATGAATAGATAGATTTTTCGTGATTATTTATTTGAGACATTCTTTATTATTTATTCTGTTTGTCGAACAATTTAGCTATCGCTCTAATCAGGGTTTGGCAGGCTACATATTATTCGGGAGCGTTAAATCATCAAATACTTAAAATTTTAACTTTATTAGAAGCGGAAACATCTAAAAACAACTGCATGAAGCAACGAGTACTTGTCATGGGTTGATACACGAGTAGCTGGCGTTTAGGTACCTGATGAATCTTTTTGCTCATCCAATGTTCGTAACATGAAAAAATATGACATGGCCGTATTGGAGACCTGAAAAAAAGTCATATTATCGAGACTCTGGAACGAATCATCTCCGGAAATAATGAAGTAGCAAAATATGACTGACATTGACGAACATGTCAACCGATACGTTTGCGACGCCGCATGCACTGAGAACAAATGGCTTGTACATTAATAAGATCGAGACGTCCTTCATGAGACGTTTTTCGCCAGATCCTGGCCAGTCGCACGAGTAAACAGCTTCACGAAAGTTATCACACTAATAAAGAATATAAAACATTATTTTATTAGTGCCATGATTCCGAGATTGTGTGCAATGGCGAAAAGGCGCGATTAACGTTTACTGTCTCTTTTTTGACTTTCTAAACTAATGAATTTTGTTTATTTTTTAATGAATCTGATCAATAATGAAAAATATTTTCGCTCTAAAAACTTGATCGTACAGTTATGAAAAACGATTCATCCAACACGATATCCCAAAGTTTCAAATGAGACATTTTTTTGGTTCTCATCATTTTTCGGAAAAGCCCCACTTCTAAATATTTACCTAATTTATCAACGTTGTTCTCTGCTGCTTACAATTTTGACATTTTTTGTTTATAAAAAGTGAATTAATGAAAAATTTCAGCCTCCCCCAACGGAATATTATTACTGGCAACCAATCAAAGCACACTATTTAAAAAAAAAAATTTTCCCCCTTTTTCGGAAATGTAACCAAACTGCATAATTACCTTTTTTTCAATTTATTAGCCTCGTTGGAAACGTAAATATGTGAATAATAACAAACACTTCTTACCTCAGTTGCTAAAAACGTTCCGAACCATCCGTAAACAAGAGTCTGAACCGATTTCATGACAATATAAACCGCAACGACTATAGCTTTTTGAAAACCCAACTGAAAGAAATGACAAAACCTTGGAAGTGGTGTCAGGCATTATTCACGCCCAAGTGAATTGTTTGTCACTTTTGAAGGCCCAGTTTTGAAGGGGTTAATTTTATTGAAAAATGTTCAAGGACTTTTCTCCTCAGAATTCCATGGCCATTAGTTATGAGTCATTTATTCGAACTTGTCGTGAATTAGCTGAGAAAATAAGCCGTTAAGCGTATAACTTACGTGTGAAGCTTGGTAAATAAGAGCACACATGATGACCGCGTTGGTGATAAGTAACCAGAGTACTACAGGGCCATAAATTTGATTGACGTGTGCCTGGCATTTGGCAAGAATTTCATGTCGATTGACACATTCGCGTATCTCTTGATGATAGTTTTTGGACGATCTCAATTTCTTAACGCGATGTGATAAGGTTCGAAGTTGTGCGGATATTTGAAAGACGTAAAATCCGAAAAGCGCATCACTTGAAGAGGAAAATACGGCCAGACATATCCCTGAATAAACTTCAAAAGCATAATGAGCAGGATATCGCCAAGTATGGGCATCAATTTGCCATGGATACACGGTCGAAAATGGCAGTATCCATTTAAAAACCGTGACTCCTTTGGAACGTTGAATCGCTATGAAAATAAGTGGTCGGATCCAACATAAAGCGATTGATGCCCAGGTCGAGCCAGCCAATAAGATCGTTGGTCGATAGAACCAAAGTAAGGGTGACAACAGAATTGGTCTTAACTCTTCGTTTTCAAGGTCACGCTTGAAAGTGGTAGCCAGACTGTAGTGCAAATCTCCAAGGCGTTTTCGATAAAAAATGAATGATGTCGTCTTTACGACGACGACGATGATTTAATTCATCACATTTTATAATTTTTTTTCTTAAATAATATTATTATTCAAATAAAAATGATCAATAAAGGGTTATTTCATTGTCAGGCTACCTTAAGAAAAACCGTGAAGAAAGCCAAGAGCAGGGCAAGTCCCTTCATAAAACGATCACGATTGGCAAAGTAACGATGACAAAAATTAATCACCGCACAAGCTACGATTATTCCAACTATACCGTGATACACGGTTAATAATCGATGTCGCACTTTCAATTTCGATCCTGGCCATAAACCCGTTAAAAGTAGCACTCGTCTCAACGTACCTTCGTAAAATTTGTATTTTTCCAATAGATCTGTCATTTTCGATCACTTTGTGTTTCCACTCCACTGAAAATGTTTATATCATTTACAAAAAAAAAAAAAAAACTCGATTTTAATAGAATTTCTCTTTTCCTAAAGGTGCACAGACGATTTTTCTATCAGTATTTATCGTGAGTTCATTTATTTCTTCGATATAATATTTTTGTTTATAATATTTGGTTGCCTTATACTATTTTTTTCTGTTAAAAAAAAAAAAAAATCTTTACCTCAATTTGAAAATGAAATAAAGTGAACTTTACATGAAATATATTTGCAACATACTTTTTGTTACAATGTATTGCTGCAATAACTACCGTGGCAACGTACAGACAAACTGAAGGGACTCAACTTTCAAATGAATATCCACTAACCATAAATTCACTCTAACGATTATAAACTCCCTGGCGTACATTATTTTCAAACTTTTTTTTCAATTCATGGTCTATAATGATACTAAATGGAAAATAATAATACGGATAGCTTATTATCTACTTTGATGTAGTTGTACCTTCAGCTATAATAACCGATGCAGTTCAGTCTCTATTGATCGCTTGATTTTTTCCCCCTCTACTCAAAAATATCCCATACCTTGAATTTTGATTCAGTCATAAAAGACAATTCAACTCCTCATCAAGTATCCAAGCATTTCAAACTCGATCATAAACGCACTCGAATTTTTTTGCTGATATAAAAGTAACAGTCAAGCGTATCATTTTATTTCAAGTTGAGAAAGTGTCGAGAAAGCGGCATTCGACTGATCGTTTAATCATCACAAGTTAAGTACACGATCTCATTTTTTTAAAATCATTTGTATTTTTGGATCGAAGTTACAACAACATTTTTTCATACGTCTATAAATTGTATTTCGCAGTTTCATCAAAACTTGACGTACGCGGAGAGATTCCATTTTTTCTGTATTCGTTCACTTTTCTTGAAATTTTTTAAATCCTTTGATATAATTAATTCCTTCAATTGTAGTATTTTAATTGTTTCTAACATTTTACAGTAATGGAAAGTTTACAACACAGGAATATCGAAGCAATCAGACAAACAATTAATTACAGTGTCAAAAAAAAGTGAAACAACTAGATAAAAATAAAAATCGGTCAAACGAACAGAGTCCAGAAAAAAAAATCAAGATAAAACAGAATGTGGGGAAAAAAATTTCAAACGAAAAAAATTAGATTGAAAAATAATTTCGGCCGAAGTACTTGACGAGTTTGTACCATGAGAAATGCATTACGTGATCCTAGCTGAGCAAAAAACTCGCCAAGTACTTCGGCCGAAATTATTTTTCAACCTAATTTTTTTCGTTTGAAATTTTTTTCCCCACATTTTGTTTTATCTTGATTTTTTTCTGGATTCTGTTCATTTGACCGATTTTTATTTTTATCCATTGGTGACTTTTTTCAATAACCAAGCGACAATGAAATACTTGTCCTATTATCGATATTATAAATTTTAGTGATGAATGTAAATTATTCTCTATCTTACCAATTTTTTAAGCATTTTGTACTTTTTTTCTGTGAAAACAATCGGAAACGGGGGTCAACAAATGTACTTGTCCAAGGTTTTTTTCCCCGGGGAGGGGATTTTTGACCAGGATATCACCTTTTTTTCTTAACCTTTCGCCTCTATCAATAAATTTTTACATTTTTGGTCCACCATATTGGATCCGCCATTTTGCTTTCCGAATTTTTGGGTGCAGATTTGTAATCGGCAACCCCGAATCCTATTTCCCCGTGTATCAACTTTCGATTTCATATCAAACGATTTTCGCAGTTATCGCCCGCCATATAGTATCCGCCATCTTGAATTTCCAAATTTTGATTTTGAATTTCGAAATTTTGGATGCAGATATTTAATCGGCGAACCCGAAAATCCCCGCGTACCAACTTTCGCTTTTCTTAAACGATTTTCGCAGTTATAGTCCGCCATCTTGAATTTCGAAATTTTGGGTGCAGATTTGTGATTAGCGCTCCTGAAAACCCCCGAGTACCATATTTTGTTTTCATCAAACAATTTTTGCATTTGTGGTCCGCCATATTGGATCCGCCATCTTGAATGTCTAAATATTGAGTGCAGATTTGTAATCAGCGGCCCCGAAAACCCCCGAGTGCAAAGTTTTGAACTAATTGCACGTAAGGAAAAATGTGTGCTTCATAGGGTCAAATTGATATTCTTTTTACGTGAATTATTCCGTCTTTACTGTCTGTCAGCACTCGGCTCGGATACAAATTTGCGACTCTGACGTACAAATTAGTTCAAATTTTGCCCACGACGGATCTACGCAAAGTCCGCAAAAAACACGCTGTTTACGCGTCTCGCACTTACACTGTCAAAACTACCTGTCAAAACTTTCCGTGGTATTGGTACTGAGGATGTAGTCACACTCGTGACCAATCAGAACACAGGGAAATGATCACACTCGTGACCAATGAGAACTTCGATAGGCAGACTGAGGCCTTTCATTGTGACATATACAGACACGTCAAATTCTTGGATGTGTTAGAATTTTTGCATAATCTTGAGCCTGTGCAAAGTTTTTTCTCAGCAATTACGGCATCAATCCTGCTGATTGAAGGCTTAATCGAAAGCTTTTTTCTCAAGTTCAATTTCCAAATCATAGCATTTCTCCTGGGAATCATAATTAAAGAAAAAGACTTTCAGTTTTTACCCCCACCACCGAAATTTGCTTTATTCACAGATAATATACTCCGGCGAGCCTCGGGCCTGCAGACGACGGAGCTGTCAAATGTACTTGTCCCGAGACTTTACCGAGTCTTTTGATATATATCTGAACCCTATGCTTCTGTATTTCAACTCTATTGTTCAATTACTCGAAAACTATGTAAAATAAAAATCTTTGAAAATTTGTATATCCATATTTAATACTAAAGAATATACTCACCAAATTTCATTAAATTCTAATCATTCCGAATTTTCCTATGCTTTTAACACGGCAACATTGTTGTGTGTAGCCAACCTCCTTAATTCCAATTCGTCAGGGGAAACGTAGATTTTATTACGAAACTGTCGTATTTACTTATACTAATGATTTAGCAAAAAAAAAATGAAATACAAAATCATCACCGTAAACTGAAAGCGATAAAAGCCCACGTCGTATTGATTCTATGCGTATACTTTCTTGCCCACGTGTTATTACAATAGATACAGTGTCAACGTACCAAGAAATGAGAATCAAGTTCGTAATGAGTATCTAGTATTGACAAATTGCCCCGTCCGTAAGCTTTACGACGTCTTCTTTTTCTAACTTTTTTTTCTTCATGGTGTACTACAATGGAAGGAAGAAGATAATAACACGGATGACTTTCATTCCCATCGGTCGCGATTACACAGTCCGATTGCTCAGTATCGATCGCTTCGTTTTTTTAACCCCCACTCGTCAATAATATCCATGGCTCAATCTGATTTAGCCTTTCAAGAAATTTCCGTGAATCAATTTCGTGCACCAACGGATTAAAACCATTTGTACTTTTAGTCATTTTATTAGTGCTTTTAACGGTGTCAATAGTGACTTCTCCGTGAATTTGTCTCTGAGTTGTGATCTCATGAATAAATCAAATTACAAAATAATAATTACGATTAATTACAAAATAGCAGGCACATAAGCGCACAGTTTATTCATTAGGATTTTTTTTTCAGTTTTTCATTAATGTTTCGAACAACAGTTTTCTCATTCGTCAGCTTTCATTAGTTATCATAAGTAACAGAAATGTTTACAGATCGTCAGTTAAAAGAGCATATACCAGCAATTTTGTTAGCTCAACTGTTCAACATTGAAATCGTTGATGAATTGTATATGTGTCCTTAGGGGCAATCCCCAGATCCCAACATTAAGAATTAGAGAAGGTCAAACACACATTCATAGGTTTTGTCGATGACATTTAGTCCCATCGTGACGTAATGATTCCAGATAGAATGCATCTTTTCTTCAATACTCGTCCTATTAGCCAATTTCACATAATGATTAAGAAACTTCTCCCCCTTCAAGTGGAAATCATTGAAGCCTGCATTTTTCGTCTCAACAAACTGTTTCTAAAACGAGGAGATGCATCTGCAAACACTTCGTACTCAATTCGTCGTGGGGCTACGAATGAAGAAGACATTACGGCATGAAATGTGGCATTTTCATGGAGCTGGAGAACTGTTTAAAAATTATAGGCAGGAACTTGAAGAAGGAGTCAACTGCCCCCATTCACCCCTCAAGTTCTACCCGTTTGAAAAAATCTTTGCCATTAAGATCGAGATGAGTGAAAAATTTCAAATTTTATGAAAAGACTCGATAGAGTCTCCGGACAAGTACATTTGACAGCTCTGTCGACTGTTGGCCTGAGGTTAATTTTCTTTGAGCTATCGAATGCCTATTGATAAATAGGTCAAAAAAAATAAATATTTTCTCTGGAGGTTATTTATTCTCTTCGGGGTGCGTCATTTTTGTCCAATTTAACGTCCACACGTGATCCGTTTGTTCATTATTTTACTCCTTTTTGATTTATTCGTTTTTTAAATTTATTCATTCGTCATATTTAATGTTTATATTCAATTACTCTGGGTTTTTAAGAAATGTTGCCTTAAGTATCGTTTATTAAAGACTATAAAAGTAACAATTAGCTGAAATGTTGATGCTTAACTGAAAACTTTTTTTTCGCGATTACTTATTTTAAGCCAAATTCCAGATTTGGTTGTAAGGATATTAGCTGTTTGGTCGTATTCAAGGGGCGAACATGTTTTTGGGCTCAACTCCACTTTATAGTCCGACAATAATGCTACGAGTCCCACTTTCGTCTGCATGAAAGCAAATCTTGTTCCTGTCGAAATGAACAAATATATTAATGAAATATGTTAAAACTCAGAAAAATAAGGAGTTTTAAAGAAGGCCAACAAATGAAGGAAATTTGCTATTCTCGTGGAGTAACAAATCACCTCGTTGTGAAGTTTCAGGATTAAGCACATGCCTCACATTGGACGTTAATAAAACTCAAATTCATCATCAACTTTTTTACATACCGATACAAATTCGAGGTCCTTCCCCGAATGGCAAAAATGTACAACTGTCACGTAACTTTTTATTCTCGTCGAGGAAACGTTCAGGATCGAATTTCCATGGTTCTGGATAATATTGTGGATCATGGTGTATCGCTTGTATTGGGATCAGTACCTTAAGTCCTTTTTCAATAACAACATCGGTTCCAGGTATTTCGTATTTTTTATTACATAGGCGAGGTACCATACCGACTGGAGGATGTTTCCTCAAAGTTTCTGAAAAAGTAAATATTTATTTTCCTTATAAAAACAGTTTATTACCATTTTATAGATTTTTCATGCACGATGATTGAGAAGTAACGAAATAAAAATTTCTTTTGCAAATAAACTTCAGTCAAATATCGATCAATCAATCTTGAAATTTTAACTGACGAGACAAATGCATATGTTCATTTTTTTATAGACAGTGGATTGAGTTTATACGAGAACATCGTTGATAAACGTCGATAAAATGCCACAAAATAAATTTGATTGTTTTCCTCTTTATCGGCCGCAGATAAACTTGAGTGGATCCTGCAGTCGATGCTTTATTTGTACAAGGTACAACATCGACGATCGGTATTTAGACTCAGACCCGAAAGACTATGTTCCCGAAGGGTGGAAATCGTTCTAGATTTTAACATTATAATTTCTATGGCGCTTTCTACATTGGTATGGAGTTGAATTTAAAAAAAATTAAAAAAAAAATAGATAATTTTACAATTAAAAAGGTTTTTCCGAGGTAGACGGTGTTGACTTACCACGAATGACGCGATCTAAAAATTCCATTTCCGAAATAGCTTCGTAGCTAACGGAACGATGCTTTCTCAGGGTCGTCTTGATCTCGTTGTATAGCTTATCTTGTATTTCGGGATTCGAAGCGAGCTCGTACATGGCGAAACTCATGGTTGATGATGAGGTCTCGAAACCAGCGAGAAAAAAAATATATGCTTGAGCAGCCAGTACGTTATCGTCGATAACTGCAGCAAAATTAAAAAAAAAAAACTATTTACATACGTATAGAAATCGACATTTATCAAATATTCATGGTGACATTACGTTTAATCAGTTTTTACTGAGAGGGAACGTGTGTACAATTGCAGTTCAAACAAAAATGTGTTCAGCAACGTCAGGAATGTAAAGGTCTTTATAGAAATGAAAGCGCTACTCCACATACGAGAAACTTTTCACCCGACGCCATCAAGCGGATTTCAAACGTACTACAATCATTTTTCTTCGAACAATGCGTTTTTATGTATCATACCCACCTATATCTGCAGTTTTCTGTGTTAAATTTTCGTTTTCCGGAATGTAATCCTGACACTCAGTTTCGTCATCATCATGGAGCTTGCCTCCATTTTTTAATTGGATTAACAACTGCATCATATCATGTCTAACGTAATTATTGACTTCTCTGTACTTCACCATGTCACTGACCACAGTCATAAAATACTGGCTTACCTGTAAGTTGGAAAGAAATCTATATTTATTCTTTATTGAATGTTTTTACGAGCACATAAATAGAAACATATTGTTGTCATCATTAACATTACCGTTCATTTGATTTAATTAACAAAATATAAACAGTAATTCTATTTTTTCAAATGTCCGAATAAATGGAAAAAGTAAGAAGTTCAAATTAGTACAAGTTTGTGAATTTTAATATAATGTTATTACCTCATAAGGTGTCAAACTCATTCGAAAGAATTGGAAAACTCCGGGCAAGTACGAGCGCACGATTCTCTTGAGACTAATCACGAGGGAGGGATCGAGTACTTTACGACACATAGCACGAAATTCCGAGTCCTCGTCTTGTATAGAATTCGTCTCGAGACCAAAGCAGCATGTCGCTATGACCTCAGTCGTGAACTTGGCAGCTAAATCGCGAAATTCAACCGTTTCCTCTTTGTCCGCATGTTTTTTCACAAATTCCTTTGAAAATTGAGGAAAAAAATATCCACATGTATTTTTAAATAATTAATGTTTTCGTGTTTTGTTAGAAGTAATTAATGTCATTCGAAACAAGCGAAAAAAACCTTGTATTTTTTGGAAGATTCCTCGATAATAGCAAACATTTGACGTATCTTTCCAGCTGTAAATGCCGGAGATAATTTCGTACGCAGTATTCTCCATCTTGGACCCGATAGATTTATCAAATTAGCGCATAAAGGATCGGCACTCTCATTCATGACGATACCTCGACCTGCCAGTGATAAGAAAATGAATACGAATGAGAGATGTCTCGTTTTGATTAATTTATCTTCTCACGTTGCACTGTGAACATGCAGCGTTTCACCTGTTATCAAAGATCTTGCAATTCTTTGGATAACCAAACAAGTATTTTCTTGAATAATCGGGAAATAATATGACTTTCCAAGTAGCCGCAATATTATTATCAATAATGGTAATAAAAGTAAAAAATAAATTAATTAAAAAAATAATAATAATAAGAGAAAGTAATAGCCTAGTAGATACGAGCAAAGACTAGAACGCAGTAGGTTTGAGTTCGAGCTTGCCGCAACATTAATGAAAATAGAATAAAAATTTCACGTGTTTGTACTTGACTATGAATTCAGTTCTAAAACACCATACTGGGATGCAATGAGTATTCAGTGTGTATGGCTTTGATAGTTTGATTCTGTGGATGGTTCTATTTGTGCAGATAAATGAGCCCGCCAGCTGTCCATTGTGGCTGCTCAACTGCACCACAGCTGGGAAGGTTGCTACCCAAGCGCCTCTGGTGGTTTTGCTCGAGGCTCGAGTACACTCCCATTACTACCCATGGATTTCGTTGGACATCTATAGTATCGACAGGTTGTTTTGCAGTTTCCCTGCGCTCTCGGCAAACGCGTCACAACGAGGATAGTCGGTTGTGACTTCTTTTCATAAGATTCTTCATAAAGACTATCTTTTCTACACAAAAGATCAAGACACTGCCGCCCTTCTAGATATCAAATACCCGCATATTAATAATAAAATTCACAGACTTATACAATTCTTGTCAGTTGTTCCTTCGATTATCTGATATCGGACATTTGATGCTGTGAATTTTATATCGCTGTCGATATTTAATAAAAATGTCTCATGATGATTTTCAGGTTTGTTCATATGCTTTTGTCTATGCCATTGAATTAACCAGTTAATTCAAGCAATGACGCACATATGCGTCATTACCAATTAACTGGTTAGGGTTTTTTTTACCTTTTTCTGAAAATCTTAAAATACTTTTAATTTTCAGGACATATAAAGTTATTAACGTCGACAAAGTAGTGTTCTGAGCTATAGGAAATTGGTTAGGCCGATTCAAAATAAAACTAACATCGATTGTTTTGTTTAAATGACATGTAAAATTAATTACTTCGATGTCGGAGTGAACAAATTTATTGTACAGTTATTTTTTCTTTATTACATAGATATATTCCTTTTTTATTATAAATATTCTACTTATCTTGATTTAATTTTATTGGTCAATCCTAGGCTTCGATATCGCTCCGGAACCCCAATCTCCTTCCGATGCTGATGATTTTAATAATTTACTAATGTGACCGAGAGAGGTTGGCCTGACCTCAAATGGCGTAGTATTATTCGAAGTTGACTGGTTGACGGTCCCGGAACGAAAAGCCACGAATTTCGGGAGCCCGCTTTCTCGTAGACCCAAAAGGGGTGGGAGGAGTTTGAGGGCATACGTGATCCATTTCTTGGATTACCTCGTTAGTCAAAAGACCATCGATAAACGAGAGTAACCAGCGGGAATAATTCGAAGCTCGCAATATGCCTTACAAACCCCCCCTTTTATGCGAGACTCCTTCAAGGATGACCGACATAAAAAAAAACCTGCTCAAACAATATTTATGTGGCTAATAACATTATAGTATATTCTTAAGAGGATTGACCAACTTCATATATGACATTGCTCCAAATACCCTTCTATTAACATATTGCATATCATTTTAACGTATCATCTTTTAGAAACATTCGTTCTCTTCGTCATTTTAACCCATATGGGTTACGTAACTTATAAACTACCCCTCAAAAATTTATCTTATATATATTATGTTACATCTTATTATCTTATTATCTTATTTATATTATATTACACACATTTTATGATAAGATCGTGAGTAAGAGTGAAGCGCGAATTGGAACAGACAACGCGCTGATGACCATGGATAGATATATATAGCTATCCTCTTATTTTATTTTATTTTATTTTAATATTTTTTTACGGCTCTCTTTGTGGACCAGCTGAGTAATATTTTCGTAAATTCAGTCGATTATAAGTACCGACGATTTTCGAACTGTCATTCACATCAGATAAAACAAATGCATTTTCTCCATTTTTTTTTACAATCCGATAAGGTCCCTCAAAGAGATGGAAGAATTTTTTTGTAACCCTGTCAAAAGCATTAGACAAATGCCGGACCCGCAAAAGGACCAAGTCATCAATTTCCAATGGTACCTTTGAAATTGATCCCTGATTCCTTTTTCGATTGTCGAAACTTTTAGTCAATTGATCTTTTGCGAAGGCGATCAAAAATTCATGCGTCTTTGCTTTCCCTGTCGGAAAGGCAATTATTCGATGAATTTCTTCCTTAATTGGTTTCCCAAAATGCAATTCCATCGGAGACAAGCCAGTGCTTTGATGTACAGTGATATTTAGGATTGCCTCAATTTTCGGCACGAAATTAACCCATTTCGTATGCCTTTCAGCACACAAAGTCCTAAATAATCGACCGAGCTCACGCATGACCCGTTCAGTCGGATTTGATTGGGGATGACGAACCGAACTAAAATAAACTTTAATATTCTCAGCCTCTAACGCAGATCTCCAGAGGTGAGAGGTGAACTGCGTGCCGTGATCCGATAAAATAGCTCGCGGTTTACCAAATTTGGGAATGAAATGCTCAAATATTTTTCTCAGAACTATTCTAACAGTCGCGTTTCTCATAGGGTATAAGCTTACATATTTCGTGAAAGCATCCAGCATCACAAAAATGTACTGCATACCCCCCCTTGCCGTTGGCAAAGGCCCATAAAAATCAACTGTTACCAAATCGTTCGGTCCAGATGACGGGACGAAATTAAATTCTCCTTCCATCGATATATTTAGATATTTCACCCTTTGGCATAGATCACAATATACAACACGGTTTTTTACTTGTTTAGCCATATTCTTCCAATAATAGAATTTTTTTAAATGAGCCAATGTTTTGAACACTCCCGGATGACCCAATTTTTCGTGAATTACTTCGATTAAAGTCGTTTGTATTTTCTGTGGTATCATTATTTTCCATTCCTCTTTGTTCTTTTCCTTAACAAATATAATATCGTTATAGATTTGAATAATCATTTTATCAGAGCCAGGCGTATTTTGCATAACACTCCCTTGTATAGTTGGATCATCCCTTTGTAACTGTACTATGCCACGGAAAGATTTTTCCAAATCCTTGTCCGCCTTCATGAGAGCAATTGACAATAAGGATGATTCTGTAGATTCAACAACAGGCAAAAAAGCCTTATGCAATGCTGATATAATGATCCTATTCGATACCTCTTCGCTAAAACGTCCCTCGGGATTTCTGCTAAAGAAATCCGCCACGATGTTGTCAATACCACGACAATATTCGATTGTGAACGAGAATTGTTGCAATAGCAAGGACCATCTTGTAATACGCGCGTTTTGAAAGTTTGTCGATTTTAAGAAGGTCAAACATTGGTGGTCCGTTACTATTGTAAACTTTACTCCAATTAAATATACTCGAAATTTTTCAACCGAGTACATAACCGCTAACAATTCTTTTTCGGTGACAGTGTAATTACACTCGGCTCGATTTAGACACCTGCTAACGATGGCGACTATGTTGTGATCCCCTATCTCATTAATCTGATATAATATTCCTGCTATTCCTCTGTCACTTGCGTCGGTCTGAAGCCTAAATGGTACTTCCGGAAGAATATGTTTCAACATTACGCACTGTTTAAAATCATTTTTCAGTTTATTAAACGCCTCAGAGTGTTCGAACAACCATTGCCATTCAGCTTCCTTTTTTAATAATGCACGTAATTTATCAACAGCAACACTGTGTTGTACATTAAATTGACGATAGTAGTTACATATACCTAAGAAGCTTTGCAGTTGTTTTTTGTTTGTTGGAGCCTCAAAATCATTAATTGCATCGAGCTTTTGAGGATCCGGTGAGATGCCGTTCTCCGAGATTACAAATCCCAAAAAAGGAACTTCCGTTTGTAAAAATAAACATTTCGCCAATTTTATTGTGAAATGGTTTTCGACTAATCTTTCAAATATTTCGCTAATTACCCGAACGTGTTCGTTAAATGATTTGGTACCGATTAAAATGTCATCGATATAACAAGAAATATACTCATCAAAATCGTTTTTTAAAGTCATATTTAATGCGCGGATAAACCCGCTCCCTGCCGTCTTAAGGCCAAAAGGAATACGTTTAAATTGGTAAAGTTTTGAGTCGAACAAAAACGCAGTATATTGCCTAGAATCTTTATGCAACGGGATCTGCCAATATCCCTGGGTTAGATCCAATTTAGAAAAATACTTAGCTCCATGAAACTTTTGGAGTAAATCATTAATTAATGGAGGCGATTCATGATCATCCTCAATGACGTTATTAATAAATCTGGCATCAAGGCAAATTCTTACCGACCCATCAACCTTTTTTACAATCCTTAATGGATTGCAAAATTGACTTATCGCTCTTTCTATTACTCCGTTTTCTATCATTTCTTCTATGGCACGTTTCGTAGGCTCTCTCAACTGTATTGGAACCGGATATGTATGTCTGATATTCGGGTGATCGCATTTTAGTTTTAAACGATGCTCATATCCCTTAGCACAACCAGGCTTATTTGAAAATAACCTTTTGAATTTCGTTAACACGTCCTCGAAAATCCTCCTCTCCGATTCAGACAATGACATTAAAAAAGCGACCGTTCGAGACTCATCCAAACCCTCTCCTGTGCTCACTTCTTCCATTTCGTCGTTTTTTATTTCTTTCGACTGAAATCCCGAATTTCCCTGTTCTTTCTCTATTATGTCTACCTTCGAGACACCTATTCTTTTTTCATTTACCTCATCTGAGCTTTTACATGCGTCCATCTTTACTTCCCCCCTAGAATTTGCCGCTAAGTCGATTTCTGCTACTTCCTCGGCATCCTGCTCTCGAATGAAAGGAATATTGTCTACTCTGATGATATAAACATATGTGTTTCCATCTTTTTCTGAGCACCACAGCGTTTCCGACGCGCCTCGCCGGAACATCATCGCCGAATCAGAGAGGATCCTCCCTCGAATTTCTATAGTGTGTGTTTTATAATTTAGTATTGTCTCATTTCGATCCATCCAGTCGTTTCCAATAATCAAACACGATGTTAACCCTGGTACGATTAGGAATGGATATTGTATTTTCATTCCTTCAACCTCAAATATCAGAAATACTTGGTATTTTATAGTCGTCGTCCTCTTACTAACGGCAGTTGTTACAAATATATTTGAAACAGGCAAAAGATTCAACTCACTTTTATCGCTTATTTTTTTATAAAATTCTTCAGAAATCGCGGATACTTGGCTACCTGAATCTAGTAACACCATTTTATTTTCACCGAGCATTGTTATCTTTACATGTGGACATCTAGCTATTCCCTGCACTCTTCCATTATTTTGGTCCCACTTTCCTCTAACTTCTTTTGCAATATCCTCGATAAAATCAAAATCTTGCCGACGCGCCGACGGACCACGGAACAACGCGTCACTTATCAGTTTAAATTGTTGTGATGATTATTCGAATTACTTGCTTGCGAATTACTATTTAAATTTGTGTTGTTTGTGTCGAATGGTAATTTTGGAGGCGGTATTTGCGTATTAGGGAATTGAAACGGGTGTATGTTATTATTGCTTTGTTGATCTTGTGTCAAATGGCCTTGCTCACATCGATGACAATTATTATTATGAGTATTATTTTTGTTTTGTTCTTTGGGTCTCCCGTGATATTTATTTCGAGCAGCCGATCCTCGCATATTTATTTGTTTGAGTGATACACGAGCATTATCATTATTGTTCGTCGATTTATTTTCACGTATTCTTACTCTTTCTCTATTTATCATGTCAAGGTTAGCCAACGTTTGTCCTATCAGAGTGCTGTCGCTAAAGTTTATTGTGGACATATTTTCTCTAACCCAAAGCGGGTATTGTTGAATTATATTATAGTTTATTTCGTATTCTGTAATTTTCGGGATGAAAAACCGAGCATCTTTTTTTTGTCTGTAATAATATGTTTGTAGGGACTCTTGGCTCTGATTATATCGTTTACCATTCCAAGAATTTTTAAATTGTACTCTTATCGGAATGGAGTAAAATTCCTCCAAAAATGAAATTTTAAATTCCTCATACGTTGTGATATTAGATTTAGTTTCTAACCATAAGCTTGCCCGTCCTTCCAACGCCTGCTCCATCAATATAATTTTCCGATCGCTTTTTACATTTTTAATTTTGAAAAACTTTTCCATCTCTTCCAAGAATTCTACCGGATTTTTCTCAATCTCATCTTTAAATTTTGGAGCTTTAATATCAATATTGAAATTTTGTACGTTACTGATAATAGCGGATAATTCCTCATTACTCGCTGTCCGTTGGCCTTGACTCAGAGGAATTTGCTGTTGTTGTTGTTGAGCTGCTTCTCGCTCACTCAATTCTTTTCTCAACCGTTCGATTTCACGACGTTGCCTGTCCAACTCTGCCCTTTCCTCTTCCAACTTCGCACGCCATGATCTTTCGTTCTGGTCAGCCTTGTTTTCAGGTAACACAGGCATTTCTGTTACTCGGGAATTTCTCGATAAATTCACAGATCTATAATTTGGTAAAACTGTTTTAGATTTCCTTCCTGATCTTGTTACATACACATGATCATCGTCCATACACTTTATTGCTAATTAATTCGCACTTTCTTGTAACAATACTAATAATTTTTTTTTTTTTTTTTTTTTTTAAAACAAATCGTAGTTCTCAATATTATTCTTGAAATACATATATATATATATCCTTCAAATAATACCGAGCCCTCTCGTTGGGCGCCAAATGTAAAATTAATTACTTCGATGTCGGAGTGAACAAATTTATTGTACAGTTATTTTTTCTTTATTACATAGATATATTCCTTTTTTATTATAAATATTCTACTTATCTTGATTTAATTTTATTGGTCAATCCTAGGCTTCGATATCGCTCCGGAACCCCAATCTCCTTCCGATGCTGATGATTTTAATAATTTACTAATGTGACCGAGAGAGGTTGGCCTGACCTCAAATGGCGTAGTATTATTCGAAGTTGACTGGTTGACGGTCCCGGAACGAAAAGCCACGAATTTCGGGAGCCCGCTTTCTCGTAGACCCAAAAGGGGTGGGAGGAGTTTGAGGGCATACGTGATCCATTTCTTGGATTACCTCGTTAGTCAAAAGACCATCGATAAACGAGAGTAACCAGCGGGAATAATTCGAAGCTCGCAATATGCCTTACAGACATTTCGAAATAGATAGCATTACGATCTTAGGTTAGTATCAGTGCATTAATGAATCTAATTCTTATTTTAACTTTCATTATATCAAATATATTTGGATGTCGAAATAATTTATAAGTTAAGCAGCCTCGAACAAGGCCAATACTTGGTTGGGTGACTGCTCAGCCGTACACTGGCTTGCCCTTTACTTGTTGAGAGGGAGACAGTTTTTCTGAGTTTCCAATGATGCTAAGTGACTGGAACTTAGTAAAACTATAGCCAACTGCATGGGCCAGGTTTTTCATGGTTTCCCTCAGCCCTTAAGCAAATGCGATACAGTAGTGCACTAGGCAAAAGGGGCTGTGGGCAACTTTCTTCGGAGGTCTGACAGGAACGTTAAAATTGATTAAGTAGAATTCAACAACTTATAAATTATAAATAAATAATGTAAAAACTATTGACACAAACAAACATAAAATATTTGATTTTGTTTTGTTTTGGAGATTGAAGAATGACGAAGCACCGTTTTATTTATGTACATGAACAACAACGTTTCGTACAGTCGCTGTGAAAAGTTTGAAGGAATGTGAAAAGATTATCAAAAATGCTGCATAACATGACGTGATACGTAATCTTTTTGTGTTCGATTGCAGCGGAAGTTTTAGCTCAAGTGTGTATTTATTTCATGAAAACTCACCTTGAAAATAATTAAAATCTTTCACCAAAATGTGTTTAATGATTTTTGGATCTCGTAGCAGAAGGGCTGGTGTTCTCAGCTCGTAAATACCAACATAGGGAAGTCCCTCGTACATTTTATAAATCTCTTGAAGGCTCTCAGCCATCGTAGTTTTCAGCAACGTGACATCTTTCGTATTGCCAAAAATCAATTGAGGCTCTGGACCCAAAACTTTTCGAATTCTCCAATAATTGTAATATCGTATCAAATAATAATAAATCGAGAGAATCGTCGCTATCACCACAAGTACTTCGACGAACATTTTATAAATAGTTTCATGGACGAAAGAATCGGACAAAATTTACATTCAACACGGAGAATTAAATAAAGTTTGAAATTTTCATTAATAACTTTTCACTGTTTTTAATCCATTGAATGATTTACGGTCTTAAAAAAAAGACACAATTGCTCCTTACAATTAATAAAATGTTTATTTCCATTAAAGTCAAACAAATCACGTGAAATTATTATTATTATTATTGTCGAATTTTACTTGACAATTTTAAAAGCAAAAAATTGAATTAACACATGTGCGATATTTCTAAGACTGCAAGGCTCACAAGACACTCTCGAATGATATTCTCGATGACTTTCTCCCTCTATCAATGACGTTGAGATTCAAACATGAACATTTTACTTTCTTCCAAGCCTTTCACGAACGAAAGTGTATCTGACACTTTTTACAAGTTTTATTGCACTGGTTACTTGTTTTTCAGGAATTTGTAAAGCACATCGTGGTTATTAAGCCGTAGTAGCAACGCTTCTATCGAGTATAGTGTCGAAAGCGGAAACTAATATTGAACTACGGAGAATTACGTCACAATCGAGACAAAAGTTTTCAAAAAATAAATATTTCAGCGGTGCAAATGCGCACTCCTAGTTTGGTTAATCAATTGATTGTATACTTTTTATTTTTCCAATCATTTATGATATTCAATTCATTTCCTAATGATGAAAAGTTCATTTATCTCCATAAATCGTCACAAGATCTTTTATCGTACATTGTGTTAAGTCACGTTTATTTTCGAGTTTCTTTTTCTTCTTTTTTTTTTTTTGATGATTACCGTTATCGGTTTGTGCAGAAAAAAAATCTCAATGGTAACAAAGGGAGTATATGACCGAACTTCCAAAAGGGTGTAAAAAAGTATATTTATATATTTCTGCGACGCATGTAGCGATATTCAATCACATTGATTCCGTTTCGCGAGTTATTCGACGTGTTTCTTATCACCAAGATTTCGTTTGTCTATCGGTGCTCCTCACGGTTGTATATAACTGATGTTTACGAGAATTAATTCAGTCAAGTTTCAGAATTCTACGAGAAGTTCGCGACTCATTTCCAACATGTTGTGTCATCGATATATCGTTTTATCACTAATTTTACTACTTTATTCAAAAGTGCCACTCATTCAAGCTCAGAGAAACTTTGATGGACCAAAATACATCAATCAATTACAACGAGCTTTGCTCTCGTTCTCTCCTGTTGAAGTTTTAACTTTATTGCCAGATTTTCCAATTGATAATACAACTAGCGCGAGCTCGATCAAATGTTACGAGCAAACGTCACTTCTCGTTAATTCAACAAAAAATGGCACGATGTGGGCCTTGAAAAGTAATATTTAACACTTGCTACTACTTTTTTCCCCTTCTGACATCAATAAAAAGACTTTATCGCCTTCCTTATACATTTGCACTAAAAAATGGAAAATGGCGTGAAAATAAAACAAAATTAGATAAAAATAATTTGTGTGAATAATAAAGAGTTGATGAGAAATAAAAGACAACAAAAATTTAACGTTATTTAACTTTGCCTAGTTGAATACTTTTAAAGTTTAAAATTCAGACTCTTCGAAGAAATAATAACAAAATAATGAACTAAAAATCATCAAAGTATTTCCGACCAATTTCAATAAAGGAAAGAAATTTTTTAGTGATTGACGCCTCGTCAAAAATACCATCGGGTATTCTGATGGGTAATAATATCGATTTGGGGATGTACGACGAGTGCATGGAAATCAAAGAGATCGAAAATGGTGAAGAAATTCGTGGTCGACATTGCATGTACACCATTTCTGCACTAATGAATAATGTGTCGATCCAAGAAACTCTATCAATTTGTTTACCTTCAACTTGTGAGCCCAAGGACGTCATGATAATGCTCGAAACAGTGTTTGAAATGATCAGTGATCTTCTTCCTATAAAAATTCCGATAACTATAAATAGCTCCACGTGTTCACTCGTTGATGCTCCGGAATGGACTCCTGGAGGAATTGTTACGCTGTGTGTATTTTTTTCTATTTTTTTTTATGACAAATTATACTTTTTAGAGTGTCATAATGAATTTTTACTGAAATTTCTATCAAATTCAATGAAAATTACAATCAAATTGAAGTTTTTACATGGTGCATTTTTTTCAGGATTGGTCTGAGTCTGTTGATATTGTTCCTCGTGATTTGCACGATCTCAGATTTTTATGTGAGATGTTCAGAAATGAATTTTTCCACAAAACATCGACTCGTTTGGCTCAGCCAATTTTCTCTTTATTCAAACGCAATTCGTGTACTCAGTACGAAAGCAACGCCCCAAACACTCCCTGCCTTACAGGGAATTCGATTTTTTAGTATGTGTTGGGTTATATTTGGACATGACTATGTAACAATGTTTTTAGCAACAATGAATATCTTGAAAATTTTTGAGGTCAGTACTTTTTTTTCCTATTTTTGTCACATTGTTCCCAATTCATTTTTTATATTTTTAAAACATTGTTTATAAATATTAATTTTTTTATTGGTTTTTCTTTTTAAGTGGGTGCATACATGGAATTCTATGTACATACTGATCGCGCCATTCGCCGTTGACACATTTTTCACGATCAGTGGATTTCTCTTATCTTATCTGTTTTTGAAAGAAATGTCCACTGGGCGAAAGTTTAATATTTTCGCTTATTATATTCATCGCTACCTGAGGTTAGCATTGCGAATTAATTGTTGTCAACAAGCAAAACATCAAGATGAAAGTATTTGCTTCTTTGTATGATTTTATTAATTACGAGCAATAATATGAAGTGAGGTAAAAAGGGCCTCGTGAACGTTGAAACATTAGATTAGCAAAAGTATCAACATAGCGTTGGAAGTCTATGATTCCTTTAATCTGACCGTCGACACTCGTATAAGGTTATTCACCTCTTTTCTTCAATCCTCATCTTTATCAGATTAACACCAGCACTAGTAGCTCTGCTTCTCGTAACGATATTTATTCTTCCCCGAGCGGGGTCTGGTGCTCTTTGGGATAAAACAATAATCAACATCGCGGATAATTGTCGAGAAAATTGGTGGCCTATGATTCTCTACATTCACAACTACTACGACAAAGAACACCTGGTGAAGTTTCATTTATTTACCTTAATTTTTTACCAGTGAAATTATTTACAGACGAAATATTTACTGAAAATGGTAATTATGTTTACGAAAAGCAGTGGTGTCTCGCTCATACTTGGTATTTAGCAGTGGAAATGCATTTTTTCTGGATTTCACCATTGATTCTGTACCCACTTGCGAAAAAACCATCGATAGGCCTCATTATTCTGGCGTTAGCCTTCGTCGCTTCGGTTGTGACTCCTACTGTTATTTCGTACAAGAACGCATACTCCGGTGCTGTGTTCGCAGCTGGAGAGTAAGTTCCATAATACAAATCTTCCGTACGATATTGAACGTCAATCAAAATCTGACATTTCGCCATTTTATCGTATTCTGTTCAACAGGAAACTAATTTAACAATTTTTTTTTTTTTTTTTTTTTCATATCAGTATCGAAGTTTCACAGAGATCCAATGCAAATTTTTATATGGAAAGTCACATCCGGGCAGCTCCGTGGCTCATAGGGATATTTTTTGGATACTTAATTTTTAACAAACAGAGAACTCCAGGAAAAGTTCGTATAAAAAAATAACTTATTACCACAAAAGTTCGATTAATCAAAAATTCTATGCATTCATCGTTATTTATTTTGATTCTTGACATTTTTTTTAGAATTTTGATTTCTTAGCTATTTTCTTTTATTCGTTCATTTTTGACTAGATCGTTCGATGGATTGGTTGGCTTTTGACAATCGTAGCGTTCGCTTTTTGTTTCTTCAGCTTAAAGGTCTTTCAAGCGAAAAACTACATTTTTAATCCAACTTGGGAAGCTTTTTACGTGGCTGTTTCAAGACCTCTCTGGGCAGGTGGGGTAGGATGGATCATTTATGCAGCTGTACTTGGTTTTGGAGGTAATTTTTGAAAGAGAATTCGAAAAAAATTATTTATACCCACAAAAATGAATTATCAAGATTGAAATATATTTTTATGTTTTTTTTTGTTCCCCAGGACCAATTACGACAATTTTGTCGTATCCGATCTACACTCCTTTTAGTAGAATATCTTATTGTGTATATTTGGTACACTTTGTTATACAAATAACAAGAGTGAGTTCTCTACGAAGTATTCAATATTTCAGTGAACTTGGCTGTGTAAGAATCTTTTTACTTATTTCTATTTGATCAACACGGTATTATACTTTTTGCTAATTGAAACATTATTTTTTTAGTTCGTCCAATTTCTTTCTGATTTTTCATTATCAGTTATTTTTGGATTTATTTTTACTCTGATGTTCGAATCTCCGATTTTGATCTTGGAGAAAATAATAAAGAAACGAACTAAAGATTCACTGAGTGAGTCAAGGCGAGAGTTGAGGCACGCAACACCAGACAGAGGCGTTGACAATCCTACTATAATAAAAGATTGAAGTCCCTTGTTATGTAAATAAATAGTTTATTGAGTTAAGAATTTTTAAAAAAATAAAACTCCATAATTATTCTTGTTTTTTTTTCTTATATGAAAATAATTATGATAAACAAATCCTGTGCTTGGTACAAATTTTTTTTAGCGTAAGTTTTGTATCATTTAAAGAAAAATAAATATCGCTAAATTTATAATTGAAAAAGACGATACTTATTCAAATCCAATGAATTTTGGTGTTTGTAAAAAAAAAAGAAGATTTTCCGACACCGGGAATCGAACCCGGGCCTCCTGGGTGAGAGCCAGGTATCCTAGCCACTAGACAATGCCGGATTTCATATTTACAGTGGAAAATAAATCTTATTTGACTGCCATTGAAAAAATGAATTTTGACCACTTAATTTTCTTTATCAAAACGTCTTTATGCCGAATTGCAAAAGAAGCAATATCCAAAATTCAAGTACAACAAATTAAACAATATTCTTATGCAAACAAATCAAAAGATCCATTCAAATGAATTGAAATGGGTCCCTGTTCATAGAAATAATAATGTCGATAGCCAACGATGACCTTAAGTCATTAAAAAATGCTGTCAAGTCGATATAATAAATATCCAGGAAATTTACATTCGAGACTCCCGATCGAGACAAGCAGAATATGATTATGAAGGTCAAAGTAAACGCGGAGGGGATTTGGTGTCAAATCTCTTATAGGAGCGCGTTGGCAAAAGAGTTGTGTGCGGTTGCCATTTTATTGTTTCAGCTGGATCGGTCACTAGTTAAAAGGAGGAATTAAGAATCGGAAACATTGAGGTTTGGCTTAGACATTGAAGCGGGAGCGTAGAAACGCGTGCCCGTTGCGTAATCGTAGCCGGCATCGCCAGGGACTGTAGAGTGATGATCAGAGCCGCGTGGCTTTGTTGGCGCCTGCGCAGAGCGCCTCAAAAGTTTTGGTTGCCTCAAGCCTACGGAAAGAGAATGAAAAAGATCGGTACAAGGTAAAAGAGCGAGAGAAGGGACGGGGGGTCGAGCTGCGTTGCCGAAGTCGAGGGAGTCAGCAGTCGAATGCTGAAAAGCCCGAACTTCCACAAAATCATCATGGGCGAACGTAGGTCTGAGGAGGGAGAGGAAGAGAGGTGGAGGAGAGCCGTTAAAATGTTGATGCTAAATAAAACTTTTAGCTGGTTGGGACGATGCCACATGCTCTAATTCTGTAAGGGGCAGGCAGGCAAGCGAGCGAGCAAGCTCTATGAGAAACAGTGGCGAATATGTGGCCGGGGTGGAGTGCCCGTAGGCTTAGCTCGTGAGATCGTAAGACGAGATCAACTGGCCTGCTCGCGATCGATAATAGCAGGAGGAACCGTCCGAGTTAAGGGCAGTTCAAAATTTAGTCGAATTAGGTAGCAGTGAATTGATTGTGGGGCAAGCTGGTGTTAAAAGTGTATAGCTTCGCGGAGAAACAGCCTTCAAAATAACTAAATAAGTTTGAAGATTTATACGTCGAAGATAAACGACTGAGGAAACTTAATTAGTGCACTAAAGTGACCTGACGATTTGCTAAATCGGTGAGTGTCGAATGTTGCCGGTTTGTAATATACCTAAAGCTGGAATCAATCATGTGCAACTAAAGTCAGCTGATGAAGGGAATTCTTTCAATGTGAAGTTTGATGGAACATGGCAGCGCCCAGTTCGGGCAAGTGCTTGATCCTTTTCGGCCTTGTACTTATTCTCTATACCGGTTACGCATTCAGGATTCGCGATGTTTCCACATCTACGACTCTCGAACGGCCCACTAGCTGCCCCGGACATGCCAAATGTCCGGACGATGGATCAAGCACTGATCCCTCATTAGCGGACTCAGCTGGGACGCGGAGGCGTCATGCTGAGGCCACTCGAGGACGAATCAGTCATAAAATAACTACCAGGCATCAACCACCTGTCATTGATGATGATGCAAGTAAAGAGACTCACGAGGATAGCAAAGTTAGAGCAAAAGCTACGGGATCCTTTTCCGCGGGAAAGTTCGACTTGAAATGGACAGTCAGTCAAGGCAGACAGGTCCGATTTGGTCATTCTCCAGGTAAAGTCAGTCAGAGAGACGAGGATAATGAAGTTGATGCCAGTGATGAAAATGAGGATAGTGAGGATGATAACAAGGATGAAGAGGACGATGACTTGGAAAATATTGATGCTGATGAGGATGACGATATACTTAATGATACCAATGAAGCTAATGACAGTGAAGAAGATAGTACAGAAGTAATTGATGCTGATGCTGATGATGATGATGATGTTGAAAATGATGAGGACGATGATGGTAAGAATGATGGTGATGCCGATGATGATGATGATATTGATGAAGATGATGATGACGATGATGATGGTGAGGATGAGGATGATGATAACAATGATAATAGTGATCAAGAGGAAACTGAAGAATTATCGAAAAAGGTGGATGATGGAGACGGGGATAGCGAGGATGATAAAAGCGATACAGAAAACAAAGACGATGACGATGACCTTGAAGATGATGAAGACGATGAAGGCGATGTAAAAATCAAGGAACCAAAAGGTAAAGTCCTCGAAAAAAGTATACCCACTATAAAGAAACAGGTCAGTGATAGTGCTAAAGTTTCTATCAGTAAAGATTCGAAGAAAAGTGTAGAAGCAAGCAAACCGACTGAAGAAAAAAAAATCATCTCTAAGACCTTAATTGATGATGATGAAGAATCGGATAATGAACGTGATCGAACTAAATTACATAAACAAGTGGTGAAGGATAGTGTTGCACCAAAAAAAGTACATGAGGAATCGAAGAAAAAAATAGTGTTGCAGGAAAGTGACGAAAACGATGATGATGATGATGATGATGATGATGATGACGATGATGATGATGATGATGATGATGATGATGATGATGATGATGATGATGATGATGATGATGATGATGATGAGGTCGATGAAGACAAGGAGGAAAAAAAAGTTTCAACACCTCCACCCATGAGGAAATTAGAAAAAGTCCGATTAGCTGACAAAGAAAAATCGAAATTGATGGAAACTCTGACAAAGCCTGTGGTACCAGAGCCCGGAAAATCCGTCAAGGTTAAAGTAACTACAACAAGCGTGAATGAGACGAGTATAAGGAAGAAAAAGGATGCTGAGGCGGTAACCGCGAAACTTGAACCCGAGAAATCTCAAGCTACGACCCCAACGAAACCGGAAACGAAAGTGAAGGCGGATGTTTCTTCGAAACCCTCGAAGATCGTGCCGTCCGAAGTGAAATCCGAAACATCGAAGAAATCGAAGACGACGACAACGACGACGACGACAACTACGACAACGAAGGAGGACGCCAAAGCGAAAATAGCAAAAAAAGATAATGCTATTATTGCTAAGACATCAGAAAAATCGAGTGGCAAAAAAATAAGCAGTGGTGGTCGCTCGGATAGTGAGTAGATTACAATTGAAAAGTCCCGAAATAAATGTGCTGATCATGCTTTAATACATAATTTGTTACAAACTAAATTTTTGAAACCTTAAAAAATATATATAAAATACGATAAAAATTTGAAAAAAAATGAAACATCGTTGTGATTTTTCAGAAAAAAGTTCCAACGCTAAAAAGCCTATGGATGCTCCGATATCTCTGATCGAGCTCAATAATGCAATACTACAAGTGCCGACCTTCGTGCCAAATTTCACGGCCGTCGAGGATCCGGTTTGTCAACAACACGGGAAAATATTTCTGCGCCAGTTACGCGGCTACAAATTATGGGCACTTCAAAGTGAGTTGCTAACGATTTCCGGATTGAATTTCCGTGTCGATTAACGCAGAATAGTAAAATATCAATAATTATTTAAGTGTTCCAATTATTATTCCTACCTGAAACCAAAACAAATGCATACACGGTATTAATTATAAACTCATTTTTGTTTTTCTTGTTTCCAATTTCCAATCAAGTTGTTATTGGAATAAAAAATGATTTATTCATTAAATTCAACAGTTATTGCGATCCGGTCAAAAAATTATGTTTAAGAACGAGCCAATAAACAAATAACTTTTTTCTATGAACAGAGATGTGTCGGAAGAGGAATGTTTTGGGATTTTAATGTAACACAATACAAACTTTTTCCACTTATTTTAGAATAGCGTCAAATGAGGAAAAAAATAATTTAGTTATGATATATTTTAGAGAATAGATATTTCAGAATGCACATGTTTTACAATATAAATATTTCATACAGACGCAGTTGATTACCCCTGGCGAATTAATTTAGTGTGAACACATTTAGGAACAGAGATTTGTCGGAATAAGTAAATTCAGCCTTGAATTTATTCGAGAATAAATATTTAAAGAATGGAATAGTGCCTTTTATTTTTATGAATAGAAAACAATTCATTCACTCGCTCAATCAATAGACAGTAATTTTATTGACCCTGGTTGACACGGTGGGTCGTTTTAAACCGGACTTATTTTTCGGTGTTAATTGTTTCTACTCCAGAAATATTTCCGAGAGCTGTCAGCAGTCTTTCACCAGATTTTGTTTGGAAATTTCATGATAGCCCTATTATTATTATCATTTTTAATAGCATTTTTCATCAGTAAATGAATTTTTGTTAATCTGCAAAATACAAAAGATTGAAAAAATTATAATTGTTTTTTTATCAGTGACATGCTCATTTTTCCAAGAATCAAAGTTTCTAATATAATTGCGGAACTATTCAGTTCGAAATTTTCTGAATTTTTATGTTGCGCACATATATAGGGATGTTTATAGTGTACTCCAGAATTAAAAAAAAAAAAAAAGAACTCGCCAAAAAGTTGCTGATGCCGGGCAGATTAACTACGCAACGGGTCAAATTGACCCAGTGTGGCGATGTAGGTGCGATATTTAAGCGTTTCCATGGTGGGGGTTAAATAATACAAATAACAATAACGATGTATTGATATGTTTTTTTGTTTGAATTAAAAAATGTTGTAAATAAATAACAAAGGATTGTTTAAATAAAAATGACAAATTAATGTTTTGAGCCAGAAGAAATTCTCCTTAGTTGTTTATTTCAGTGCTTGATTCGAGCGCCAAGATACCTTCCGGTTTGCTGCGTGGTAACGTCAATCAATTGGGTGACTTTGACCAGTGTTTGGGTGTGACAGCTCGTGTGAAAGTGGACGAGAAAACGGTAAAAGTTCAGGGCAAGTATTGCCTTGCGACGCTGGACTTACACGCTTTAATTCCGGACATGAAAGTTCCCGTCAACTTTATGCAGAGTCGTGGATTTATTCGTGCTAATATGCGTGACGTAAGTCTTGATAAAACTTATATAATTAAACGGCGAGTTGGGATTAAATCTAAAGAAAAAAAATTGTTCGATGTGAGTTCCACACAGAATTCATTAGAATGCAATTTATTCACGAGTCGTAATAAATTGGTGTAAAATCAATGGAATGTGTTGATAGAAAACAAATTGATTTCTTCATTAATTTGTGTGCCCTTTCTCAAAATTCAAAGCAATAATTCAATTATTCTTGATTCAATCCAATGAAGTAGAATTATATTCTGAATTCTTTGAAATAAATTGTTAACATGTTTTTAAGTGAATATGAAAAGCAATTATAGAGCAATAAATGTTTAGCCTGGACATTTCATACCGAGATTTACAACAGCCAACTGGGCCGTGTGCATTCCGGCAGCTTGTTCAGCAAAAGATGCTCAAAACGCAATTGAAAGTGCCCTGAGTCACGTAAATTTAACTACCGGATTAAGATTCAGTATTGATGTTGATCCGGACATGTGTTACGTCCGTCAAAAATCTCAAACGTTCACCAAAGAAACGATTGGTGTGCTGTAAGTTTTTGAGAACTGGAGTATCAAAAAATGTCATTTGAATATTAAATAATTGACCATATTAATTTCCAGATACTTTTATGCGATGATAATTTGTCTAGTTCTCGTTGCTACGATTCGAGATTACATCGTAAGTCCACAAGGAAAAGGTTAGAGAAGTACGATTTGAATAATTGAATAACAAACAATAAAACAAAAACTCAAACATTTTGGGAATTACAAACAAAAACGTATGTGTCCATAAAAATAATCAATTATTTCGTTTGCTTGTATAAGATTTAATCACCAAATGAATGGTATAATTCGAAAAAACGGAACTGAATAAAAATTGAAGAAAATTCATTACAAAGATTTTCATTTGAGCAACTTTCAGGCAGTTACTCCGAAAGGATTATAATGTCCTTTTCACTGAGAAGGACATTGAAAATATTGACAAAGATGGAGAATAATAATGGGAGTGAGATAAGTTGCATCCATGGAATAAGATCGTTAGCAACTATGGCACTTTACGTAGCTCACAAAATGATACCAGCGTCGCAGATCCCTTACGCTAATCGGATTTCGCTGACTGAGGTAGGCAAGATTTCTCTAAGTCTGATTCGAGAGCTCCAAGGAGATTTTTTTTCTGTTGCTTCTGCATCTTCAATTATTCCAATGAACTTCTATCTTTCGCTTTTTCTCTCTGTCACTGTCGACCGAAAAAATCGTTATTCCGTTTAACGTTTCACCAGTGTTGATTGTCCCACGAAACAGATCGCGAATAATCCAACGAGTTCGTTACTAAGAACTTCTCTGGCTTACACGGATTGCTTCCTTCTTCTCAGTGGAGTTCTTACCGCCTTTAATATGGCTCGTGAGTTGACTAAGAAGGGTGAAATTCGTTGGTTTTGCCGACTCGTGGGAAGATTTATAAGGTAATTCAATATCATAAATTAATCACTAAGATTAAGTTCGCAAAAATCCAATTTTATTTTATTTAATGGAATTATTTATTCAATAACGATAATTTTTTTATATTTCCTGCGGTAGTTGCAATGGATCTTAAAAAAAAAAAAAAAAAAAAAAAGTTTATTTCCCCAAGTTTGCTATTAAATGATATTTAAAAACTCGAAATCAATTTTATAATCAGTCTTGAAAATAGTACAAAATTCTGTTCGTGTATTTCGTTAATTTAAACGTTTGTTCTGCTATTGAAAGAAAATTTGTTAAAATTTTTTTCAAATGATTGATTTTTCATTTCGTAATGTATTTGAACAAACAAAAAATTTGAACATGTCCACAGACTTACTCCATCACTGTTGGTGATGGTTTTTTGGTACGCTTACGTTATGGAACACATAGGAACTGGTCCTCAATGGCGTCGCATTGTTGGTGCAAATGCCGAGCTGTGCAAACAAAATTCGTGGACCAATTTTTTGTACATACAAAATTTTTTTCCCTTTGAAGAAATGGTGAGTAACAAGCATTTCAGAAAAAAAATTGCTTTTGTCGATTTATTCATTCATTTATGATCTCATATTTCTTTCTTAATAATTATAGTGTGCAACTCATACTCATCAGTTGGCCCTTGATATGCAACTTTCATTGATAGCACCGATGCTCGTTTTCTTTCTGACCTTGAAACCTGTCATAGGAATTCTTGTAATATTTTTTATCCTACAAGTTTCGGCAACGGTTCGTTATTTTGCCACGACCAACAATAATCTCTCGCTCGTCATATATCATGGAATGACGTGAGTATTTTCAATAATTATGTCCTTTCTATACTTTATTAATTTGACCCCGTCAAAAAATATTTAACGATTGTAAAAGTGTTGCTATTATTTTACAAAAAACATTTTCGGTTTTTTTTTTTTTTCAAATATCATTTTTGAAAACTTGATTATTCATGCGTAGCCACGATTAAGGACATTTTTTAAATTCAAAATTCGTGTAGGATGAAACAACTCTATAAAACTGCCAATTTGACATACGCTCTGCCACTGCATCGTGCTACTCCATACGTTTTTGGCGTTGGACTTGGTGTTTTACTTCATTACACTGGAAAAAATGTCCGAATATATAGAGTGAGTATTCCTGAGTTTGAAAAACAAAAAATCCGAATTGAACATCATTCACAGAGTATAAGAAAGTTCTTGTACCAATATCATCATTTCGATATTTCTATCTTCATTCGCCACTCAGTAATGACTACTTAAAATCTCAGAATATTTGAATTTGCCAAAACAGGATTTGGGGGAAGGTGAGAATTTCAAAGTGCTGTCATATCGTAAAAAAATTGAAGCTGAGATAACCGATCAAAGGGCACAGTTTTTCGCTGGGGTTTTTTCAAAAACTCAAAATTGCTAAGAACTCATGGTGAAATTATTAATCAAATTATATACAGAAAAAAAGTTGGAATAATATTGAATACTGAAATGAAAAGACTTTTAAAAATACTTGACAAAAGTGGCTGCAGTGCTTTTTATATTCGCAGTTGATGTTCGATCCCTTACTCTCATGGATTGCTGCATGTAAATATATCATCACTGTTTTTTTTTTGTTTATGTTAATTTTGTCCAGATATTCGTATGGTTAGGATGGTTGATAGCAATGGTTTTGGGTGTTTGGAGTTTGTTCTCACCTTGGCATATGGCTAGAAGAGATTATGTCTACGATGTAGAAGAAGCTGCTCATTATGCTGTCATAGCTCCTGTTGCCTGGTCAACTGCATTGTGCTGGACTATATTTGCCTGCTTCACTGACCATGGGGGTAATTAATAGAAATAAGAAATAGAAATCAACTAAGAAAAGACGAGAAATCTGTCCATTGAGGAACTTGGTCGAGCAGTGTTTATTTTCATACACTTTTTAATCATATTTTATTTGTCCAGGTATCATCAACAAATTTCTGTCAAGTTTCTCGATGGTTTTGTTCAGCCGTATCTCGTACGCTGTGTATCTCTGTCAATTTGCAATTTTTTTCTACAACGTCGGAACGACAAGATACTCAAGCGAGCTCCAGTTTCATAGATTGGTTAGTTTTCGAATGTAGTGCTTTACCGGTGTTTTAATGATTCACAGCACATTGATTTTTCCTCAGTTATTTTTGTACTTTGTATTTCGTTATATTTCCAGATTGATCCATACGAGGCTATGTCGGTGACTTTGGTATCTGTAGTTCTTACATTACTAATTGACATTCCGATGCAGGAAGTTAAGAATGTGATGATGGAAAGTACCGATCGTATAGGAGCACCGATTGGTGTAGATGCGTCAAAGGATGAAGAGGTAGAAAAAGTAGAGGAGGAAAAGGTGATTCCAGTTTCAACGGAAGAGAGTGAAGGGAAGAAGGAATTAGAGGAAGAGAAGGAAGATCATGAATCGTGGGATCATCAAGATGATGCAGTTGATGGTTTGACGAGGATGGAGGAGTCGACGGAAGAGGAGTACATGGAAAGATGGCGACCCAGGAGGAGAAGCAAAGAACAAGTATCGTATGTAAGAAGCGAGACGTATGAGGATGAGGAAGAGGAAGAGGAAGAAGAGGACTTGGACGAGGAAGAGAGACCAACCGAGTGGAGTTGGGTGAGGGATCCTCGCAGCAGGATCCCCGCGGAGGATGATGGCCTCTTGGAACACCGGCGGAGTCGTAGCAGTCAGCGGAGTTCTTTAATCGACCAGGACCCGAGGGATGACGATCCTAGGCGGGGAAGACGTTCCCAGTCGCGACAAGGAGACAGGGTAGCTGCGGAATCACCTAGAAGTTCCCTCAAAAGAGAAAGATCAACTTCCAGAGCCTCTGAGGGCAGAGTCCGATACATCGAAACTGATGACTCATCTTCCGGCAAACGAGTTATTAGAATCGAGTCCCGTAGTAGTTCAGCGAACCGCGATCAAGACCGAGCAACAACGCCATCTTGGACAACTCCTAGACGAGAGCGATCATCATCGAGGGCATCGGAAAGTCGACCTCCTTCAAGAACTAGCCTCACCGGAAGGGAACTCGACCGGACGGCTTCTTGGGAAGCCTCAAGACACGAGCGTTCACCCTCGAGGGCCCCGATGACACCACGCCGTGGAGTCAGCCGGGCACCATCCTCAGGAAGTGAAGAAGAGCTTTCTCAAGAACCTCGGAGCCCAGTGAAAACAAGTCGGAAACCAGTTAAAGTTGAGCCTAAAGTCAGTGACGAGGAAGATTGGGAAGCCGAACTAAGGATAAGACGTAAAATGTTGATGGAACGGTTGGCTTCGGAGGATCGGGACTCCAAGCTCGACGAAGGAAACGATGGATGGAATTCCATTACACGACGCTCATCAGCTGAAGGTAAAATAGCTCTGCTCAAGGAACCAACTGGATCCAACGTCATGGATTCCTGGACAGTCAGTCGGGGACCGAGGGTATCACTTTTGGGCTCTTCCCAGGAAACCGAGGATGACATTTCTGGCTCCCATTCACAAAGGGACTATGGCCTGCTCCAACAAGAAGATTCTCTTAAAGAAGATGAAAGAAGTGACGAAGGTAGCAGCATCGATCAGTCTAGAAGACGTTCTTACACCAGTGGCAGTCAAGTTACTTCTCTCGAAGAGGAGGAAGACATTGCCAGCAATGATTTTGTCCTCAACAAGGACAGTAAGCGGATTACCATCATGGACCTGAGCAAATTGTCCCACCAGGAAGATACTTCATCTGGAATTACTTCTGAGCTCGTCCTCAAAGAAGAACAGGAGGAAGAAGGTCATCGACCAATCATGGCAACCCTCAAGCTCTTTAAGCGTGAGTCCATTGTCAAGAGTCAAGCTAGCGAGGAAGACCCGGAGTATCTTTTGCCTGAACGACCCAAACTACAAGAACAGGATCAGGATCATCCTTTCAAAAAAGCTTGGCAGCTCCAGAAATCACGATCCGAAGAAGATCCAATGCCTTATGCTCTGAAAGAGGTCAAAACTGCTCAAGACCCCGCCAGAAATCGTACCAAAATCACTAAAGACAATAAAGAAGAAAAGGACAATAAAGACCCCGAGGAACCTGGACCAGCCAATTCTTCCGGTGGCCCACAATTCATATTCACCGAATCTCATCTTGATGACCTAACGTGTCTAAATAAAAGCTTCGACCGTGATGATCCGAGCTCAACCTCCAAATCAATCTCCGAGGATTCTTCCAAGGTTGAATGGCCCAGTGAGGACGAACAATTCAACAGCTACAAACTTCGAAAAAAACGTCTCTCTAATGAGGTTAATTACGAATGGGAGCTGGAGGAAACTTGAACTTCGAGATTTACATTATCACTTATCACTTTATTGTTACATAAATTAATAAATTATTCAATGATTGTACTTCGTCATGCGTTTTCTCATTCTTGTCGATATTATGATAATCATTACTGTACCGTAGGCTAATATGTAAAAAAAAGTTTTTATCGTTTTCTAATCCCTAGGCTTCATTTGTTGGCGACTCTTCACATTTTTTTGGATTCTCAGCAGTTTTTGTGTCTGTAAAGAAATTCCAAATTGCCAAACACAGGGAACGAGTATGATTTATCATTTTTCTTCCAAACACCATAAATATCTTTCGTTGATATAATTTAACTTACGTGGCCGCTGGAAGATTTTCTCAAATCCAAGAATCGGTGATTCAAACATCGTTGATAGAATTACGGCACCGATGAAAGTGAGCATGAAATGCGATAGAACTTTACTGAACTGCAGGAAAAAAATAAAAACTTCAGCACACAATATGATTTTTTTTTTTCATGCTAGACAAATTATAGGAAGTAAAATGGTGACTTTATTTATATCGAAAATCATCTGATTTACCAAATCCATTTTGTCCAGATGCTGAGGGGTTCTCGCTGTCGAAGTTGCATGCAATTCGACTAATCCATTCACCAGATAAGCCGAATAAGTTAATCGACTGAGTGGAACAAATGGTCGCCATCTTAAGAAATCTTTAACTGGTCCTGTAAATAAATTATTTTGCTCTATAATTCTATAGACTATGATTACGAATATGAGCTCAAAATCAAAGAATAAGCCAACATTTTCAGTGAATACAGTTGTAAGTTTGGATCTGCCAATGGAATTGGTGTTTTTCATTATTTTTCAACAACAAACCATTGGTTCGAAAATTCTGAAAAAATTATGTACAAGTCTCTCAAGTAGATTAAAGTTATTGAAAAATTGCCATCACGATTTTCATAGTAGATTAGTAGAAAATGAAATTTTTTATGAAAAAGTACGAGCTTTGACTATTTTTAGGCTAATTAAGTATTGACTGAATATTTTTCTTTTTCCTTACATTCAACTGTCTAAGGATTGTGTAGGAACCTAAAAGCGGAGCAATAACGTCCCATGACACTTCAAAGGGTTAGTGTTTTCGTTAATCAACGATTTTTAACTTGTAGCTTCAAATTTTCCATGTCATCTAGAAAAAAAAAAAAAAAAAAAACAACTTACCAGAGTTGTCTGTCATGCAGGCGAGAAGTACCCAGCCGGTACCAGCGCTCCAAAGGGCTCGATGCAGTGACGAATAAATTGCAGCTTCAAGGGCAGTAAAATTTTTTCTAGGTCCGTAAAATATACTGATTGAACACATCGACACAATCAGTGATAAACTAGCAACTACCCAGCTTATCCTTACAGTATTCTGTAATTTAAAAAAAACGTTATTTCATGATTACGTTCAACTTTAAGGAAATGTGCCTTTACTTCGTAATTTTAATGTCAAATATCTTGGAGACCACAGATAGAGAATTGACAAGAATTATTCACAAAACTATGACATAGAGTCGATAATGTCGTTGAATTTTATTGCGAAAAAGTACATTATCAAAAATTAGGAAAATTATTACTGCCGGTAAATACCTTCCAACCCACATCTTTTTTCACCGCCCGTTGAGATTTTTGTTGTCGTTGTATTAACGTAAATTCAGTTTAAATGATGAATAGATTCGACAAAAGGGAAAAAAATTCACGATTCTTTCGTCTTCGTTTAGTTATTACACAGCAAGTGCAAATTGCATCGACGACGGTTGAATACGCAACAACAAAAAAGATTTCAAATGATTGTGCTAATTTCACAAATAATTGCTCATTTTTTAAACTGTTTTATGAAACTTGCTGCTGGCAACACAGACTTGATCAATTTTCCGAAGAGAAAATTTAATTTTTCCTTTAATTTACAAAATCAAAGATTGCTTACCTTAGATAATCGATAATTCGTTAATTGAATACGATAGAGTATGTATCCGTAAATAAGTCCAAAGCAATATGCACTCGCTCGCATATGAGTCTTTATGTAACTGTTTTTGAAATATTCATTGGTTGATATATCCCGTATTTCTCTGAAAAAAAATCACATTGAAAAATGAAAAATGTTGTTAAAAATTCTTTCGAAAAATAATAAAACGATTCTACTTTTTGACTGACGAAACAACACCTGGAGGGAATTTTTCAAAAATCATACATTTGTTTTTTGGCCATTGAAACAATGGGATGAGAGTTTTTCGTTGCTGCAGACATACATCGTGCGAATTGTATCCATATTTTTTATCTTGTTCTATTGCATATTTTGAAAACCTCTCATACGATTTGACAGGAATTATTCATTGTTTTTCCATATAGTTCCGTAACTTTTCGGCAGTAAGTTAGGAAAATATGTTTATTCACTAATCACTCTAAAAATATTTCGTTATCAATTTGTTTTTGGAGAAAATAGAGCCATTTTCGTGTTTGTTTTGAAAAAAATTGGTTCTTTACTTTTTGTTAATAAAAAATTTGTAATTATTTCTTCAAGTGTATGTTTTCAACATTGAATAACTGTTATCCAATTAGCCGAATGATTAAAAAAAAAAAAAAACAAATCGTTTGCCTTATCATTTTTTGAATCTTCCAAATGTATATTATCCTCGTAAATAATTAATGGATGTGGCGAATTGCTGGAAAATAATAATTAAAAGAAAAAAAGTTTATTTTACGTTGTATATATCATCAAAGTGGGATCCAGATGGTTTAAAAGGGTCACCATGAAGGGTACGACCATTGAGAGCACTGTAACTCCAGCTAAAATGAATTCTCCAGGACGACGCCATTTCCAGAGCGGATAAATAATTGCTGGTGCTAGAATGAAGAGTTGAGTGTCCACTGACAAATACCACGACTGAAACATACACTGCAACGACGAATTGTAATAATTAAAATATTAATAATACATGCCAGGATAAAATGATGTAGAAAAAACTTTACAGCTTTTTACAAATTTCACACAAATTGAATAAGTTTTATTTTTTTATATTTTTAGAGTATCTTTATCACCAGGTTATCAGTGTTGACGTAATTGTTGACGTAGAGAATATTTGCCCACCAAGAGGCTCTGCAACGTTCTTTTTCTTCATTCATACGAAACCAAAGTGGTCCGGAGCTCAGTCTTGGCAACCACGTAAGATACAATCCAACCACCACCATGTATGCAGGTGTCAACCTTGAAGAGCAAAAATGCATTAAAAAATGGACTTATTGAAAACAACTATTGAAAAAATTATAAAACAAGGTAGACGAGTTGAGGCACAATGAATTGTCTAAATAAACTTGAATAACAATCTCACCTTATGTATCGAAAAATGTACAGAAGAAAAAAATTGATCGACTTTCTTTTGTCCAGCTCACGCAACAGCAAGCGACTAAGGAGAAAACCACTCAGAAACAAGAATGTGTCAACGAGAAGTGGATTATTCAGGAAAACAGAATTTTCCACTTTTCCAATTGCCTGGGCAGAAAGTAATTAAAAAGTTATTAATTAATAAACGCACAGAGAATTGGAACTCAAAAATTACGGAATAAAAAACGGGGGACGAGCTCGAATGTTAAGCAATTTTCACAGTGCAAAATGAGAATTTTCATGAAAATAAAATAAAACAAATTTTCGTAATTTATTTATTTAATTATCACTCAATCAATCCGATTGGAAATGAAGTCGACCTCGTCCCAAAAATTTCAATGCGATGGTCGTCAAGATAATAATATTTGTTGTATTTTTCTTCGTACTTTAATATAAAAAAAAAAGCTCTAAACTATTATTTCCAAAATAGCAATTGAATAAGTTGGTTAAATTGTTCCGCAGAGAGACACAACATGGAAAATGAGTGGAAAGGTTAAAACCTTGAATTTTTGGGATTGTTACTAAGCAGAATATAAATTTTCATGAAAATAAAATAAAATCTCATGCACAATTGAAGAAATTTTATTTAATTTCATGATCATTGTCATTGAGCTCAGTGATAATTACAAAAATTCAAGGTGATCACTACTCTATTTTTACTGCACAGTTACATTTTTATTATAGTTTCTCTTTGTGTTAAAATAATGATCATTACTCGAATTATATTTGAATTAATTGATTTAATAAAAAAAGAACTCTAACCTGTTCCCAAAAAGTTCTATTAAGTACTGGTCCACTAACGACGAATACGAGTGTATGACCAGCAACTATGAGCAGCATCGAGATGAATTTAATTCCCGATATGCAATCCAGATTCAATCCATCCTCGTTCGCTGGACCACAGAGTTTTTTCAAATTCGATATTAGAGAAAAAGCTATTAATACGTCCGGAACAAAGCCACGCGGCAAAACGCTTTTGTTTTTCAAATATGCCATATGAAATATCGTTCCAACGACGATTATCGAAGCAATCACTGATATAATGCTCCTGGAATGAAGGAAAAAATGAAAAATAATAATGACAATAATAACAACGATGAGAAGCAATTTTTTCAATGAATATGTATTCATATATATTTTCGTAATTAAAGAAAAATCGAGAATCTTTTTCAATACTTTTTTTTAATCGAAAATTCATGAAATATGTAAACAGGACCACGTGATTGATTAAAAACTGTCTTATTTATAAATGAAAATTGCAACATATCCAAAAACAAAACAGCAAACAACTCTCGTTGTTTGCGTCATTTTGCTCATCCATCAATCATTTAACTTCCTGTTTACAATTGGGCCCAATTACTTTGTCATAATTGACAGCAAAAATTGCGCTTGCTGACCGGATTAAAAAAAAAAATCAATTTTATCACTACTTTCATATTGTACTTCAGTCTTGTGACTTCGTTTTTAATTTGAGCCTTTTCCAGCAAAACGGGGATTTACGAGCACAATTGTACAGATACAAAAAATCGTCGACGTGTTCGTGGATCCTTTGAAAAATAAGCCCATTTTTTTTTTTTGTGAATATTTTATAAGCCCGACATATGACAAAACTAGACCAAACCTAAAATCCGCTGGTTGCTGACGGAAGGTCTGAAAAACAGATTCACTGGGCAGAGAGCTTACGAGTTCTGTCATCTGAATCAATCAATCACGCCTATAGTAATTTCACAACGTTTTTGATGAAATAAAATATTTTGCAGAGTTGCATGAGGCAAAAATAAATATACAAATAAAGTAATGAAAACAAATGAACGTACATGTAAACAATGTCAAGTGTATCAGTGACATTTGGTTGATTTTTGTAGCATTGAGTCTCAGGTATTTTGAAATCAAGTCGAATTTTCGAGCCACTAAATGCAACAGCGAGGACTCGTTCGATAACGCGTTCGACGTCGTAATTTGAACATGAGGCTGGTACGCAAATTCCGAGATGAAGTTTATCAATTGTTTCCTCTTGACGCTCTTTGACGTGTCGAAAATTTGTCCAAACGGAACCCTTCCTGTTTAGATAATTATCCGGTACGAAAATTTTCAATTCACCCAAACAATATTGTCCTTTTATACCAACAGGTGTCTCGTCGTCGTCGTCGTAGGAATTATTCTCGCCAATTTCTAGACACTCGTCGAAATTTCCCAATTGATATAACGAACCACCGAAAACACCCTCAGGAAATTTTCCTGAAGAGTCGTAAAACTTAACTGCCCATGTTGTCAAATTTTTTAATCCCTCGAACATCAATTTACTGTGATCACGACATTTTCCGTCGTCGATTGAATCAATCGCGCGCTCTAATAACGTCAAATCTCTCGATAATATTGGCAAAACGTTCACATCCTCAACCGCGTATTCTAAATTTGAAAAGTCCTCACTTCCCAATCTTCGATCGATCCTGAAGACATTTTTACTCTCACCCAAAACACAAGTCAATAATCCGAGGAGAAAATACGATGAGAAATGCGTCATTGTTATTAATTTATCCAATAAAACGTATTTTTATATTCCGGCTATTAATTATTGAATCACGTGTACTTTTTATATGGCTGAACTTTTATTTCGATCTCTCTCAATTTAGAGATTCCAGTTCAATTTAGTTCGTAGATTGAGATCTTTAAACGATTCCTACAACCTTCTCGAAATAATATAATGGATTTATTATTGCTTGAAATATTATTTCAAATTTTTGCACTGAATCATTATTTTAAATTCAATTCAATTTAAATTGACAGCATGAAAATCCTTGCAACATTGTCGAAGAACAAAACAAATAGGATAATTTTTTTTTATCACCATATATTTTTAATGCACCATTTGAATGGAGCACTACATTTTAAATTCAACAATTAATCACTTTATTTACGAATTCCAATTTATAATGATTTAAAAATAAAGAACAACTTGAAAAAATTAAATAATGAATTCACAGAATTTGTAAACTGAACCTAATAGTGGATCGAGAGAAAATCTTAAGTTTAAGTGCACTGCACGTCCAGCTTGTTGGACGATTATCGAAAGACTGTTTTGACGAGTCAGCAGGTCTCTCTCATGTGTGTTGGCAAAATGAGAAAAGCGAGTTTGGAGTTGTCGTTCGTCGTGACCGGTGGTCTCCAAAGGGAAAGGAGTGTAAATTCCCATACGCATTTAAAGATGTGGAGTTGGTGGCCTGTTTGTGCAACAACACATTTAATAAAATATGTTACTAGTTGTTTTTGATCGCGCAAGAGTTCCGCAAATTTTTAACATCAATTAAGATAATAAATTTCCCATATTTCAAATTATTTCATTTTCGAAAAATAATATGAAGTATATTGTGTTTTAGCAGCTCGATTAATTAATCAATTTCGTACACAAAAAAAAAAACGAAAAAAAAAAACAGATTTCAGCTTGACAATAAAAATTCATTTTTTAAAATTAATTAATTGAAATAATAATAATAATAATAATATCAAGTGCAATGTGCAAAATGCAGTTAATTAATTGATTAAAAGTAAATAAAAAAGTAAAAATTGAAGACACAACGAGTTTATAGATTTCCATAAATATATATATATGTATATATTGTTTATCACATCAGGATATCAATCTTTTATGCTCGTGATTTCAATTAGTTCTTCCTGTTCCCAGAGAGAAAAGGGGAGTCAGGAGAGTAACAGAATCGAGCACTTTATCGTTGTGTGGCAAAACGTTCGAGTGTCAATCGAAATGTGCAGTGGTCATCAAATTTTGTCACGCTCTTCCGCCATTTCAAACAGTCCGAATTGAGGCATAGACTCGATTCAATGTGCAACGCGTGCAGGGAATTAATTGATCGTGAATTATCTTTTGTTTTGAGGATCCAATGATGGGTTTTTTTTTTTTTTATTTGTTTTTATTCGTTTCGATGTCCTTGCAAAGTGCAGGAAACGAGATGATTCGTATGTATAACCAAACAATAGTATTTAACTGAATTCACAATTAATCGTTTTGAAAATGTAATTTTTATTCAAAGCAACATACACAATAAAATTAATCTGCTTTCTACGAAAATGTTTTTAGCTCGAAGAACGACAATTTCGTGGTTCTTTTTTTCGTTACTTATTGAAATAGTTTTCGAATATATATTAATTGTCGATGTTTCCGACTTGACGAAAAATATTTAAACCTTCATTTTTTTTGAGATAACAACTGACATTTATGAATTATCCAGTTTAACAAGCTTCGCATCACGTTGATATTTTTTGTACGTTCCAATAGTGTGGTTTTTCTATAAAGTGTATCGATTGTTTTCTGCATCTCTTAAAGAAGACAGCTATTTCCAAACTCTAAAGAAACATCGTCACATTCATAATTTTCCATTCATAATTAAAAAATTACTTGAAATATACCTTATTTTTAAAAAGAAAGCAAAAATCAGCGCAGCCATTGCCTGAGCTGATGAAATTGAGTTGAAGAATTATATAAATGTGTGTAAGAGTTGGAAAAAAATGTCATCGATGTCGAAATCGTCTCTACGTGAATCACGAATCACGGAAGACGTTTATTTAATTTTTTGACATTTTTTATTTCTGCTTTTTGGAGAACGAATAAGTAACAACGTTTCATACAAACATTAAACGCGTGAAAGAAAAACCCGAAATGTTTTAAACTTATTTTTTCCCAAACTTAGTTCTGAAAACTGCATTCCAGACAAAATGATACGGCCTTTAGAAGTAAAAATTAATTAATTTTTTTGAGCATTCAATAATAACAAAAAATGTGATACGTAACTGTTATGATATTTGTTACGTTCGACCGAATTTTAAGAAATACAATTTCTTTTGGTTTTTTTTTTTTTTTTTTTTTAATACATTGGAGTCATCACTGTTCGATCTGAATTACGTGAATAAAGAGAAAGTGTTAAGAGCTAGAGAAGCAAACGTTCTGATGCCGCGAATACTTTTAGGCCTGGCGAGAATAAAAAGTGATAGTTGCCGTGACTCGGTCAATGTTCACCTCGAAGGATAGACGAAAATTCGTCTTTAAATTCGATCTCACAATTCGCCGTTACAAAAATGCTGAATAACGGAATTTTTTTCTTATTGAAATAATTGTGCAAAAATGGAATGCTAGAAAAAAATCCGTTATTTGTGTTTTCGACGTTTTTATAAACTTAAAACGTTCAAATAAAAAAAAAATTATTTAAATTCAATTTGATTAAATTTAAAATTAAAGAATGTTCGATAATATGAATAGAAACATTATTTTTTCAACTCTAAACTTCCTTGCATACATTTGTTCTTTGACTCTGTGCATTAGTCACTTGTTTGAATTTCTAAGATTCATTTCGTAATCGATCATGTCGCACAAGATTGTAGTAACGGAACTTAGGAAATCCCATAATACGTACAACGTAACTAAATTAGCATTGACGATTCCTCAATATTTATTTGGCCCCGATGAATTCCCGTGTTGCCTATAATTATCCAGATTTTATCTCGTTCGTAATGCACGGGAATAACCGCAATTATTCATCATCATCGTTCACATATTCGCAATTATTGGCATACCATTAATTATGCGTCGAACGAATCAGTGCCGTATAACGGGATGCTCCAAGAAGGGCTCCGAAATATACTTTTTTTCTAAAGTATTTTTAATTTAATCTCAAAAGAGGACTATTTTAACAATTTAATTTCACAACAAAAATTGTATGAATAAATATAAAGTTTATATTCAAAAAACAAATATGATAGTGACGTGATAAATAATTCTCGACTGTTCTCTAATTCTATTAAAACAAAAACTTCTAGGCAGGAGCAATTTACTATTGCTTCATGTTTGTTCTTGGGCTTCATTTCACGGATTCACAACTCTCTCACTCTCCCTCGATCTTCTATCACATGAACTTGACACTAGACGTTACATCATAAATATTATAATAGATAGAGTTATACTAAAGAAGAGAAAACAATAGTACGCCACATACAGCAAAAGACGATTATACAAGAATCGCAAATTGAGAGTTCACTTGCACTCAAGGAGGTCCAATTTTTTTTTTTTTTTTTTTTTTTTTTCATATTTTAATTCGACATTGTCATCTTTAGTTCAATTTGTAAGAAAAAAAACTCCAGCAGTCGATAAAATATTGCAGTTAAAAGAATCAAAATTATATCTAAATTTTACAAACCCCGACCAGAAATATTGCTTTAGAAATTCTATAGAAATTTTACGATTGGTTTGGTGATTGGTTCATCAACAAATTATTTTGTCTACTAAATCATTCCAGATAGATCGTTAATTGCATTTTTGTTATTTTTCAAATTGTTCCTATAATCATTACGTTGTGCGATTATTTCGTCGAAATGAGAGTATCCTCGTGATTACTTAGGTTGGTACCTGGAAACGAAAAATCTTATTTAGAGATAAGGGACCTGGGAATACGATTGATGAGCCGTTTTTCCCTCAGGAACAGTCGAAAAGCCTTGAAAAAGTAAGCGTCAGAAGCCGTAACGTGCATCATGGGAATAGTCTTGCTATCAAAAGCATGGCTCTGTGATGACCCATCAATTCTTTTCTACTCTTCATCAAGGAAAACTCCTAAAGTACTTTTGCACTTGAAATGAAGACATTATTTATCTTCTTGTCGCTCTGTCTCTTTTTCATCTAAATTTTACAAACAATACTTCTAATGCATTTATTTACTCAAAATCACTGAAATTACAGTTTTTAAATAAATACGATTGAATTAATTAATTGAAATGAAATACAAGAAAAAATTGCAGAATCGAAAACGTTTTTGAAATTTGTATCTTCCTTTATTTAGTTATGATTACAAACCTCCTCAAAGTCGTTAATTAAAAATAAATCATTTAATTAATCATAAAATTAGTTGAAACTGACCCTGGAGCAAACTGGATATAGATGTCATAAAAAAAATTCTTTAATTATGCTCAGATTTTATTGCCATAGACAATATTGTCAATTTTTATCAAAGATTCGCAAAACCCAGTTGAAAAATTCGACCAAAGATCTTGTAGGATGAGTCCGGTTTTTTTTCTCCCTATAGCATCAACGATAGTTCAAGGTTATCTGCACTTCTCCACATGGAAAAAAAACGTGAAACACTGATATATTCTATCATCGTTGGACAAAGACCGAGCGTTGAATTTGATTGTTTCTTTGCAAACTGTAATTTGTATTTTGGCTTTTTTTGTTTTTTGGTGAAGGTCTTCGTGTTCGTTGTATATGAAATACATCTGGACAAATAGAAAAAAACAGAAACCAGATTGTATTAAAACTGACTGGTATGTTCTCTGATGACCGTGGCTAGAGCAGGTTTATATATGGAAAAAATTGATTTCTCTAAAAATCGTTCGTGAGGAGTGGCTATAAGTTTGTGAAGAACTGGTTCAGCAGCATCGTTGCCCCTAGATGTCAACGATTCTAAATAATTGCTTCAATTCTCGAATCATTATTCTTTGTCATATACTTTATGGTGATTCTTAATTTATTATTTCAAATTTGTTCCCACTATCGTTCACGACGTTAAAAAAGTAATAATTTCAATGCCTACATTTTTATTTCTATATTCTCACTGATGTTAATTGTTTTATTAATCGTATTCGATTTTTAATTAATTCTCTTCCAAATTGATTCATTATGTGGGATTATTGTTAGATGCATTTTTTATTTCGTAAATAAGCGATCAATTAATAAAATAATTTTTCGAAAAATGTACTCGACTTTTTTTTTACCTAATGTTTATCATGTTTACAATAATTTCCTGGATGTTTTCACTTGGTGCAACTGATATTTCAACAATCCGATATGGAACAACTTTCAAGATGTTTTTTTACGTCATTCGCGTCTCTCTCTCGCTCGCGTTCTCGCTCGCAGAGGAGTGAGAGTCTCATAAAATATTTCGGTCCAGGTCGTCAAGGTGTCGTATACACTCTGCAATCGGACGTTATATCCGGCATATTTGAAGCTTTTTTTTTTATTCGTTATTCTCGTATAAATCTTTGAACGTTTTGTGGTGGCGGATGTTTTTCTTTATTTATTACGGTCATCGTAAAGTTCACAATGTAAATAAATAAAATTTTCGAAGGATACATACTTTTTACGACTGTGGAAAGTTCAAGGATAGATAAATAGTTGCATTCGAATTTCGTGACACATATTTCAATATTTTATTATTATCAATTTCTTAAACGTTACAACATCAATAATAACAATGTAAATAATAATAATATTGATAAACTATTCATAATTATCCGATCGAGTGACTGATATACAAAATTTATGAACAAATGATTCGATTATTGAATTGGATTCGAAACAAACATTTATCGGGAGTATAAAAATTCCTCACAATGTCCCGGATATCCTTGCGCCATCACGATCACGGCTGCATGAAAAATTCTATATAATCCAGCCTCCTGAAAAATACGTACGAAGTTTATTTCGTTCGATATCATAAGATCGTGGATTTCTCACGTATTCAAGAAAACGTGACGTACGTTTTCTATTCACTTTATCGATGCTGAAGAATCGGGAATACTTTTGCAAAACGATACCGAGGGAAATTTTTTTTTCCGTTTTTTCCATCTATTTTCTTACAGCTACTGTTCCAATCTTATATTATTATTTTTCAATATTTGTTTAAGGAAAATGACAATACTAGATCGAGTACATTATTTTCTTGTTAATCCAAGAAATCGATTATTGCGATTTCTTAGTTCGTCGTTTTTTTTACCTGGCCCATGTTTGTCAAAAAGAAAATCTGGGCAATGCTTCACGTGTAAAAAAGTCGAGGCTGCGATGTTTAAACACGAATTATCTGTGGCTAATCTTATTTTCTTTTTTTTTCACGGTTTCCAATCGTACGTGGTGATGCTGTCCCTGTATCGTGGCTTACAGATTTTTCTCATTCTTATCGAATTTTCTAGGTTCGGTAGTGGGTGGACCAACTGGCGAACCGGTCCTCGACGAGAGATTGTTGATTTGCGAAGCGAATCGACACGTAGTTTGAAGTAACGTTGGATAGGAACGTTTCCTTCTTCACATATTGTCCTCTTTGCTTTTTTCTTTCAACCTCCACCCTCTTTCTTGGGCTGCTCATCTCGTATACGAATTTCTTCGTTTCTCCAATTTTCGGCACTTCTCTCGTTCGTCTTTGCCCGAGATGCGCGAGCCTACGTGGTCCGACTGCAGATTTAGGCGTTGCCTTACCATTTTCCTCTTTTCTTCGTCGACCAGCAAGCAAGGAGGAACATTGGAAGAAGAGAGCGGAGTTTGCTATACCTTTTTGGGTCCATTGGACGGGACGCATCTGGTATACGGCCGGCCAAAATAAATACCACTGGTCGAGCAACGTGCAAAGATAACGTGGCAACGTCTTTTTTCCTTCTTTTTATTTCATGCCTTTTAACTCACGTCAGAGGCTGAATGGTGAAAGAATTCATCTTACCTTAGCCAAAGGACCAGGAAGACGATAGACGAGGTTTACTCATGCCTACGTTCTCCATCAGTCCAACGCTTCCCTTCCTATTATTTCTATACGTATAGAAAGTTCCGATTCGTAGAGATGCATTTGGCGAACCACGTTTTCCAAAGCCTTCTTGTCCGACCCTCGCGCATGGACTCACTTTTTTTGACCCTACTGCCAAGAGTAGTGAGCCAAATCTTTTTCAGGCAACAATGTAAAGAAATAGACCTTGTGGGCACATCAAATCTGTTCAAAGAAACTTTCCGTTTTTGTAGATTCGTTAAATTTAGGCATTGATGAAACTTCGTCAGAGACTCCTCGTTATTAGTTGAAGCTTCCGTATGAAGAAATTTCCGTTTTAGCTAAACAAGATCTCCAATAGTCATCGGTACATCTTCAAGGATTGAGGCACTTTCGAACGAAACGCTCCAGAATCTTGAAATATGCGTCGATCGTAGTAAGTGAGCTTCGCAGCGTTTTCAAAGAACCCAAGTCGGAAGGTATGTGATAACGAGAAAGCTTTCCTCTTGCGTTCGGTAGGATGGTGCCAACACCTAAGACAAGGCGGAACGCCTGGAGGCTCCACCAGCAAACGTCTGGCGTCCCATCACTTTATGTAGTCTATATATGTAAACCTGAATTTACATATTTAGATCTTGATGCGCGTGGAAGGCTTTCCTACCGAATGGTATTACAAGCTCTCAGATTGTTGCTCCCAACGTCACAAATATCGTATGCAGTACGTTTCCGGAGCCAAATCTTGAGACGGCGTAACGAGAGAATGGATAGATTTTAGAGTAGCGACGAAAGTTCTCCTGTACCCTCGCCCCTGAAACTTGCTGTATGCGTGAATTGATGCACTAAAGTCATCCACCGCAAAATTCCCCTCTTTTCGTCAAATGTAAATTGTCCGTACTTTAATTATGGGCGAACCTTGAAAACAAATAAGACTAACACTGGAAAAAATAATTTTTCCGTCAAGGTTTGAAAAAATATTCCACTATTCATGGAACAGCATATTGTCAACTTCGTATCAGTATACGTCGACCATAGCAGAGCAATACAAACGATGCTCCTTTAATATCAATGAAGTTATTCTGGCAGGTGACATCACACGGCAAACCGGCGGTAATGAAATGAAAGACGTCTCTCGAGTCAAATTTCTTTGGATAAGAATCCAATATCCCTTTGTCAATCTCCAATGAACTTGCTGAAGCCATGATACAATTATTATCGGGCTTAGTTCCTTAAGGTGGGCGTAATGAAAGCGATGCTGTTCTTGAAGAATACATTTACGAAGCAGCGACTTGAAATTTTCGAGTGGGAGGAAAAATCACTTTGTCGTTGAGTGGGGAGTGCCAAACGTTCATATTCACTAACAACCTCAGACGAACCTTTAGAAAATATACTAAGATATACTCTATCTTCACTCCTAAGTTATCAAGTTGATGATGAGTACGAAGTGGTCAAACAGCTTCCAATGTACCTATACGTGACAGACTAACAAGCCAGCGCAAGGCGTTTAAATCTGGGAAACTCAATCACGCTACTCGTTGAGCCAGTTGCCAAAGTCCAGCGAATCCCATCAGAGACAACTTTATTAATTATAAACGTTGATTCGAGGTAGAGATAGAGAGAAGGTTGGTATCGTGAATGTTCTACAGGAACCAAAGAAGAGGATGACATCCAACGGGGTGTTGGTGTTGGTTGTCGGGAAAACACACAGAAATTTGTAGCAACAGTAGAGGTATCCTGAGGACCAAGGGAACGGGGTTGTCTGTCGTAAGCGTGCCGTTGGAACGGATAGCTTCGCACATCCTCCAGTATTATATAAGTTGAGTCGAATCCTTCGTGGGAATCAGCGCCTTGCTGCGACTAGAGCTCGACTCACCTCTGCCTTACTCACTGCTTCAAACCTACGTACAAACCTCCTCCCTTCCCTTTCTTCATCTCTACATTCTCCCTTTTCTCTGCTCCAAATGTAATCTCTAAGCTTCTAAAAGGTACTCACCCGTTTGGATCCCTACTAGCCTGACGAGCCGTTTTCATCCATTCCACCATCGCACACCACCTCTGGCATGTTACTTCCTAACATCCAGCCTATCCGATACCCCAAGCCCATCCGAGAATTGAGGAGGATCTTCTCCAACTGGTCGTATATCCTTTTTGTTCCATCCTCTTCCATCACCCTGCACCGTCCTAAATCGACAAGTGCTATGGTTTCACTTACTCCTTCAGAAATCACAAGAGCCAGCAATTCTTGACAAAGTTTTGGAGAGTTGATACTCCGTTTCGATATATTTGCAGTTGCTGACTGATGGATCGGAGACTTTTCTTGAAATAAGCGATCAGCGTTGCAAAAACGAAGAATTCGGTCATCCTGAAGAAGGCAAAAAGAGGTAAAAGATTTCTAGCTTAGACGTTCTTAGTTTTTCAATTGTTTATGTTTAGAATCAGCATGTACTTAGCAAAATCTTTTGTAGATATTGAATAGAGTATGGAAAAAAATGATTACTCTTTCTACGCTTTAGGAGCTCAAATGAATTTCAGCTAGTTCCTGAATATGGATGAAAATTCAAATTTGTTCATATTTTTAGTATATTTTTAATGGTTTGCACAGAATTCCACCATACGATCAATGGTCATACGCCTCGTTGGTTTGTGCTGTTCCCAGCAAATATGAATCCGTCTTGTGTAGCATGAGGATGAAACCAGTAACGTTCCGGTGGTTGGACGCAAAGCCCCATACGAGAGAGGCAACAGCCCACACCCTAGCATCCGAAATTGGTATCCAATTTTATTTTGCGGAATGGGCAAAGGGTTCGGGGAGAGCGTTCATCAATTATTGCTTGGACGCGCAATCAAACGTACCCTGGCGATGAATATTGAATAATATTCGGTTATTGTATCAAACGCCGAAGGTTCGCGGATGCAGATCTCATATCGGGTGCCTATTGATGAAGGAGGAAGAGAGAGGTTACCGTCGGCTTCCGCAAAATTCCTCACAAATAATGGCCGGTTGCGTAAAGCAATTTCATGCCTCATTGATCGGCAATAGCCACACGCAGACGTGCGATCTATTCCAGCAGCGAACTTCCCATAAAAGTCATCAGTTAGTCCCAGTGAAAATATTAAGATTTGTGGAAGCACTCAATCGCGAATGGCGATAATGCTACAGGGATGAAAATGGTTATGGCTTTCTATGGCAACTAAGCAAAAAGTTCAGGTTGAAATCAGAAAAATAATTTATTATTTAGTTAAGGCTTCTCTGATGCAAGAAACACTTCAACATGATAGTGGTGGATCGTAATGGTATGCGATCATATCGATAATGTAACATTTTTTCCAATTTTTTTGCGAACTACAGAACGGTTAATATGCCAGTCCATTGCCGTAACCCAGGAAAAACGGTTGTCGAATAATTAACACATTAATCAAATATTTTCGATCAAATAAGTGACGCTCGAAGTGGTTTTCATTGATTGTTCAAAGGTTTTTTATTCCATCATTTGGCGATAACGGAAAATTGACGATGCGCTGTGTAAGCTATCATGGTGATACAGCCATTGAGTCTGCAGGTTGCATCGACAACGGTACGTAACCATTATCATTGGCGGGTAAAGGAATGGGGTTGTTGGAGATTCGAAGCTAGAAAGCAAGTATCGTTTGGCTAATTGGTGGTGTGGGTAGAGGAGAGGAAGGTTTTGTCGTTGGAACTGGTGGTCGACGGAGCGTCAGGACATTCCACGATACAGGTGAACACATATAGGATACACACCATAGAAGGGAATATTCCACCATCCCCTTTTCCCGCCTCAAAATGTGCTCTCGACCTCTCTGTCGCTTGGCTCGTGCAGTCGTGCGCAACGACGCGTGATTTCCCGGGCGCGACCATCTGCACGCATCGCAAACTTCGAAAGGGCGCTCTTTCAGCCGGTCGACCGCATGATCCTGGTAGTGGTGGATGGTTCGAGTTCTGGCGAGGCATCACAAGAGAGTTTGACTGCAGGTGGAGTAAGGACAGAGAGGAAAGGGTTGAAATTCAATGGGAATAGAAGGAGACAAAATTCATGCTGTGGAAATTAACCTCTGCCACTTTTAAATTGGACACTTGACATCTTGAACATACTTCCAGGGAGTTTGATAGTGCCGTTTGGGAAACAAGCCAGAACCTCAGTGGTGCGATTGCCAAACACCAGATGGCTTCGTAATATCGTTATTCCAAATCAGCCCATTCGATAACACCTCCACCTGGTGGGATAAGTACTCAGCTGCATAACACAGTCCCAGAGATGTGATGGTAAGGAAGGTTACTACCGAAGATAAAAAAGCATATTCAAGTGGGAAGGGGAGGGGGTGGAGAAGAAAGGACGAGCCTAGAATCGGTTCGGGAAGATGGAGAATGAAGGAAAGTGGTCTGCATCGGAACAGAGAGCGGAACCTTTTGCCTCCGAACCCTGAAGGAGAGATAGCAGAGCCGCATTATCGGGGAACTAATTAAACTCGAGTATAAGAAATAAAATAAAAGGTGCTATCGTTCTCGCGATAGAGTGCTGTTCCAACGCCGATATCGAGAGAGAAAGAGACACCATGAGAGGGAAGGAATGAAGAGCTTCAGCTTCATTTTCGTCTCTCTTTCCGCCGCCATTTTGCTCGCTAGTGAAAAGGCAAGATAGAAAGAGTGCGAGAGGGTGCTTTGGTTTGGAAAAGGGGAATGTTGGGCTCATTGGGTACCGTTCTCATTCCACTTTGGTATGGAAGTCGTTGTTCGAATAGACGAAGGAAAGAGGATGATGGGTTTGGGAAGAAGAACGCCGAGCAGGGAGAATAGGGGTCGTGCCAGGATTCGGCTGGTGATGCTGGAGGCCGGGAAGTAATTAGGCTGCAGGCAAGAGATGTAGCGGATATTGTATAGAGTAGCAAAAGCAACGCCATCCACCAGGCCACTCCAGCAACCTTCCTCTCTCCCTCTCTCTCTCTCCTCTTGCGTTCTCTATTCCTCGTCTATTCCAATGCCATCATCCCTATAACACCGACTCACCAACTTGTTGTTATCTAACTTAAATGAACCGCGTAATAATATCGTTAAAGGTGTTTCGGTAGTGGCATTTTCTCTGGCCCTCCGCTGCCCCTCAATCCCTTCGTATATCTTGTGCCCTCGGTCAATGAGGACGGATGAATCGTTCGTGGGATCCTCTTCCTTCCTCATTCTACCAGTCACAAGTCAACCCTTAGTTATACTAACTGTGCGTCAGAGGGTAAAATATTATTGTACAGGTTCGTTCAGACTAGGGGTGGTTTTCGGTAACGGCTCTGTCTGGTTTTAAAACGTAAAATGCCAGTCATTTTTTATCGAGGCCAGGCCTTTTTATCGAGTTCCATTTACGTATACATTGCCTCGGAGTTGTTGTTTTACTCTCGAAACTTGTTGAACTATTGCCATTGCATTTTCTTAGATTCCTAGATCGTCCTCTGATTTCGCCATCTTATTTTTGACCCCGAAGTATTCAGGCGATTCTCGGATTAGTGTAACTCCCGATCCAGGCTTGGCGAAGTGGTTGTAATTTGTAGGGAACTCTGGAACGATGTGACGACTCGTTTGCAGCGTCTTTCCAACCCCAATTCTCATCTACCACTCTCATTTCTAGTTAAGTCCAGTTTGGACAACGCTCCCTTATCCTGATTTATAGATTATTTCGCGGTGAAATTATATTCCAACGGGATTTCAACTTGGTTTTAATGGAGTGTGGGCTGAAAGTCGATGCAATTACTCGACTCGATGAGAGAAAGAAAAGTGGGTGGATGAGATTGGAGGATTGAGGGTATGAAAGAAAAGGGAATGGAGGCAATGGAAGTTTCAGGATGTGAGAAGTGATTCGACAAGAAGCGAGAGTCCATTTGCCATCGAGCTCGGGCAAAAAGAAACTCAGAGAGCACCAGTGGAAGAGAGAGAGAGAGAGAGGGAGATGGACGTCATGTTGAAAAACGAGAGAGTGTAGACAACAAAAGTAGCCTCGTTAACGACTCGACAGACATGCCCTTTTATCACGTCGTTCTTCAGCAAAGTTCTTTTCTTTTTCATCCCTTTTTTCCGACGTCCACCCTCATTCATTGTTACTACTTGTAGCATCATTACAATCTTTGATCTTTTTCCTATAATTCCTCCATTAACTCATTGATTTTTCGAACTGTTCACCAATACAAAAATCATTCATAATTAATAAGCAAATAAATAAAAAATTAAATTAAAAAAACTCGAGCTCATAATAAATTGCGAAACCCGTTCTCATCTGTAAACTTTACAAACCGATTGTAACACCAGTTATTGAAGAGATTCCGAAAGGGGTGGGTGTATAGTATAAGACGTTGGAGTCTGCGGCTGACTCATCTCGAAATATGGTCTCGATTATAGTAAACGTTGGCACAATTTTTTTTTTTTTCCTAATTATCCATCGATAGACGATTTTATCTCATATTTACGTATGAAAACTATTGACTTCCTGGAACAATCGAGACAAAAAACGAATGGCAATGCATATATAGATATAGTTAGAGATAGAAGATATATTTATATATATCGATTATGCATTATAACAGAGTGGAGTGGATAGAACAAAAGGATCTTTACCAAGCTCGATTTCTCTACTTCCAGTCTCGCAATTCCTATCTCTTCCGTCCCCTTTTCCCTCCAATTTTTATCCCCCGCATCTCTATTAACGTTGAATGAAATATACCCGTCCGCGAATATTCCGAATGGCTTCTCGATATCGAGCGGAACGTATACTTAAATCGACGCGCCGAGACGAATTAAATTCTTCTCTCGATGAAAACCATCCCCTTTCACCCTCTCTTTCTCTTTGGATCCAAGTAGATAAGAATCTTGATCTTCTTTTCAAGCTCCATCATCTCGCATCAGTATATCTTGAAAAAGTCTACTCCCGCAACTCGACACCCAATAAACTCAACACCACGTCATATTTCATAAGATTTATTTCATGATCCTTTCAAGGGACAGAGCAATAAAAAAGAATAATGTGAATCGGTGACCTTGGCTTCGGGAACTTGTAAAAATTTGTACGAAAAGTATTCATTGTTTTTTTATTCATTTTGATTGTCATTTGTCGTTATTGAAAATACGACAATAGCGTTCGAAACAATTATTTCTCTATTGTTTCTTATTATAAACGTTGTTACTTCTTTGGCTCGGCATAAAGAGAGGGTGCAACTGAATTTTATCCGTTTTCTCAGCGGAGTGATGTTGAAAAAAAATTATTTGAGCATCTGAAGATCCTTCCTTTCAAAATTTCGCCATAAATTTCGCTCATTTCTGAGAGAAAAAGTGAATTGTCGATCGGGGGTTGAGTGAATAGGGATGTTGAAAAAAAAAATCCTCTTAAAGGGCTGTATGGCAAGAGTAGCATATACGATATCCGGGCAGAGCTATAGAATGAGAAATAAGAGGGTGAAAAAAAAGAAACCCCTAGCCAAATTATTATTCCACGTCTTGAAATATTCATGATAATGGCGGTGGGTTTGTTGAGGGGGGTTGAAGGAGGGTGTGATAATTTAACCATACAATATTTCGAGGTATGGTATAACGGTAGGTAGAATTGTGCGAGGACCAAAACTACTGTGGGGGATGAAAAAAAAAAACATAGATAAAAAAATAATAAAAAAACATAAAAAAGGAAAACTTTTATCGAATTTCATTTTTAATATGTTTTTTTTTCTTCGAGCCTACGATCCCACCCTTTGAAGCGGGGGTATTTCGTGGCGGTTTCTCAAAGAAGGGAGAAGCACGTGGAAGGGGCATGGCGAATCGCTTCTTCTTCGCGCTCACTTTTATCGTTCGCGAGGGGTGCTTCGAGAGAATTTATACCTCGCGGAAGCGGACCAGCCAGCCCCTTCCCTCATTCGATTCAGGGAAGTTGGGGTAAGCAAAGCTGGAAAAAGAGGGACGGCGAATGAGTGGAGATGGAATAAAGTGTGTGCAGCGGGGATAAAAATATGCGAAAGAGGCTGCGTTTTCTGGACGCTAGAGAAAGCAAGAAAAGTAGTGAGAACGGAGTTTCCAAGCTCCTTGGCCGATTAATACAAGCAACGAGGGCGATAATATCGTGTGGATATGAAAAATGCATTCTTTGTTGCGCTTCTGCAGCCATGACAGCATCTACCTTATTTTCCCCGCGTCCTCTTTCCTTCATCCCTGCCTCTCTCGTTCTCTCTCTCTCTCTCTCTATCTCCCTCTCTCTTTACTTATTTTTAGACTTGTTTCCGTTCTTTTTTCACTTGCTGGAATCGAGCCAAAGTTTCGCGACGTCCGGAAACTAGAAAAGCGAGAGCTGTGCTTGAGGGTTTGCCTTTACAACCCTCTCCCTTGCATGCACCCTCTCTCTCTCTCTCTCTCTCTCTTTCTTTCCATACCCTTTTCATATCCACCCTCTCTCTTATTCTTTCACCCCAGGATGAAAACCACCGGATCGGAAAAGAGGAAGAAGAAGATGAGAGCAAGAGAGGGTTTTCGAAGAGGGAATTGGGGGAGAATAAAACAAAAAAATATACTCTGGAGAAAGATGGTGGTGGAACGACACGTCTCGCGTTCCTCCTCATAATAATATTTAATCCGATCCATTGCACGGTACAGCGGTTCGCTTTTACCCCAACCGCGCTTCCTAGTGACAAAACCTTCGGGCTTTACGTTCTTTTATCTACATCCGAGTATATTCATTTGCTCTTATATTTATACATAGTATGCATTTACACATATACGTAATATTTTTTTTAATTGTCAATGTTGTTATAACTACGGTTTTGGAAATGTTTTACAATCTGTTTCTCCTATGGTAATTACTGTCGAAACTATTTTTATATTTGAAAAAATTTTCATCTACCTTGCATTTTGAATTGTAATTAATTGTGCTTAAGGCAACCGAGAACGGTAAAAATTAATTGAGGTGGCTCGGAGACTTTTAATATGAGTAAAAAACAATTAAAAACAAATATTTCTGTTGTGCAAACCTCAAAGAAAATATCCAGTTATTATTATAAAGAATGATGAAAATTTTCTTCGTCAAAGACTCCCTTGATATTAAAACGTTTATTACGTTTGATAATGAAAAATAAAAGAAATAACTAGGGGACTGAGGGGGTCGTGAAGATGAGACAGCACCGGTGACTCGAGTGCATGATGAGTTTTGACGCAAGCTTGCGTAAAATCTCATGGCGTCATATGTGTTTGTGTTTGGGAGAGCAACAGAGAGATAGAGAGAGAGAGAGAGAGAGAGAAGAGAGAGAGAGAGAGAGAGAGAGAACGGGTGGCAAAAGGTTAGCTGGCGTGGTCGCCGCGTCAGTGCGAACACGCGAACCGGAATCAAAAGCGCACACGCTTCGTTGCTTTGGAGAATCTGCGTGCACTCACCCTCGCTCGTTACTCTCTGGGTCTCATTCTCATTTTCCACAAATTCTCGGCCAATCTTACTTTGCTTTTCATTCTTGACCATTATTTTCCACGTTCATGCTCAATTTCCAACTCGCTCGTTCTTTACATACGTTTGAATTTTCGCGCGCAAACTCAATGGTTGTTATTCCGTGTCACACGACCAGCGACCATTTAATTTACATCTTGAGTTCCATAACATCATCTGATTTTTTTAGGTTCCAATCAAGCAAAATTTCTTGTCTATCGATGATAAACCTCTCCGTTTTCTTTACGGTTTTTTTTTCACCGTGCACAAAATTTTTCGCGAACCTTCATAGCAGATAGAGAATTGGAAGAATGTGACAAATTGCCCCTCCAAGAGTGGATAAAAACCTCGGTGTATGGCTTCAAATATCCGATCGATCCTGAGATTGGTTCTCATCGTGTATTTTGGAATTGAACATTATCGCGGTTGCATTGGTTCGCAAATTGGAAGATTCCTCGAACGAAGAACAATCGACCAACCTATGTTGAAAGAAAAATAGTGACAGCTAGGCAGCGTTGTACAATCTTTTATTTATTGGTAATAATCTTCGACACAATTTCGAAATATTCTGAGGTATATAGTACATTTTTTGCGGAAACTATGTTTTGTGGTTAACCACAATAACTTCAGCTCAAAAATATCCCGCCATTAATAAGTTTTAGTTCGAATATCCCAATCAAAGATATTCTCTTACGAAAATATTCAAGTTTTGTAACATGTCCCAATGCCATGATATCCTAGTGTCATAATATGCCTGTTAACAATAATGTCCCAGCAAAAACATTTGGAACATTTTCACAACCATAATGATTTTTAAGGGTTAATCATGGATAGCATCATTGCATCTTCCGTATATAGAGAGTTGACTTAATTATTGTGATACAGGCTCATCGTCCTCTGTATTTTGTCTGAAAATTCTTGGGTCCCCCTATCTGTTTACCATATAAATGACTCGTTAGTTCGTGTTCAATCACTGTATTTGCCCGTAGTTGAGGATTTATCATTCCGTACCATGCGAAGGATGGAGCCTTTGCAATGTGAAGCAGCGACACAGCAACGGGCTAAGGTATTCACTTCTGCAGTTGGTAATGAGTCTTCGTCTCTCGTGTCTTCGATTTTCGTTAAATATATCCCAACCTCTTTTTTTGGCGATTATTTCGAGGTTGGGGTGATCAGGGCCAACCAAATTGAAGTTTGATCGATTTATTTTGTAACAACTTCGAGAGCAACTAAAATTATACTCTATTTACTATTTTTTTGTTTTCCTTGAAACTTTTGAGATCTATAAAAATTTGACATTTTTTTTTGTCTTATCAAATATAATTTTTTTTTTCTAATTGCGCTGACATTTTCAAAATAATAAATATTCTCAAAATAAACAATAATTTTTATTTTTAATCTTCAAAATTGATCTCTCTTGAACTGACTGAAAATTTCCGCTCCCAAGGTTATTTTTTTCCTAATTTATTATGGTTTCTCAAGTTGTGGAGAGAGTTGTTTTTTTTTTTCAATTATAATATTTGAATTCCAAACTGTAATCGTCTGTAACTGTAAAAATTTTAATTACAATTTTTTTTTTAATCCTGACTCTTTTAAAGCTTTACTAGGACGTAGAAAAAGTGTCCATCAATACTCCTTTAAAACCAAATCTGAAAGCAAGAAAAAATATATTTTTCTTTCTTTTTCCGAGGTTTGTCCTATTTCGCGATATCCACGTAGATGCGAAACTTGCTGAATATGTTCAACTGTATTGGGACTGGTGCTTGCCAGTAAAATTTAATTTTCCGGTCTCATTATATTACAGCCATATCGCCTGCAGCTTTTTTCCTACCTCTCTTTTTTTCCGTACCAAGCATTTTTTTTATTTTTATTCTATTCAAGAGAACTCAAGCTAGCAAAAAGAAACTTTGCAACAAAACTCGACAGCAAATATGAGAAATAACAAATTCCATGACGATCTTTCTTTCAAATATGAACAAGGCAAATTTTTTTGTAAAAAAAAAAATCATTCACGATGACAGTACGATAGTTCATCAAAATGATGTGAAATGAGGTTATTTCGAAAATTCAATTTGAGGCAGTAGTCTCACTGAAGCATTTTTGTGAATAATTTTTGTGAATATTTCGAATTGCACACTTTTACACGCAAACCAGTACATCTATTATGGAATAAAAGAAAAATCCATAATATATTTAAAATACGTAATGGACGAATCTCGAAAGCAACGTTTCCTACAACAAAAACAAAAGAAACTTTTATTTTTTTATTTTTTGGAGAAATCTGCAATATCTCCAAAGTGAAGATCAATACATGATTTTATTGATCATGATAAATTTTAAATGTCGAAATAAATGAGAAGTAAAATTGTTTAAATTGATAAATGGGAGTTTATATCAAGCCAGACATTACGCAAACATTTGGCGACTCTTTCTATGCAGTTCAGACGGAGTTTGAATACGTGAGGAGGAGCTTTCTTCGACTGGAAAGTGGTGCGAAAAGGAGCCCCGAGTCTCAATTCCTTGAAGCACGCAATGACTGCGGTAAACAAAGCTCTAATGAAACTTCTAATGAGTGAAATCGTATTATCATGCAGAGTTGAGAAAGGGATAGAAAGAGAAATGAGTAGTGGCAGAGAGTGAGGAAGAGAAAGTGAAAGAAAGAGAGAGAGAGACAAAGAGAGAACCAATGTTCGAGATTGTAACGTTACGGATTGCCCAACCCAAGTGAGAGCTTACAGAGTTCTCCTTAAGTTCACTCACTTCAGTATGTACAAACAATCCTTACTCGCTTTGAATGTGACACTAGGGACGTCATGTATTTTTAAGCTATAATTTCTTGCCACGAACTAATCATCGTGTAATCCTTTTTTATTTTTAGATATTGAATTAATCATAATCCTAATTAATATCATAAACCCAAAAGTTTCTTCTCTACCGTAACACTCTCCAACCGGTGAACAAAATGTTCTCAAATTTCGCATGTGCCTAAAGTTGGTGTCACAGAGAAAATAAAAAAATGAAGATAAAATAAAATAACGTTTAAAGAATCAGATCAATTTTATTTTTGCTACTTCGATGGACAATTGGGCAACAGCTGAGTACTGTAAATTCATAAATTTATAAATAATCGAACGTATGTCGAGCATTCACATGGTATTAGTAAAAAAATTACCATTTTTTAAATAATTGTTTCCAAAAGTTTATTCTGAAGTGGTTAGTAGCTTTTTACATATGATAAAAATATATTCACACTATATGAACAATAGTTTTGGCAAGTTAATCTATTTGTTACCTTTTTCGATTATTATAGGTGCTAGATATTGCCCGCCGATATGTCCTGCGATTATGGTCCCAGTATTAATTTGACTATGGTCGTTCAGAAAGAAAAATTTAACGAATTTTAAAACTAGCTGTAGAAAAAACATTTACGTTTGAGTTGTGAGCAAATAAACAAGTTGCACGTGAAAAAAAAAATTATACAGCCAAAAACTACTTGTTTATTCATCATTTAGAGTTAAAAACAGAGCAAAATATTAAAGCTCGGGTAAACTTTCACGTAGTGCTATTGTTCAACACTTTTTAGAGAAAAAAATTAATTGTATCTCGATCGGTACAAAGCAATTGATTTAACGTACTTTTTACATTTCGAAATGTAAAAAATGATGATTTTAACTACACTTTGCAATGTAAAATGTAAAAAATACATCAAATCCATTACTTTGTAAGAGAACACACAGTAAAACGATTGATTCACAGTTTTGAACTGTAAATTTTTAGATATCGACCACGAATTCTTGCACATCATTTTTTTCGTGTTGTTTCGGTTTTGTTGTTATTGAATGTTTGATTAAACTCTCGTAATGTGATGTTTATTCTGATTTACCTCTTAATTTTGTATACTCCTGCACATATTTACAGAAATAACAAGAAATAAGCCTGCGGAAATCCTGTGGAACAATGTTCGGCTTTATTTTGAATCCACGTCTGGAGAATTACTCGAAAAAAGTGAAGAAAAAAAATGGGAGAAAAAAAAACGAAGAGTGGAAGGTATAGGATGAAAATATCTTTTGTTCCGGGGCTTTCATACCATTCGGGAAAGTTGAGTAGGATTCGCGGACTTTTCGGTTCAATCTCTCGTCGCATTTTGCCTTCTTTTTTTTTCGCTGCGATAGTTTTATTGCATGCGTGGGACAATGACGACAGGGTCGAGCCATTGTGTTTTTTTTTCGTTTTTTGGTCGATGACATAGCCTTAGGCTGTCTGTGGGTTTTGCTGCCATTTCCGTCTAATTTTCGACGCTTTTTTTTTCATGTTACAGAAAAGTTCGGCCCTAGAGATTATAGGTCGTTGGCCATTTTGGTTATTTCTTTAAAATAAAAAAATTGACTAAATCTATTTTCTCACCATTTTCACACGTTTCATTCGGCATGCGATAACACAATCATTTTCCTATTATTTTCTTCTAGTTTGTTCGTCCCTTATCTACGAGAATTTCAGAACGTTTCAGGCAAAAAATAAAATAAAACAAAACATAAAATTTCTCGGTTTCAACACAAACGTCGAAGTCGTCTCAAAACTTTTACAGGTCGATAGAATTCACTCTGCATCAGAGGTCCGGGCAGGAAACCCGGACCTTCGAACTCACCTCTTGTAAAGTTCAATAACTCCCCTCCACCCGCTTCCCCCCACTCTCCGTCCCTCGCCACACTACCCTTCTCTCTCTCTCCGTTTCTCAGGCTCTTTTCCTTTCATTGGTTGATCTGTGCATGTGAAACAAGAATAACGAGGAACGACACTGATTGACGAGTCGAAGAAAGAGGCAAAGTAGTATTAGTGGGGATACAAAACGAGAGCGGAAAATCTCCTGTACGGAATTCGAGGTCTTGAGGACTCTAGAGGGGATTTTCTCGGTCCTAAAGTTACAATGAATCAAAGTAATACGAGCACGCGAAACGGTATTAGCAAAACTACATCGGTTTCTACTGCCAATTCTCTCTCTTTCCTTCTCTCTCTGTCTCTTTCTTTCTCTTTCTGTCGCTCTCTTATTTTCCCTTGTTTCGTTCTTTTCAATCCCCGTTCCACCCCCTTGAACCCCGAGCCAAGCACGTCGACTTTACTTCCGGAGAATCCCTATTGGAAATTTACCTTACAAATTAGAGAGAATTAAATTTAAAAAAAAAAAATTGAGAAAAAAGAAAACAACAAAAAAAACTTTTCAACGCCCCCAACGTCGAATTTCCCAAGCAAGAAACTTTCTCCACCAGCTTTTCCTCGAGCTTCTGTACTCGATCGTGTTCTTCACTATAATGAGAATCCGTGAATACACCCCGAGTACCCTCAACCCCTTTCAGTCACCAATAAATGATATACTGACTCTGCATTATTTATTTTACATTGCTCAGTACTACTTCGCAATAAAACTTTATTCAAACACTTTTTTTTCATTTTTTATTCAATTTATACTTATAATATACATCGAAATGTCAATCTGTTCTTTTCTCATCGTGATTTCTTCACTGACCAAAAAAATAAAGTATCAGCCCGGATATGATTTCAACTGTACTGTTATTTTAACGATTTTATATATATTTTTCACTTCATTTATTGTTTGTGCGTGTATCATTGTTGAATTTCACGACCCCATTAAAAACGTTAACCCTACTTTTCCCCCGCTTCGCTGTTCATGTTCCCGTGCGACCCTCTCGAGTATCAATCGCAGTCACTCTTTCCTGATGCACTACAGTATCGCATTTGTACTAATTGTGCAAAGGGAAATATCAGAAGAATGAGATACTCAAAAAAACTGTCTCCCGCTCAGCGATTTATACCTGTGAGTAGCTAAGCGGTCACCTAACCAAGTATTGACGTCGTACATGCTGCTTAACTTTCAATATCATTCTGAATCAATTTAATTCACAATGAATACTTTCACAGAATGTCTCCAATAAATTGTTTTCGTAACAAGCGAAATATCATGTCTCCAAGTAAATTGTACTTTAAGTAACCTGTCGTACGTTTGCATTGTGGTTCAAAGTGTCCAACGATATCACTATGATTTATAAAGCTTTTTTGACGTCAAAAATAAGTGGCTTGTACACTTGTTATACCGTCTCCTGCAGGCCAAAACGGAGATAAGAAGAAAAAAAAACATATATGTACAGATACACACATATTCCAGTACGTGGGCACTTCCGCAATTGACAAATCCACGAGCTCATATGCAATAAATTGTGTCTACATCTAGGCCTGCATAGGGGTGAAATTTGTGTATGAAAGAAACAAGGTTTTTCTGTATTTATGACACCTTGAAATACGAGACGATTTGTTATATATATCGGAACATGTACTTTATAGGTATAAATATAAAGATAAAGTAAAAGAGTCGACCTGGTAGCAAGTACGTGAATCCTGGAAGAAAATCTAAGGGGGTGAAAAATAAAACGAACATATAGAGTGCAATAGGAAAGAAGAAGAGTAGAAAGGAGAAAAAGAAGGATGGCTAAGCTCGATCGCTGGTAGGAGGGTGGAGGAAAAAGCTGGCCAACTTTTCCAATGCATCGATTTGAATATAAATAACACTGCTCGCCGAGAATCACGTGAGAATACCATGCCTGATACTTTTTTTTCCCTTCTTCATCGTTTATTGACAATCCTTCTTATCAATCTTGACCGATTCACTTCGCATCAAAGAAAGGATGGAATAGAAAAATTCATTTTTATTTTATTTCAGTCTGGTTGGTTCGAACAATATTAAGGACTCGATGCGAAAAATCTCTGACCGAAGATTGTTTATTTATTTATTTTTCTCGTGTGTGTTTCATAATAGCATTTAATTTCTGCTTTAATTTCAATGACTTTGGTCACGTCGTTTAGGAATAAATGTAAGAATAATACAAATGTCCTGTAAATCACCGAAAAAACCGGAAAAAACGATAAACACGTTGTCCAATACCTTTTAGATGCCATTTTTTTTCTTCAAATTTTAACTACGTGTTCATTTCGCTATAAATTCTGAAAATTAGTTTATTTCGTGAAGATCTCGTAAATAGCAATCAGCTGAATCATAGGATTCCATTTCTAACACTGTTCATAAAATGCGCCGCGACTTTCCGATGATTCTTTTTCTTTTTCATGTGGTGTGCATTAGCATTGCTCATGGATTCCTTATCTTCGACAAGGCCAAGGGAGAAGATTCGTTTCTATTCAGAAACACTTGAATGAGTTCATTTCTTTTTGTCATGTGTTTTTTTTTCTTCTATAAAACTGTTTTCAACACTTTTATTCCTTATTTTTGCAAACGATAATTCGTCTGAATAAAATTTCCGATAAAAAAAGACTACAATCGAAATTACTTTTACAAGATATTGTTACGAAACGTTTTGTTGGGAATTCGCACATAACGTTTGAAACTGCAATGAAATAGAGAGAAAGAGAAAGAAAAGAAAATATAAAGGTGGTGAGGAAATATGTGAGTAATGAACGAAGGAACGATTGAATTTCACGAGGTGTAAAATATTTAAAGGACGCTTTGCCGTGTTCCAAGAATTTTAGTATTTTCGTAAACGAGATGAAGCTTTCGCTGAGGCTGATCCTTTGTTTAACTCGCGGAAGCTCGTGAAAATAGAAGGGAAGAATGGCGTCGAGATACACGCGTTTATCTACCAGGACGTAATTGTCATTCGGAGCTCATTCTAGAAAGTAGAGCGAGGGTGGTTGGGGGTTGCAGTTGGGGGAAGGGGATCAAGTTAGGAGAGTGTCTGATAGTGGGAATCCTAGACGTGGATAATGCGAATGTTCGGCCGAGGGGTTTGAAAGGGAAGAGGAGTTAGGGGCAAAACAACGTGGTATCGTAGTTTAAAAGCAAACAACGCTTCGCTACAATGAAACGCAATTTCCTGTTCGTTTGGTAACCTCGACGGGGAATGTTATCCACCGACTGTCTCAGCACCGAGTCTTCGCTGCTTTGTTTCATATCATCCGCCATCTTTGAAATGCTTCTCATTCGTCGCGGCTGAAAGCTTGAATCGGTTTCCTGACTTGTGTGACCTTCAAACCTCTTTGACCCAAAGGAGAACACCAGCTTTTGATTAATACGACCTTGAAACCTTGTATACCTTGCACATTTGAACTGAAGAATCTTTATGGAGTCTTCTTGTTGATATTTCATTGCAAATAATTGAATACGTATACACAGAAAAAAAGGAATCGTAAATTTAACTCACCAAATGAGATCAACAAAAATTTGTTAAAAGTAATGCAAATTAGTTTAATTTGAAGGTGCAGTAGTTGATCTAACAAAACCGGCTTAGTCAATTCAACTGCATAATTTCGTTAGTACAAATTAACTAATATTTCTTCAATGCAACAACGTTTTAATTGTTTTTACCAAATATTTGTTTAAAATATAAGCTCTGCGTATTATTTGATATGAATAAATATTTTGTAGAATTGAAAAAACTTTTTGTGTTGATCTGTGTTGTACCCCATCGCGACGCATGGTGTCGCGTCGATTGCGCCTAGCGTTCGCGCTCTCTATTTCCGTTCTCGCTCAGCGCTCGGTCAATTTCGTTGTTCTTGGAGTTGGCGATTATTGTGCCTTGTACAGAGAAATATATACGGTGCTCATTTTTGGTGCACAGTGCAAAATGTCCTACGGTTCGGTGGGTGAAATCTTGTCGGAGTGGGGGCTGGAAGAGCTTATCTTTAAATTTCAAGGTATGTATAAATTTTGTGTAGAAAATAATACTGGCCAAAAATCCCCTCCCCGGGGAAAAAAACCTTGGACAAGTACATTAGTTGACCCCCGTTTCCATTTGTTTTAACAGAAAAAAACTACCCAAAAAAGTACAAAATTCTTAAAAAATTGGCAAGATCGAGAATGATTTACATTCAGCACTAAAATTTATAATATCAATAATAGGACAAGTATTTCATTGTCGCTTGAGGATGGAGTATTAAAAAAAAAAAAACAAAAATCAGTTCGTTATTGAAAAAAGTCACCGATGTACGAAAATAAAAATCGGTCAAAAGAATAAAGTCCAGAAAAAAAATCAAGATGAAACAAAACGTGGGGAAAAAAATTTCAAACGAAAAAAATTAAATTGAAAAATAATTTCGGCCGAAGTACTTGGCGAGTTATTTGCTTAGCTAGGATCACGTAATGTATTTCTCATGGTACGAACTCGCCAAGTACTAAACCTGAAATCCAAATGAGAGTCAAACATACTCCGCCTCCTAAAAGAGCCTCCAAACGCTAGGCCAACGATGGTGCTCGTCCCTAACCTCCACTCCACAACGAGTAACTGGTACTCCCGAATCGAGCTCCGCACTTCTGAGAGTGGAACAAAACTCAGTGGCGCCCAACGAACTCTTTTCTAATACCAAGACGTCGGACCAAGACGACCACGCGCGTCCGTCCACGTCTGCCAGCCTTGACGGCGCAGCCTATGATCCCAGAAATCCTAACACTATCCCGGAACCTCGTTTAAACTCCGACTGTCGCCGAAACTCCGCGCGGGTAGATGTAGAAAACCTTATCCAATACGAAGACGCGCCCGTAAACGCACCGGGTCCCTACGCGAATCTGGAAAACCTGGAAACCCTATTACGCGCGTTGAATACTGGCCCGAAAATTCCACTGCTCACTTACAATGGTGCAGACCACGAGAGCCCGCGAGCTTTCCTAACTCGGTGTGAGGAGTATTTCCGTATTTCTCGGATACCCGACACCGCCCGCATCCGAACTACCGCAGAGGGGTTACGAGGTGACGCGGAAAAATGGTGGAGCTGTTACAGCCCATTAGATTTTGATTGGGAAAAGTTCCAAGAACTTCTACTCAATCACTGTAACAGTCCCGCGGTAATATCCCGGCTAACGTCACAACTGTTTGCTAAAAATCAGACTGATAGAGACAACGCCGGAATTTTCCTCCAACAAAAGTACCTTCTGTACCAAAGACTCCGTAGCGGGGACCTAGAGGAAACCAAAGTGTTAACCTTGATGGAACTCCTACGCCCGAATCTCAGAATGGCTATTCGACCGTCAAATCCGAAAACGCTCTGTAGCTTAATGTCTCGAGCCATAGAGGCGGAGTACGATCTGGCGGACCAGAACGTCGTGTACCGGTTTCGAAAAGAGGAACCGAAAATCTATCGGACAGAAAAAATTTATCGGGTACCCCCTGACCCAACTTCGCGACAACCACTCAAATGTTGGCCCAAATTGTTAAAATACTCGATAATTCTTGAGAGAAAGGCGAATAATGCGAGCTTCGACAATGGGACGCGGAGTGGATATGAGTGATTTTCTTTCCGGATGACGGAAATCGACCCAACGACGTCCGTGTGTGGTGACGAAGTGGAGTGTACCAGCATCCGGGCTACGCGCAGGTAGGTAAGTTAAGTATGTCAGGTAGCCCGCTTGGGCTATGCTCCGCTCGCGAGAAACGGTTTGTCAAACGCCACCTAGCGGAGGTTTTCGAAACTATTTTCGAGTTTTTATGAAAAGGCGCGGTTTTTTGAATTATTTTTATGTTTTGCGGTGAAAACGTTTGTCTGCGTGATTGGGTAAGTATTTCTTTGGTTCCAACTTATTTTTAATACATTTTTAATCTTAGAACTAATAATAATCATTTAATATTTATTTACTAATAATATTTTTTAACTTTCTCTTTTTTTTTTCAGGTGCAGCGGAGTCTTCAGGATTCAACCCAACTACGAGGTAAGTTTTTAATATGTAATGTGGTTTTTTGACTATAATTATTATTTTAATAATTATTTCTTTTTTCTTTCAGGTGCAGCGGAGTCTTCAGGATTCGACCCAACTACGAGGTAAGTTTTTAATATATAATTTGGTTTTTTGCATATAATTATTATTTTAATAATTATTTCTTTTTTCCTTCAGGTGCAGCGGAGTCTTCAGGATTCGACCCAACTACGAGGCAAGTTTTTAATATGTAATTTGGTTTTTTGAAAATAATTATTATTTTAATAATTATTTTTTGTTTATTTCAGGTTGAAAAGGAGCCGACGGAAATTAAGAGTTGGCGTCACATAGTGACGTACAACAATCTTGTACGCGTAATGATAGCGAGGGGCGGAGAGAAAAAAAAGCGTACAACAAACTCACCGGTGAGTTGAACCAGCTACGGATTTGGTTGACAATCGAAATTTAACCACGTTTCTTTACAATTCGTGACGAAGTGTGTCGTAATTGAATCGAACGCAATTGTTCAGTAAACAATTAAAACATTCGCAATATTCAATGGAGATATATATAAATATATAAATTGAGAGCGAGAAACGTGCCGGAAAAAACGAGCATTTAACCTCGAATCACTCGAATCACTCAAAACGTGGGGAAAAAAATTTCAAACGAAAAAAATTAAAGAGCGAGAATAATAGAATAGAAGAGAATAATAGTTATAGCAATTTTTGTTAATGTGTAAAAAATTTGAAAACGCTTCCAATTTTGAATTTCTTTCCTCATTTCTCGGCAAGACTAGAACCTTCATATTTCCAAACTTTAATGATATTTGTTTAGACGCAAAATTGAAGCGAAAAAACTGATGATTCCAAGTACTTCGGCCGAAATTATTTTTCAATTTAATTTTTTTCGTTTGAAATTTTGAACAAGATTTTCCGTCGATGGCCCTTTTTTTCTTAGTCAAAACCAAAGCAAAATGACTTAGCATTAATGTATCATTTGTAATTAATTCTCTGTAAACGTTAAATAATATTAAGATTAGAAAAGAAGTACCCATATATGAATAAGTAAAAAAATAATAAGGAAAAAAAAGAGAGAGGACGGGTCGATACGATCCCCTCCACGTATCGACAGACGCGGGCAGCTCCACTGCTCGTAAGCGGCTGACGCATGCGCGGCCAGGTGGTGGGAGAGCGCGGCATCGCTGACTATAAGTAGAGGAGCGGAGCTCGGATCGTCACCACTCGCTTTCGTTCTGTCACGCCGCTAAGACCTACGGAACGGAAGACCCTCGAGACCGCGCTGTTCAAGCACGGTGAGTCTAACATTACCGCTGCAAAGTACGACGCCGTTAAGGCCGAATACCCGCAAACGTCATACTCGCTGCTAAAGCGAAATCACCATCCACCCAGACTAGTACGTTGCTAAAATTTATTAGTCCAGTAAGAGTGGTTCAGATACCCCGCAATCCCATACGATTATAATTATTTCTCTCTTTCGTTTTTTAAGGTGTTCGTCCAATTTTTTTATTATTATTAATATTTATTTTTTTCCTTTCGTTCTTTAAGACGTTCGCCAAATTTTTTATTTATTTTTTCCTTTCGCTTAAGACGTTTATCAATTTTTTTTTAACTCCCTGACAAATCGTGACACCAAGTCTTGAGTGTCAACTTGTAGGATTTCATTGACACCCAACACCCAACCGAGGGTGTGCAGTGTTGACACCTAAAGGATCAAGTGTCAACACTACAACTTGATAAATTCTGCTCTCGGTGTCGACACCCGAAGGACCTGGTGTCAACACTGGCTTGAAGCGACGCTTCTTATGGTGTTGACACCCAAGGAACAGAGTGTTGACACCAACTTTTCTCGGCGAGATATCCTGCCGGGATAGTCGTGCCCGAGACTCTTACCCAATGGAAAAAAAAAATCCAGAATTTTTTTTTCTTAAGAATTATGCATATTAGACGAATTTGGAAAGACGTTAGTGTTTAATAAAACTGCCCTTTCATAACAGCTGGAATAAGAAAAACTATCATTTTTTTTCAAAGTCACACAATTGGCAGCTACGTCCTCCCGCCAATATAGACCATTTGGCAATGTGATCTTAAAATTAATCATACCGAATTCAACGGAAATCCTTACCGGATGATATAGAAATCAGGCACGCTATCCGCAGACGCGAAAGAAGGCCATCTGTTGGCCGGCAGGTTCTCCTTGGCCAGCAGATGGCGATATGTGGCGATTTTCGCGTCCGTGGATTATCTGCTAGATTGCTATATAATCCAGATGATATTTTTGCTGAAGACTGAATTATTAATTTTTGGATATTGCCAAATGGGCTATAATGCCAAGAGCACATAGTTGCGAAATGTGTAACTTCCAAATTGGATGATTTTTTTTAAATTTGAGCTGAGATAAGAAAAGCAGTTTCAGCGTCTTTCCAGAATTGTCTATCGGTGTCGACACTCTTTTCTTAGGGTGTTAAAACTTAAAGCAACGTCGGATTGGAGACAGTGTTGACACCTTTTCCTTAACGTGTTGACACCCTAAGCAGCATCGATCCAGATCGGTGTTGACACCGTGTCCTTTCGGCTTCAACACCCCAAGCAGCGTTAATCCAGGTCGGTGTTAACACCATGTTCTTTCGGTTTCAACGCCCTGAGGATCGGTGTCAAGATCAGGTGTTAACACCGTAATAAAATCCTACCAAATGACACCAAACACTGAACACCCAAAAATTTCAGTGTCGACGTTGGTCAGGGCTATTATTATTTTTTTCGTTTTATTATTAAGACGTCTCGTCGATGTTTTTTTTTTATTATAAATACTACTATATTTCTTCTTTTTTCGTTTTGTTAAGACGTTTCGTCGGGACCTCGTAATATTATTATTATTATTATTTTTTCCTCTTTCTTTCAAGACGACGGTGTCTATTATTCTTATCGTTATTTTATCTTGAATATAATATAGTGCTCTCGCGAAGAACGACTAGAATTATTAATTACACTCTAAGTGTAATCAATTAAGATAAAAATAAAATTATTATTTTCCTAAGTTTCTCCCCGTGGGTTTATCCAATAGCCTCTCTGTTTTTTTCCCTCTTTACTCCTTGTTTTTTCCTTTCCTATTCTTTGAGAATATATGCCGTATTAATGACTCGGGAAGAAAGAAAGCTGAGACGTCGGAAACGACTCACACAGAAAATACAGGCAAAAATCTTCCTGGGAATCACAGCCCACCGACCGGGCGTGGATAGGCGTCGAGGCCTGACCTTGGCTGAGACCAATCAGGAATTCCGTACCGTAAACTGGTCCCCAGCCAAGGATAAGGTCCGTTGCCTCGCTCCTACGCCGGTCGCATCTGTACCTCCCCCGCCAACGGAGGCTCACATCTCTAAGACCACGGATTTGTGCGTTCCCGAGGAACCGTCGCTTCCGAACCCCAATGAAGGGGGCGTTGCAGCGGTAACGTCATCGTTCGAACTCGTCAATCCCGTCGTAACAAATTCGCCGACCGTGACCGTCAGCGAGGGGAGCGCTTCGGGAGAAGCATCGTCGGTAAAAAAAACCAATCGTCCGTCCAAGTCTTCGCTAGGGCAGCTAGGGAAAGGCCGGTGGTTCGGGCTGCGGGCACTCGATCCCCGAAATCCCGTCGAGTCACGGTGCCACTACTCGAGAGCTCGACAAACCTCTTAATCTGTTCCCGATAAGTCACACGCCCAGTCAAAGTCACTACAGGTAAACGCGACGAAAGAAAAATCATCGAATTAAAACCACCGACCCGAGACCCCGAAAATCGACCGACAGAGGATAGGCAGACGGTCGTTTTAAAGCGCTTGCCGGTCAATCGGAAGCAGCGTTGGACCGACTCCAGCGTGGTCGTGACCATATACCCAGGACAAACCGAAGAGGGTGAGGTCGATGAGAATCGGCCATCAAGAGCAACACCAGGGCTCGAATCGAAAAACCCCGAGTAAAAGTCGCTACGTTCGTGTCATATTGTTTAGACTCCTACCTTTCCTAATTCTCTGGAAGTTCATAGAGGTTTTAAACAAGTTAAACGTATCAAACAAAGTGCAGGACAGGCGACGCTTTGACCAGTGTTCGTCTTTATATTGTTAATTCGTTTTGCGTATTTACTTGCCGGTTTAGTCTGTTTTGTTCTTTCGGGTAACGTGTTCGGGTACGTTTCAAAGTATATCAATTTTGTATAGAAAATAATGTAGCTCTGGAACAATTCTGAGTCGAGCTCGATTCGAGTTTAGATGCTCGTTTTTTCCGGCACATTTCTCGCTCTCAATTTATACATTTATATATATTTTCATTCAACATAGTGAATGTTTTAATTGACTACCGAACAATTGCGTTCTATTTAATTACGATAGATTTCGTCACGAATAGTAACAAAATGTTGTTAAATTTCGATCGTAAATCAAATCCGTAACTGGTTAAACACATCGGTGAATTAAACGTGTCACAAAGCGTGAAACAGGCGACGCTATGATCAGGGTTCGTTTTTACATTGTTAAATTGTTTTGCGTATTGACTTGCCGTTGTAGTCTGTTTTCTTCTTTCGGGTAACGTGTAATTCCTACGGGCACAAATTAAACAAAACAGATAAATACATATTTTTTGCAGAAAACTTTGTCGATGTCGACATTTTTTGGCAGCTGACGCCCGATTTAATTAGAGAAATAATCCCTGAGATTGGACCAAGAATCAAATTTCTCGAAAAATGGACGAAGGATGGAAGAATCAAAATGGTTAGTGCTGAATAGTGTTCGGAGTTTAAGAGTATTCTCGGTAATTGATGGTGGAGTTTATAATAACTATATGTATTGACAATATGTCGTAATTAGAGTGAAAACGAATCGTTCATTTTTTAACGGGCAAATTTAGACTCTCGAATCGAATTAACAAATAATTTAGACTCAAGAAGAGTATGTATTCATATACATTTTTTCAGCAATCAGTTCCGCTGGAAGACGTCGGGCCATCAGGGTCGAATAGCGGGAAAGAAATTTCAGAGGACTGTGATATTGAAACGTCATCACCAGTGAATTCATCAGACTCAGGGACGTCTACTGATGAACCAAGAGAGCCGCAAAGAAAAAAGAAAAAATTGCTGTCCGAATCGGAAGCTATCAGTGCCAAGCTCCACCCAGGTGAGAGGCGTACATCCTTCGTTGGAGTTGACGAATTTATAGCACGAGTGGAGGAGGAACCCACGCTTTGGGTCAGAAGTCTTTTAGCCAAAAGCTCCGCGGGTCAATTACTCTTTAAGTCCTTGAAAACAAGAAATCGTTTTCGAAAAGAGGACCGCCGACGATTGGTACAAACATTGGTTTCCGAACTGATTACTGATGAAAATTGGTACGTATAGAGAAACAATTTATGCATGGATATCGTAAAGTTGCTAAAAATAACTTTTTTTTCGTTTGCAAGACATTATTTTGCGAACTTTATTTTAATTTTCTTCATATTTTACTTTCAAGTTATTTACAAAACAAAGATTTCGATTTGCTGAGTGAGCAGATCGTTACCCTTTTTCCATGGAAAAACAAGGCGACGTATTATATACCGCCAGTATCCAAAAACATCTTTCGATCAAAAAAATCGGAATCAGCTCGCGGGAAACTCGTGAATAGATTTCGTAATCAAATGAAAGAGTATCGTCGCCAAGTAGGTCACCCTGAGCAAAAACCAGAGTCACTGAGCTTAGAAGGTATTTACGTTTTTGTGGTCACATAAAGTGAAAAGGAATTACGCGGTTTATTCTCTGCATACAGTAGTATACGTGAGTGTGTAGATACATGTATAACACGTATATATTGTGTATTTGTTCGCAAACGCAGAAACAGCTGCAAGAAGTATCGAGTGATTCAAATACAACAAAGGACCGTTTGACGAGGTGAAAAAACATTGGAAAAAGACTACGAAGGTCCGGTACCACGAGTTACTACGCTTCAATACGTCGATCCATGATTACATGGCCAAATACGAATCACTCAAAGAATGGTGGTGGTGGCGAAAACTTATTAACGATATCTGTACATCGTTACACCATCCATCAGCGAATGTCAAGAGAGCATCATCGTTCACGTGTCGGTGACTAATTTTTTGAAATATATAATTTTGTCCCCTAATAAAAAGTTCATGGGCTCAAATGTATCGAATATATCGATCTATTGTTGCCATTTTATTCGTGCTGTGATTGCTCGCTTGGAAATCCCGAATTCAGAGGCCCGCTGTCAGTTTGACTGTCGCATGTATACGCGTGCGGTTATATGTCCTATCCGAATAAAACTTCTTTTCACATGTATGAGAGTAGTAGTAGTAGTAGTAGTGGCAGTAGTCAATATAGTTCATGACAGTTGTATATTTTTGAAAAATTAATTAAGTTAAAGACGAATTAGATTACGTCGTAACAGCGAACAGCGTTTTATAAACATGCCCAGAGATAAGCAGCACATCCGAATAAATAGTATATTACACTACAAGGGCAGAAAGTTTGAGATTCCTGCACTGCGCGCCATGATGCCCGAGGCGAAGCCGAGGGCCACATGGCGCGCAGTTCAGGGCTCTCAAATTTCTGCCCGTGTAGTGTATACTATTTTTCTTCAGACTTGGCCGAAAGTACGAAAAAAATTGCATTTGTGTATTGATAAGATATTGATGCCTGCCCTGACATTTGCGGCACGAGCGAAGCGAGTGCTGCTGGTCGGGGGCAGGCATCAAATCAAGTACATCCGAACAGACACATGTTAAATTATTATTTTATTAACATTTCATAATATTTGTATCATAGTTACAACATAGTTATAATATTTATTTTATAATAGTTTGCTTCATAACACTTACTATTTTCAAATAACTTTAAAGTTGTTAAAAACCTCTAATGCCTTCCATAAGAGTAAGAAGGGAAGGAATTTGAACAATAAGTCGCGGATGTAGCGTGTTCTATTCGCGTTTTTCTGATGCGTGGCCTGAGGTTGCGGTTGGTAGTTGCGTCTCATCAGCTACCACAGCGGTTTCCTCCGGATAAATTGACAACACGGTGCTGGAATCGGTCCAACGCCGTTTCCTATTTACGGGCAAGCGCTTTAGCACGTTAGTTGGTTGGATCTTGGGCTGGCGATTTTCAGGATCCTCTTTCGGGGGTTTTAGCTCAATTATTTTTCTTCCGTCCCGTTTTCCAGTGGCGATCTTTACTGGACGGGTGGCTTGCCGCGAGCAAACCAACAAGTTTGTTGCGTCCTCGAGCAAAGGCACGGAGATTCTTCGAGTTTTTCCCGGTGGAGCCCCCGCGAACCGAACAACCGACTTTACCCTAGCGGTGTTTTGAATGGGTGAGGAAAACTTTAGCGAAGACACTTCTCCCGAAGCGCTCCCCTCGTTGTCGGATGATGAACTCTTTATCGCTGGAGTTACGATCTCGAGAGATGTTGCCGAATCTAAAACGCCCACTTCATCCGGCTTAAGAAATGGGGATTCTTCGGGAACGGCCAGTTTCGGGGTTTCCAAGACGGGAACTTCTGTGGTCGCGACCGGTGTGGGCACGAGCCAACGGATCTTATCCTTGGCTGGGGACCACTTCACCGTACGGAGTTCCTGGGGTGCCTCAGCCAAGGTCAGACCCCGTCGCCTATCCACTCCCGGTCGGTGGATGGTGACGCCCCGAAAAATTCTGGCTTGTATCAGGGCCGTGAGCCTTTTGCGTCGTCTCAATTTTCTTTCCTCACGGGTCATGAGGATGCAAAAGAAGGGATAGTAGAGAAATAGACGGAAGGTGGTTCAATGAAAAACCAAACGGAGGTGCTTGTGGTAAATCCACGAAGGGTGGTTAAATAATTTTATTGTTCCCAATTATTACTACACTTAAAATAATTAAAAAAAAAAAATAGTATAAAAGACAAAAAAATATAATAGACCCGATGTCTACGTTAGTAAGAAGAAAAAACAAGGTAATAAGCCGAGGTTTAGTAAAACATATAATAATAATATTGCTAGAGTTTAGGCAACGTATAACTAAAGAAAAGGAAAAAATACACTCTTGTACGAGTTTACATAAAGGAATAATGATTCAATATATAAATACTTTAACGCGTTCAACGAAAATAAAAAAACTTAATATGAATAATAAAGGAAAAAATAAATAATGAGGGCTCTGGCGAGTGTTTGACTCTCGCACGGACTAACAGGTCAGTGTCTCGCTTCAACAGCGGAATTGTTGGGTGTGGATACTAGCCTTAGCGGCGTCGTAATCCCTTGGGTGTAAGATGCTCACCATGCCTTAGCGGCGCGGTCCCGAGGGTCCTCTGTTCCGTGAGCCTTAGCGGCGTGGCAGACTGAAGGAAAGTAGCGGGCTCGTGAGCTCCGCGCCTATACTTATAGCCCCGCGGCGTCGCAGCGCCGCGCTCTCCCACCACCGGGTCGCGCATGCGCTAGCCGCTGCCCGGTCTATCGGACCTCGTATGGGAGCATATCGACTCGTCCGACCCCTTCCCTTTTCTTTCTTTCTTTTTTATTTACATTGATTCTTTTACTTATATATGTATATATATATATATATATAATTTTTTCTTTTACTATTCAATAATACAATGATGAGTCTAATTTATTAATTTTATTATTATATATTGTTTTTCTTTTATTCGAAAGGCAAAGGGGCCATCGACGAGAAAAAATTGTATGTGGCAAAAAAAACATACAACAAAGTTTGAATATATTAAGTGTTTTATAATAAAATTGTTGTAGTTGGAACTTGTAATATTGAACTTATAACATTTACTGTAAATTTTTTTAGTACATTACGCTTTTCTCTTATTTGTCTCATCATTAACTCGCGAGTAATAAAAATTATTAATAATATTGCCGTGAAATACACAGTTTTCATATTTTATGCTAGGATCTTTGATTGCAGCAGAATGAATAGATGTTGATACCCGGTTATTTTTAGTTTCTTCAACTTTGTTCTTTTTTGCTGGTGGTTCATTTTCTTTTTGACGGGGACAAACAGAGATCGGCGGTTTGTTCATAAAATGAGTAGCTCGTGCGGATTGATGATTGGAATTAAAAATGATTTTTTTATTGTTCACGGTATGAAAAGAAGGTGTTGGCACTTTTGATTTTTCTGGAAGAATTGACTCTTTTATCGCTGCTATAGCGTCATCGTCTACTTCAAAGTCCTCAGAAAAATGATCAAAATTGACGTCTTTCGGAGTACACTCTTCGTTTTCTTCAATATTCATTATACTGGTTGCATTGTTTCCACTCTTGGATGGTTGGGGGTTCGATTGAGCATTGGGTATAGCATGAGTTATCTTGTCAAAAATTTGCTGTCGGTTCTTCAATGAATTTTCAACATATCCTGTAAAAATAAATATTATTTATAAGTATTCACAAAAACTATGTAATATTTGAGTATTTTTATAGAGTCAAGTTCAAATACATTTAAAGTGTGTATATCGTAGCAAATGTGGATAATTTTTTTTTATTAAATAAAATCATTACCTTGTGCTATACCAGTCGATTACCACCCTCCCAACTGTTTGAGCATAGTGGTGTTTGCGCCAGAATTGGATAACAGAGTTGCTGATGTTCTGCGGAAGCAGTGTCCAGTATACCGCTTCGGATTATTCAATTGCAAATACTCAGCTATATTTTTAGGAATTAATCCAATAGTGTTCCTGCCTAAAACTTGATGTTGGCATTTACCCTTATGAAATTGAATAAAGAACCTTTCCGTATGGAAATCAGTAGGCTTCAACGATATATATTTCTTGACGCTTTTATAGAAAATATCTCCAATTATAAATTTACGAGATAACCCATTCTTTGAGTCATTTATTGACACAAGGTACTTGTCACCAAGGTCTTCGACGTCGGCAACTCCAAGTTCTTTGAGTTCTTTACACCTGGTAGCTCCAGAAATACCAAAAATGAGAATAACCTTAAAATAGAACAATAAGAATAGAAAATAAAAAATTAATTAAATAATTAATAAAAATGTTACTAAGTACATACTTTTGAAGCTAAATACTCGTAGTCCAGCGCATCGTTCACAAATTTCATTACTTCATCCCCTGTTAATACAGCAGATTTCTTTGGTTTGTATCCCTTGGAATTATTTTTAATTATACTTCTTAACTTATAAAATTTGCTGATGTCTATATTATCTATGGAGTTTAATGTTGTTCTCAACATTGAGTAGACACTCCACAGAGTAGACGGGGTTAACTTCGTACTTAAACCTTTAAAATATACTAAAAGGTTATCTTCTTCAGCCTGCGATAATGCATTTCTATTTTCGTTTTTCCACTTTTTGTAAGCTTCGTATATAAGCATGTATCGGTCAGCAGATTTTTTTGGTAAGGTATCAGTTTCGGCAATTAACTGTGCTTCTGCTTCAAAGTTTCTGTTAACTTCATCTTCGTCTGTCGATCCATCAGATGATGATGCACTCATTATAAATTTTTTATATTGATTTCGATATATCACTTACTCACTTTATAATCACTGTTAAACGTTAGCATACATAAATTGTAAATAAACTTTGAGGTTGTACAGACTGAGCGACTTTTGACTTTCGGCCGTCTTGTGTTTTGTTAGCCGGTCTCAGTGCACGAGTCATTTCTTTCGGCCCGCTGTCGCAAAGCGCATGCGCGTCTCTACCAAGGCATAAAAGTTAGGCTTTCTGCCGTGAAATCGGGGCCGAAAGTGCGTACTTTCGGCCTAGTATGAAGAAATAGTATATTACATAACAAGAGGCCATCATGTTGCGCAGTTCAGGGCTCTCAAATTTCTGCCCGTGTTGTGTATACTATTTTTCTTCATACCCGGTCGAAAGTACGATAGATTCGCGATATTTTCACGATAGATTCACGTACTCGATGCTTCGCGGCACGAGCAAAGCGAGTGCCGACTGGTATTTGATGCCTGCCCCGACATTTGCGGCACGAGCGAAGCGAGTGCCAGCTGGTCGGGGGCAGGCATCAAATACAAAAGAAAAGCAAATACAAATACAAATACAAAAATAATAACTAATTCATTTTTTTTCAAATTATAAGTTGTTAATAACAAAACAAGTAGGGGAACATGGGGCAAAATGGGCCCCTGGGGGAAAGCGGACTAGCCAAAATTTTATATATTTTTGGGCAAAGTGGGCTCCAAAGTAGCATTCAATTCACAAACTGTTAAAAAAAGTTTATTTTATTTACATGACATGCAAAAATCGCATCGACGCATCATCGGCAACGAAACTCACGCCCGATTCACGGAATTCGTGAGCTCAAGCGTACTTACGGAATTGAAAACGAAAGGCGGCAAACGATTACAATTGAATTCGAAGTTCATTTTGACAAAAAAAAATATATAAATTAGACCCTAAAATTTTTCTCGCGAGGGAGGGCCCACTTTGTCTCATAAATTTTGTTTTACACGATATCAAAAATAAGTTCGACAAATCAATTTTGGGATACAAAAGTATCGTCAAGGTCGCGTGTAAACCGATACATCTAGCTTCATTTTTAAGGGGCCCATTTTGCCCTATATTCCTCTATATTATAATATAAAATATAATATACATATATATAGATATATATAAACGCAGCTTTGACGTTAACCAAAAAACGGTTAGAGACAAGTCACTGGCGGTGGTCGTGACAGGGGTGCAGGAAAAAAAATTTCGGCTCGCACAGAGGGCGATCGTGTTTTTTTTTTTTTATCAATGCAGGAATGTCGAACTTTCTGCCTCGAAATCGATGCTGAAAGTGCGTACTTTCGACCGAGGTATGAAGAAAAGAATTTTTGAAAACGTGATAATTCCAGTACTCGCTCAAAGTTGTTTGCGTTCCTGGGCCAAATGATAATCTACGGTTAAATCCCTCTTTCGCTAGAAACCTTTGTGCCAATGTTAATTGATGTCTCTGAGCTAAAGTGAAACAAATATTTTTGCGGCAAAGAGCAGTTCTTGCTGGGCGTTTTAAATCTTGATGTTTTGATTCGAATCTCATACACGATATATTCGAAAGTGGACCGATCAGACGAATGATCCGTGGATAGTGCACCAAGTGATGCATTTTTGGTTTGAGATCTTCTTTGAAAAGCTTTTTGTATAATGAATGATGTTCTGAAATCAACGATTCCAAGGATTCTATTTCTTTCGGTTGCACCTTTGGGTTTAAAATAATGCAAATAATGTTTCGTAAACATTTGTACAGCTGCCAAGCTTTGTTATTAGTAGGGACCTTATCACCGATTATTAAACCTAAAAATCGCACCAATCGGAGCATTTCGGAAGCCGAAAGTATAAGTTTACCTGAGATCAGATCTTTATGTTTAATAAGGGGCACGTTTTTCGAAGTTCAAGCAGATCCATAATCGAAATATTTGAGAAGTGCGTTGAATTCTTTGAGAGTGAGTATCTTGTCAATGTTAATCAACCGATTAAGAATTTTTGGTACATCGTAACGACATACACCTTCGAAAATATCGTGCATTATATCAGCATACAGATTCTTCGTTATGTGATAATTCGGAATATCATGAAAAATGCATTTATCTTTAATCCCTTTTTCGAAAGCACTTAAATCATTTTTATAGTTCGACTTAGTACGTATGAGATGAGGATCTTCTTTAATCAGAAAACATGAAGTTTTCTTTTCAGCCCGACAAAATCGACACGAATATGTAGAATTGAAACTTTCATTGAACCCTAATATGGAATGGAGCCCTAAGTTATCTCCTAAGATCAAGGTTAATGCAAAGTAGACACGTACGTGATTGCCGTTGATATTTATTTTTACTCCTGTGGTTTGAAGAAATATCAGTTCTTCTACGAGAGGTTCGAATATTCGTTTGGTCCAGAAATTACATTGATCGATACTGTTATGAATTTGAGCTAAAAATATATTCTCTGTCATGGATGCATATATTGGCGGAATAGCTCCTATACAAATATAAACGGCTCCAATTTTATTGACACCTGCGTGACTACCGAGGGGGTTATTAACTTCTAAATCATCGAAAAATAGAAGCAGTGGTAGAACTATTTTATTTTAGAAGCTGCTCTCGATATTTTTCCAAAGTATGCTACCAACGACGCTACTAACAATATCACATTTCTTTTGCTCGTTCATAAAGGAAATGATAGTGTCAAACACATTAGGAAGCTCTAAAAATTTGGCAAGAATGGCTCGCAACGGTACTATTTGAGCTGTTAAATCCTTCATTAACAGTGCAGATGTACCTTTTGATGTACCAGCGTCAGCCATGGTACCAACGATAGACGAAACAGGTCGAATGAAGACTTCAATGTTCTCAAAATACTGATTTCTTTTATAATCTGTGTTTAAACCAACGAATCAGTTTATCAGTATGTCAATGCACAAATTAAAATTGGCATTTTTTTCGTTGACCAAGTTGTGTCCACTTTTCAACATTTCGAGCGGTGAGAAAAATTCTATGACGTTTTCAATTATGTTTTGAATCAAACTTCTGTTGTTAGAAGAATTGCCATACAAATTAGCGATAAATTTTAGGGTGGCCTGCCTCATAACGGATTCAAATTCAGAGGTATTGCAATTAGTTGTTTGAGAATCGTACGACGTATTATCACAACGTATTATAACAAACAGACCGTTTTTCTACTCGAAACCCTTCAAAAGAAAAGACGAGTTTATAATCTCACTTCGTTCAATATTTCCGCTATATGCGAAAATGATTTATCTCATTTTGTTTCAAATTGGTAAATGGCCAATTGAAGTAGTAGATATAAATGCTCACTCTCAGGCGGATAACTTGCGTTGAAAACGTGAAAGCTCTTGAAGCAAATATCCAATGCCTTCAATGGTGAATCAACTTTGTAGCGAATGTCATCGATTGCCACGTAATAGTTGCAAATTTCGTGAATCGTCGGTCCCACGACTATGATATACGGTTGAACGGGGAGTCCATATTGCTGCATCTTCTTGCATTTATCCTCTTGAATTTCATCAATGTCGCCTGGAATCTGTAATAAGTTCGTTGTATCAAATATTATCATTGATTTAGACAGTTTCGGTATTTCCTCAATATTTTTAATAAAATGAAACTATTCAACTGTATCATTAAATTGTAAGAATTAATTTTTAATTTTTTTTTTAAGTAATAAATTTTCGAAGCAATAAAATCAAAAAAACAGCTCCGAAAACGAGATTATCTTCATCTAACATTTTATCTATTGTGACGATTTTGCCACAAATTCACCAGGAATAAGTTTGGTAAGAATTATTCCTGGCTAAAAATAGATAAAAATAAATAAAAACGTAAATTTCGAAAATAAATGTAGGATACAAGAATGAAATAAAATAACACCGGAGTATTAAAAAGGGAGAATCGAAATTACAAATTTATTTAATCAAAAATACAAAAGAAAAATTAATAATTGTGGGCGCCAGTTAATTATGGAAAATTAACACGTGAAAGTTATATAAACTTTCGATCTCCTTGATATTGCGAAGATAATAACAATAATAAATAAAACAAAATCAGAAATTTGGGCTAGCTTATACAAAACAAGGGCAAAAGACAAAATAATATCTCAGTTGCTGAAGGCTCCTGACAACTCGGGCGTCTTATTATACCCGTGAACAAAGAATGGGTGGTGGGGGAAGGACTTGGACTCGAAAGACTCGAAGTCCGAAAAATAAATAATATTTCTCAACTTATCGTCGTGTTTGACGATTCGAAATAACCAAAATACAAGAATTATTACGCCAAAATGATAAATAAACTTTTGTCTCGAAGTTAAAAATAAATTAAATGAAAAATATCGTTTGTTCGACTCGTAAACGAGATCGACAGCGATAGAACGAAAGATGACGCAATAGTATTTATAATGGGGAGATAACAAATAATAGGAAAATAATTAATAATTAATTCGCCTTATCCTCTCTTGCAATATTAAGCGATGTTAAACGGCGATGACAAAGTATTGCGAGAGGCAGAGATCATATAAAAAGACAAAGGGGACTGTTCGAACGACGCTCGAACGAACAATAGACAAAAGAGGGGAATGGGGGGTAAAATGGGCAATTTTCGTAATTATAAAAAAAACTTAAAACTATCACCACAACATTCGTCGCGTCTTAATTTCTAATAAAAACAATTATTTTCGTTATAAATTATTCGATAATAGCCAGAGGGGCCCAAAAATAACGAAAAAGGGAGGAAAGTCACAAAACGGGGAATAAAGACCGGGCGTTCAACAATGGCGTGTCGAAACGACGCCTCGCGAAGTCGCGATTACAAAAAACACGAAAAACGACTTACGATTAAACTGCAGGTTCGAGGAAAGTTTCTCCTCGTTCTCTCTACCGTCCAAAAGTCGTCGGGGAGGAATTTCCAAATTGAATAAACAAAAATTACTTAATTTAATATTAATTAACACGGAGAACGGGGCAGGGACAACCGTACAGCACGTCGAGTCGTGGCGAAGTGAAGTAGAGACGCTCTCCAACAAAGCCCTCGGTCGCCGGGACTTGTTAACTTGTCGCTCATTGGTTGTTCTTGCCGGCCCGGCAACAACCATCCAATCACAATCGTCGTTATTTCAAAGTTGGTCTCGTTCCGTGGTAAAGGGTGTAGAGGGAAGGAAAGGGGCTTGCGAGTCGAGCCTGGTCTTGCACTGCCTGGGAACGAAGGGGGCGCTTGTGCCGCCACCTGTTGCTCTCGAACGAACGCTGAGTGGTCTCGGGGTTCGTAAATTCGACGCGCGACTTTTGAAATCGCTTGGGGAACTCGTGACAAAGAATGACGTCATCACGTCACAGTGGTGTTGTGTTGCGATCGCGTCGTGGACTCATCCAAAAATCGCGATCTCTTCGATTTTTGGTCTCGACGGAGGAGTGGACAGTGCTGAGTGACTTGTTTCTTCAATGTTGTGCCTTGACGCCGCGGGACTTGATGGTTTTTCTTCGGGCCGCTCGATGTAACCTCCGGCCTCGAAATCGCGATGTTATTTGAGGTTAGGCCCTCGACTCGACACTTTGCTGTCACGATGGGACTTCGATGGATTTTTGTTGTGGTAAGGGACGATTTTCCCTTACTACCGGTGAGTTGTTCCAATTTTATTCTCGTCTTTGAATTTCCTGGGGGCTCGACTCGTTTTTTCAGGGATTTTTGGGAAGGAAAATTTGTGGGAAGGATAGAGTGTCGCTGAGAGGAAATTGTTGTTTTTGACAGGAATGGGATGGGAAATTATTATTGGGTCGTTTCAGTTCTTGGTCTTCTTTGTGATTCGGGTTGGATGATCTTGTTGTGTTCCTCTTGTTTATTCTCTCTCAATATATTGCAGGTGCCGTCACTGCGGCTAGAGATCCTTGTGGTCTTGTCGGCGAAGGATCCTGGTGGTCAATTTATCCTTCGCTGGCGTAGGAGGTTTGCATTTGGACTTAAAAATATTATTGGGCGGTTGACGAGGAGGAAAATTCATTTAAAATAATATTATAACGGAGACGCAACACAAAAAATTGGAGTTAAAAACTAATAATTCATGATGACGGACGAATATTGTGGTGGACTCCACCACGCTCAAAAAAGGTAAGTATGGGAAATTGTACAACGTTACACTATAAATGAATTATATATAAATACTAGGGTGCATAACGCGCGCTGAAGCGCGCGAGCGGTTTTCTGGTAGCGCTGCAGCGCTCTTTTTATGTATAATAAATTCTAGAGATATGCGACAGCGTGTTGAAGGCAACCTATTTTGGAGCAGTTCAATAAGAATGATCTCGAGTTTCGGCAATAGATACATTTTATGCTAATTAACTTAACTATGTCTCGTCCGTTATCGGATCGTTCTACGGATTGATCGCTTTTTTCGTATCATGTGCATACACACGTAAATTATCATTTTTATGAAGACAACATTATTATAAATAAACGATTTTTTAATTCAACATATTTATATCAACATTATAATAATACTAGGGTGCATCACGCGCGCTGAAGCGCGCGATCGGTTTTCTGGTAGCGCTGCAGCACTCCTTTCATGTATAATAACTTCTAGAGATATGCGACAGCGTCTTGAAGCCAACTTATTTTAGGGCGGTTGAATAAGAATAAACTCGAGTTTAGGCTAATAGGAAAATTTATTATAATTCCGTGTATACATAATTTTTAACGATACTTGGTTGGGAGATTTTCTATTTCGCTGCGAGTACCTCACACTTTGACAGGAAGGAGTTATCGAAAATCTCCTCCAAGAACAATTACTTTTCCGCCGAACGGTTTGTCATTATTCATAATGTCCCGCAATGTTCAATCGGTTACTTCCAATCGATGGCGTGGCGCCATAGCTGCTTCATCCCAGATAAAAAGATCAACGTTTTTTAAATGTTCACTCTGTTTAGATTTAATTTTGATGCTCGATGTAGAATCTGCGTGATCTGCTGTAACGTGATCTGTAATTTCATTGTGATTAATAACGCGTTCTTCGGTTTCCCCGTCTTGTCTGCTGTTATCTGAATAGCAGCTGCATTATATCCTTTGATAATGTATTTGTACAAGTACTTTGGATCTGTGACGTTTGTTACAATTTCTACATTTATAAAGTAATTCAAAATGCTCAACAAAGTCGGACAATAAGATATGACCCATTGATTGTCGACGACGTGTCCTCCACGACGTGCGTTTGTCCAGTATGTCCATATGTATGCTCCAGTATATCTTCGATGATAATGTGAATGAGCGTCCGCATCAATCGTGGTTTTATTTCGAAATGGTTTTGGAAAGTGTTAGAGCATTTTCCGTTCACTTCACACCATGCACCACAAGGTCCATGGATCACATTGTCCATAACAATCCGATGAAAAGCGAGATTCTCATGCGTATCCGGAATATTAGCAGAGATGTATCGGTTGAGTTTTTTTGGTGTTGATAATTTGTTCTTTAAACTCACCAATAGATGAATGTGCAACAGACCATGCTTCTGTGACTCAATTGTGTACACGAATGCACTTGATTCAGCAAAGAAATGTTTTCGAACGATTAAATCGAGTAAATGTTTTTTCTTTATATCAAAAACACGAGCTGTGAGATCTGGTCTGTCAGATAGTTGTTGACCAGGAAGAAGGTTTTCCTTTATCTCGCGCCAGGTTGGATTGCAAGCCATCGTAATAAAGAGATCTGGTTTTCCGAACTTTCGTACGAATTCCCGTGACATCGTGATAGTGTTGCATCATATTTTACGGTGAGCCACTAAATATGGAGGGTAAGATGACTATTTTTCCGATCCGTGCATCGGCAGCCTGTGCAGTACTATCTAGATAATCTACCAATGCTGATGCATCACTCCTCACTTTTTTAAATCTTTTTTGGGAGTGTGAAATGTATTTTATTCACAAATCTATGATGCTTCGAGGGCTAAATATATTTTTACGCGCCTGATTTAAGTATTTTATTTATTTATTTTATTATTATTCCTGCGTATATCCTTGCGGGTTTTTACGATCCCTTCCCTCATTTTTATTTCCACTGCATTGTTCCTGAGTTCCTGAGTTCCTTGAGTTCCTCCCTCGAGTCTTGCCCACAGTCACTCTTTCCTAATGAACTACTGTATCGCATTCGCACGAGGACCAAGGGAAACTGTGGAAAACCTAGGTCGATACAGGCGACGATCTTTGGAAATGAATTTGGAATTTGGATATTTGGAAAAATCAACCTGGACCACGAAATTTCGGACTCTGCGATCTCACCTCGCACTTTATAAGTAGTTTTCCTCTTGTTCCGTACTGACGATTTATAATTTAATTCCTTGTCATATCCGTGTATTTTCGGAATTATCCTACGATAAATCTATTATTATTCGAAAATAATACAAAAAATAAAAATCAATTCGCATTTCAATTCGAAATATTTAAACGAAAAATTATTTTTATTCGGATGTGCTGCTTATCTCTGGGCATTTCATAAAACGATGTTGATGAAAATAGATGTGATCTAATTCCTCTTAAAATTAAAATAATTTTACCACCCAATTTGGAAGATTCTCTCTTTAAGCCCTCATGAATTAAAATGAATGGTACAACGTATAAAAAAAATATGATTTTAACCTTGGAACACGAAGATGAAAATTTGTTATTCGGAAAGATAGAACACATCTTTATTGATACGATTGGTGATGTATATTTTCTCGGCACGAAATTAACAAATCTCGGATTCTCCGACCACCTTCATGCATTTCATGTAGCTCACGCTGATAAATCGTGGTTTTGCTTGAGGCAAACAGAGTTAGGATGTCATATCCCGCGGAATATCCATGTTACGCATGACGGATCGCGTTATATATCTTGTAGATAAAAAGATGAGAGTATGAGAATATCAAGCACAGAAAATTATTTCATTTAATGACTGCTACGTACTAATTATTCATAATTAAGTCCTCTAGTACGTAATTTCAGTTTTCTATTCGAACCTTTTTCTTTCCATTTTGTCGCCATAATGGAACTAGAGATTATTCATGATATGGTTCATTTTCAACTTTACTTTGGTCTTTTGAATATGTTTTCGAACGCATAAAAAAATGGTTGCACCAAATATTGAATTTATATCCTCCACGATGCTATCGTAATTTTTTTTCTTTTATCGTTCTTTCATTACTTCCATAAAGGGAATTAAAGCTTACTGTCTTTAAAATGTCTTTAAAATACAATACAAAAATACAACACAACTTGACTTTGTTTTTGCTGATATTGTATGAGCCTTGAAAACTGCTTGTATATGATTTTTTGTTTTTTATTTTCCTATTTGATTTTGATAAAGAAGACAAGATTTATTTTTTGTTGAGTACATTTTGATTATTATTATTTTATGTTAGCTGAAAGTGCCTTATAATAGCGCTAATTTGTGATACCAAATTATTTGTAATACAAAATGATTTTTGATACAAAATATGTGTACCGGGGAAAAAAAACCTTGGACAAGTACATTTGTTGACCCCCGTTTCCATTTGTTTTCACAGAAAAAAACTACCCAAAAAAGTACAAAATTTTCAAAAAATTGGCGAGATCAAGAATGATTTACATTCAGCACTAAAATTTATAATATCAATAATAGGACAAGTATTTCATTGTCTCTTGAGGATGGAGTATTTAAAAAAAAGCAAAAATAAGTTCGTTATTGAAAAAAGTCACCAATGTATAAAAATAAAAATCGGTCCAAAAGAACAGAGTCCAGAAAAAAAATCAAGATAAAACAAAACGTGGAGAAAGAAATTTCAAACGAAAAAAATTAGATTGAAAAATAATTTCGGCCGTAGTACTTGGCGAGTTTTTTGCTTAGGTAGAATCACGTAATGTATTTTTCATGGTACGAACTCGCCAAGTACTACGGCCGAAATTATTTTTCAATCTAATTTTTTTCGTTTGAAATTTCTTTCTCCACGTTTTGTTTTATCTTGATTTTTTTTCTGGACTCTGTTCTTTTGGACCGATTTTTATTTTTATACATTGGTGACTTTTTTCAATAACGAACTTATTTTTGCTTTTTTTTAAATACTCCATCCTCAAGAGACAATGAAATACTTGTCCTATTATTGATATTATAAATTTTAGTGCTGAATGTAAATCATTCTTGATCTCGCCAATTTTTTGAAAATTTTGTACTTTTTTGGGTAGTTTTTTTCTGTGAAAACAAATGGAAACGGGGGTCAACAAATGTACTTGTCCAAGGTTTTTTTTCCCCGGGCAGGGGATTTTTGGCCAGGATATCACTTCTTTTTTCTGAACCTTTCACTTTCATCATAAAATTTTGGAATTTATGGTCCGCCATATTGAATCCGCCATTTTGAATTTCGAAATTTTGCATGCAGATTGTTAATCGGTGAACCCAAAAACCCCCGCGTGCCAACTTTCGCTTTTCTTAAACGATTTTCGCAGTTATTGTCCGCCATATTGTATCCGTCATCTTGAATTTCGAAATTTTGGGTGCAGATTTGTAATCAGCGACCCCGAAAACCCCCGAGTACCATGTTTTGCTTTCATCAAACAATTTTTGCATTTGTGGTCCGCCATATTGGATCCGCCATCTCGAATTTCTAAATTTTAGGTGCAGATTTGTAATCAGCGACCCCGAAAACCCCCGAGTACCATATTTTGCTTTCATCAAACAATTTTTGCATTTGTTGTTCGCCATATTGGATCCGCCATCTTGAATTTCTAAATTTTAGGCGCAGATTTGTAATCAGCGACCCCGAAAACCCCCGGGTACCATATTTTGCTTTCATCAAACAATTTTTGCATTTGTTGTTCGCCATATTGGATTCGCCATCTTGAATTTCTAAATTTTGAGCGCAGATTTGTAATCAGCGACCCCGAAAACCCTCGAGTACCATATTTTGCATCAGCAAACAATTTTTGCATTTCTTGTCCGCCATATTGGATTCGCCATCTTGAATTTCTAAATTTTGTGTGCAGATTTATAATCAGCGATCCCGAAAACCCCCGAGTACAAAGTTTTGAGCTAGTTGCACGTAAGGAAAAATGTGTGTTTCAAAGGGTCAAATTGATATTTTTTTTTGCGTGAATTATTCCGACCTTACCATCTGTCAACACGGATCTACGAAAAGTTCGCAAAAAACACGCTGTTTACGCGTCTCGCGTCAAAACTACCGTCAAACTTTCCGTGGTATGGGTACAAAGGAAAGGACCAATGGGAACTCGTTACTTTTGTCGCCGAAGACCGGCTTCAATGGAAATGGGTTTTGATGGGCATCAAAACGCCTTTGATTGTATCGTCTGCGCGCATGTACAGACACACCAATTCCTTCAATGTGTTAGAATTTTTGCATAATCTTGACCCTGTGCAAAGTTTTTTCTCAGCAAATACGCCATCAATCGTGCTCAATTAAGGCTTAATCGAAGGGCAATTTCATAATTTGTCTCGATTTCCATTTTCAAGTCATCATCTGTTTCCTAAGCTTCGTAATTCGAAAAAATGACTTTCAGTTTTTACCCCCACCACCGAATTTTACTTTATTCAGAGATAATATACTCCGGCGAGCCTCGGGCCAGCAGACGACAGAGCTGTCAAATGTACTTGTCCCAAGACTCTACCGAGTCTCTTGATAAACATTCCTCTAATAAAAACATTACATGATGAGCATTTACAATGTTCTAACATATATTTCTTTATAGCAACCTTCTCAGCACTAATTATGAAAAGTTCCTATTTAGCGAGTGGTGCAAACGAATAAATTGAATTACATCTGGCGTAGGCTATTTCAATGAATTTGGTCGAAGAGAGCACGTTGATTGATCGAACAAACCATTTCATAGATTGACTCCATCAATAGTGAAATTTACCTAGGAAATGTTTTGAAGAGATCAAATATACTATAATCGAAATACAACGCTACTCAGAATCAACCAATATTACGTTAGGGGTAAGTAAGATGATGGTTAAAACACATAATAATTTATTCTGCTCGAAAGAACACACCGTTCATGCCGACAGAATATTGCGTTTGATTAATCCCAGAGTCGGTCATAGAAACAAATTGACAGTTCAAAATGAAGCCGATATATTGTAGTGTCGATGAAATCGTAATCGAAATAACTTCATACTTCAGTTTATTTGACTAATATATTTTTTCTCCTGATGCATTTGTGTAGTCGAGTTGACCTGTCCTTTCTTAAAACCTAGCAGGAATTTAATACACTTGACGACGTATACTGGTTCGATTAACCAACCATTGCATACCGTTGAACCTACTTTGAATAGCATTTGAAAATGGCACTTTTGAACTGAAATGAGTATTTAGTTGTTTCCATGAAATATTATTAAATCTAATTTCATGTTTACGTTCATTTGAACTATTTTGTTGTTATTTTAATATACCCATGGTTTAAAGTTAAACTATTTCTTATTAGTTCAACTCAATATACAATTAAATTACACAGATATGTCGATAGGTTAAACAAATCGCGATTGAAAATACCAATTTCTTCGACTTCAAATTAACTAATTTGGTCAGTTAAATCAACTCAATATTTCCTTCGCCACCCGCTATCGTACAATCAGGTTGAAACAATCTGGTTTACTTTAAATTTACGAATCCTTTTTTTCTGGGTACGATTTAAGTATTTCTCCTTAAAAAACCTCAACATCAACAACAGTGGGTCGATATCTGGAAGATATCAAAGAAGAATGGGCCACGAACGCCAGCTGAACGAAATAAAAATTATCATTTTCATTTGCCATATTAAAATTTTTGGTAAATCATTGAATTCATTTTAGTGGTAGAGATAGTATTCTTTTTCGTTAATCTTGATAAAATCAAGTGGCGTCGAAATCGGGAAAATAATGTGGCGTCATACTTCCTTTGTATTTTATTTAAAAAATTTTTGTAGGAAATAAATTATTTTTATGATTCTGATTCTCTTGAAAACTGAGTTATCTAATTTACTTCAGTTCACTCATTTTTATTATTCATTTTCTTGTGATTTTGTAGGTGAATCGTCACAATATCAACAAAAAGTGTAAACACAAAGGTCTATTTAAAGTCAAAAGCGTCATATCATGGTCGAATTTTGTCGATCTTTCAGGGGAGTTGCTACGATCAAAATAACCTTATGGTAAAATGCACTTTATTGCATAAACCAATCTCGAACGAGCGATTATTTCATTACCATACGCTCATCTGAGGTTATTCAAATGATATTTAATTTTTCAGCCCGTTACCCCTTTATCTCCCGATTTGAATTTCATTCGTTCGGAATTTTCTCGTTCTCGTATTCCTTCCCTGTTCGACTTACCTCTTATGTATTTTTTTTTTGGTTTCGTCTTTTTTTTTATCATTACAATAAAGGAGGCGAGGGTTGAGGGGAACAGAGGAGAGGATAGCGGTCGTTTAAAATCCACCCCTTCACGAATCTGCATATCGTTAACCTTTCCACAGGCCGCAACAATATCGCGGATTTCTTGTGCCCATTCAATCCCTTCCCACCCTCGACTTTTGCACCCTTGAAGCAATTGATCAAATACGATTATTTTTATTCGTCCAATATCGTGAATTTTTATCCTTTTATTCGTGCCAGGTGGAATAAGCGATCTAGGAAATGAAACAATTCGTAATCCCCGTGCAGGGCCAACCAATTATTCATTCGAATAATCAATATTTCATCGAGTTTTCGAGGTGCTCCATCTCCCTTATTGTTGACTCGTACAAGGTTTAGTACCTGGTCGTTAGGAGCCCTTAAAAAGATATACGTTATGGTAGGTCATTCGCTACTTTTTCGAAAGTATACTTCGCTTCAGATGTTACAAAGAAATGAATAAAGTCCAATTTAAGATAATTGAACTACTTCTTGTCCATATGGAGATTGAAATGGTCGAGTATAAATTTGACAGATTAGACCAGGGCAGTTACAGGTAAAGTTATATGTTTTTATGCCATTCTCCATAATTTGCAAAAAAAAAAAAAAAGAAGGCCCATTGACGAATTGGTTCATAATTTCCCATCTTGAAAGCCAAAGATAAATCGATCTGAGCGATCCATGTGACTTACGCATCGGATTTTCCCGACTAATGGTCATTATAACTCCATTTTACTCGAAGGAAAATGCTCTATGATGATAGATGGGGTTCGAAAAACTGTTTGATTCAACTTTAATATCAACTCGTTGAAGCGTCGATACAATAGAATTTCAGAGATATTTCTTATGTACTTGGTTACGTTAGGATGGCTGCAGAATCGGAAGAGAGGGCTACAAAAAGATGAAAGAGACAGAAAGAGATAGAGCGTTAGAGATGAAACCGGTAAAACGTTAGGGTAAAGCTCCATCTCCGAATGCAAAGCGTTTCTCCAATATATAGAAAGTGAGTGGGTCTCGTGTGCCCATGGAGAGAAGCAGAACTGAGCCAAGACGTCAGCGACTCTTATGCCAACAGTCTTCGGAGCAATTACGATATTGGTTTGATGTTTGCATAGACGGTGTGTCGCTCGGCGCTAGCTCTCATCCTCCATCTTCTTCTGCTCCTTCTTCTTCTTTTTATTCTTCTTCTTCTTCTTCATCTCTGTTTCAACTCGCTTATATTCTCTTCACCCCCATTCCATTATCCACGTATACCCATTTCCTAAGTCCTTTCGCTCTTCAAAACTCGTCCCATCTTCTTTGTACCAGTCGTTTCCCATCTCTTGGATGGTGGAGTGATTCTTCATGCATTTCGCGATGAGTATACCTGGGTAAAGAAAGAACGTACGAGAACAGAGAAAATGATACGTGCCTGAGAAGGCACGAAGTTTTTTAGGGGTAGTCGTCCTTGAAGTGCCCAATTTTCTCGTTCCGCGTGACTATGACCTTATCGCACAAATAGTAAGCCTCTAAGGTCTCTAGGAGCAATCCAGGAATGTCTTCGAAGAACCTAACAATCCAATCGAAAAGCCTGCAGACTCACGAATCACTGGTGAAGTTCGTCATCGACTGTAGCCATTCATTCCATGGTGAGAATCAGCAAAAATTACTTCATTCTGAAACTGTTGAAGGTTCAATTTCACGTGGCCCTGACTCTCCATCAACCCTATAAGTCAGGGTAGGTTATCGCAGTGTTGAGTGCATTCGTCGTTTTCGATTTCCACAATTTTCGGCGTCACGCTTCCCGGCAAATCCAGGCTGCTAATTAAGCGCTAATTAAATGGAAAATTAATAAGATCGCGTTGGCGGGGATGAGAAATCCCATAAGCCAGCTACAATGTGGAACGTGCCGGTAGGGGAACTCGGAAAAGGTGTCTACGCTTGCGGGCTCCTGCTATAGGTTCGTTTTATTGGCTGGTGGTATGGTAGTGGTAGTCTTCGTCGCCACATCGAAGCTCTAAGGGGTGGCTTTGCCGTATATAGACCTGGCGATTTTCACGGAGCACTTCTGCCCTCCGTTAGGCGTCACCATGCTATCTCATCATGGCTAATCCCAAACAGAATTCTTTCATTCTGTATTTTTATCCGCCACGTTCAATCAAGCAGAAGGTTGCTGCTGGAGATTTTTTTGTCCCACTTGATGATCTCGTTGGTGAGCTGAGATTTTACACCATAGTAAATGGGTTTGTTCCTATGATTCGATTCTTTTTTTCTACGGGACAGGCACCAATTACATATGCCGTCTTAAATGAACGGTTCATTACGAAATTTGATGATTTATTTTTCTTGAAACGCAACGAACAAGATTCTTTATGACGCTAAAGTATTTCGTAAAATAGGACAGCATCTAGGATTCAGTGATAAAAATAATACGTTTATTTAAAAATGGATGCTTTTGATTCCGAGTATTTTTTTGATCATCTTCGTCTACGATCTCAAACCCTGATAGATCTTCCACGAGATTCTCAACTGAATTTAAATGAAGCACAGAACCTTCCTGGGCTGAAAATCCAAGAGAAAAAAACGTACAGAAATTTGCCACCCTGTCGTTTCTTTGCCCATATCCAATCACCTCATTTGGTTGCATCGCGACTGCATCGCAGGTTTTTTCCGCAAGCCACGATGTCGGAATTTGTTCGATCGAGGTCCGTGAGTCGGTAAGCTCTTCTCTCCTCTGGCTATCGGAAAGTTTCTTTAATCAAGTGTTTGATCAGCCAGCTCTTTCTTCCTAACCATCGTCTTTTCATCCAACGGTGCATATTTTTGCTTGATCCGAGAGGTTCGACGTCGCGTTCATCGAGTTATACGGAGTTGCATAGCTGGACGAGTAGGAAAGAGGAAAAAGGAAAGGGGCGAGGAGGAAAGGGGTGGGAAGGATTCACAGGCAAGGTGTACCGTCAGCCACTGAATTTTAATTAAATAATTAATACCGTTCGCTTGGCGAATACTCGTTGAGATTTTTTGGTGTTTTTTTTTTTTTTTTCATCGTTTTATTCGACTCGTCGATGCTTCGGGACTTCATCAAAGTTTTTATTCACTCCGGATCCACTGTATCTCCAGAATATGGCAGTTGTGTTTATTTTTCTTCAATCTATACATCGACAGATTATTAATGATCGTAACGTCTCTGAGTATACGAAAAAAAAAAAATGAGTGGCATAATTTTTTGATAAATATAGATGACCGTCTCTCGTGGCATTAAACTCTCAACCGATCCTTCCGATTTTACTAGCTAGGAGAAAATATAAGTATTAGTCAAGACAGGTGGAACCGTTTCCTCTTTCCTCCGAGGTCGTTACGTAGAATCATGTGGTATCGTTATGGCATGGGGCAGGGAGATGCGAAAGAGCAGGGTTGTTCTGTATTGAGTCGAGTGGAAGAACTCTTTTCTAAAAACGACGATATAATTACGGACTGGAGAAGGGGTTGCTCTCGTGAGCCATGATTTAGAGCTAACCACTATAGTGTCATGGTGTGCCCTGTACCAGCGGTAGTATTAATGTATAATTCTTGGGAGTCAGTCGACTTGGCCGGTGTCTCAGTTATCCTACACCCCCAGGTCTCTTTTTCAACCTCTTTTCAACCCCCTCAAGAAAAGCCTCCATCTGGTGATACCACGAAGCACTCCTCCCTCCTCTATCGCGAGAAACCATCCTTAGAGGTGGAAAGAGGTGACTATGGCGCCGTTAGTGTAAAGTGTAGGTGCTTACGCTAAAGTATCACGCCTATAAAATGAAATTAAACTTCCGGAAAATTTATCGAGCACCTCTCCGCGGCCTCAGCATTGCGGATATGCTTGCACGAGGCTCTCTTGTCTCGAGGAACAACCCCTTATACATGTATTCCCGTTGCTCCGTTCATCCCCTGCCATCAAGGCTTTGAAAAGGAAACAGGAAGTGGTCTCGATTAATACGATCCTGGCATGTTTGATTTATTTCGATGCGAAATGGGAGAATCGATATTTTATGTCTGTTTTTACCGAGAGAATACTAATCTTTTTGCAAATGAAATTTTTCCGGCATCCTCTTTCTATCAGCGTGAATCATTTTTATGTGACGCAATTTTTGTTCAATTAACAAGCGAAGAAATTTTCGGAAAGACCCAATCTCTCAGGTTAGTTCACATAGACTTAAACTCTGTACACAAATGTTTACAAAATTATGGTGGATGACAAATGAAGTGGGACGTCAAGATTTAAAACGTCAATATAATGTCTATTAATAACAAAGCAAAGTTATATTTTTTTGTAACTGAAGTTCTCTTGTAATGATTGAAACAAAAGACAAGCATTAATTTTTGACCACTTGGGTAACGAGGAGCAAATCGACTGGATTGTTTAATTGTTATTCCACGCCCAAGAGAGTTCGAGGTGACGAAGTGTGATGATGTAAAAGGATTCATGTACGTGGCAATTTAAAAATTACAAAATTATGCTAAAAGCCGGGGTAGGAGAAGGGGGAGGGGGTGAAACGAGGTACATTTACACTTGGTCGAGCAGAGGGTAAAAGGTGGAAGGAGATCTTTATGCACCGGTCGCACTTCGTAATGAAATTTGAAAACGCGGACACGGGTAAAGTCAGGGGTGGGCAGTTGGGGGTTGGTTAAGGCCACCAGACGTTGGGCTTGGAGTATGGGAGAGAAGAGTTGGAAAAAGAGGTTCCGTGTGCAAAGACCACTGAGTGTGGTAACTCGAAGGCTTTTCACGGCTGAAGGTAACTCGTGTACGAAAATATAGCATGGGGCCAACCTCGTAATTCGATTTCCTCGAATTATCACTCATTCCGCAAAAAGGATAAATGGGCGCGTGACGAGAATTTTACTTTGAGAATATACACACGTATGAAAAGGCCAGGATACCGAGAAAACGAGAGACGAAAGGACTTTTGACCTTTGCACGTACTTGCCAATTCTAGAACCACCGATGAAAACTTCTTTCGTGTCTGTATATGAAAACTCACGTTACGTACATAACCTCAAAAGCATCCTTTACTAAGCCCGAGTCCTTTTCTTTTTCTTTCACCACCTACAATGAATTCCTCATGATTTTTTTTTTCACCTCGTTCCAACCATCCTGTTAACGAGTCATTAAAATTTTCACTATTACTCAGAGTCATTTCGAATCAAAATAAGTGATAAAATCTTAGGGGTCGTTTATACATTTGAAAAATTAACATTTTTGTGTGATTTTTTAGCGCTAGCTAGATGAGAATAAATACAACTTGATTATTTTCATTATCTCAACTATTGAAAAATTGATATTTTTTGACGTCCCTTCTAAATTGATGTGTAGCAATGCAGAACATTGTTCGTAGAAATAAAAAATAAATAAAAATGGCAAAATGATTATAATCATTAATTCGTAATATTCTTGGATATTACTTAGCGATACAATTTTCAGGATTATTTATCTTTTTTAGACTTCGAGTATTGAAAAAAAATTCTAATGGACGATCAATCTGGCTGATGACAGTTGTTCAGGACGTAGAAAAACGCCTCGTTTCTCTTATATCCTACTATATTTTCTGGCCCCCTCTCCTTCAACGATTTTATATTAAACGATATAAAGAAAGGAGGCTCGGTGGTGATTTATGCGCACAAATTGTCCTGTCAGAGTATCAAGCCTGGCTGGCACCCTCACCTCTGTCCATTTTATTCTCTCTTTCACTCTTTTCCCTCCCTGGCTTGTTCTTGCAACTTCGCCTCCACGTTGTTCTCTCGTTTTGTTCAGGACACATTATTGTCCCTTTTTCTCTGCCTCTCTTTCTTTTTCTCTCTTTACATACACTCTCCAGCTCGTGAGAGCTCTCCAATATCGTCTGCATTAAATTTCACTTTTTTAGCGAGTGAAGTCCGTGACTGCAATATGCTTCCTTCCGTAGCCTCATCCCTTCCACCTTTTTTTTCTTCTACCCCTATCTAGCAACACATTATTCTTCGCTGCTCCAGCTTTCCTCCAGCTTATACGTCTCTATACACTATCGTGCATCGGTATCGAAAATAATCTCACAGCTTTCATAAATCGTACCATTCAACGCAAACAATTATAGAGCAAATTGTATCCGTGTAGAAATAAATATTTTTCAGGCGTACACACAAATAAATTTTGTATGATTTCAACTACGTCTTAAGGGGCTCTAGATTTTTTTTCCTGCTGTCTGTTGATTCAGCAAGACCCAAGAATGAATGAAAAATCTCGAATATGTTTTGATATTATTTTGCTTAATATTGGGAAGTGGAATTTTTAGGGAATAAAATTGAGACACATATTTTGTTGTCAGATTTGATTAATTTTTTTTTTTCAATAAAAGCAATGGTAATAATGTATTGAATAAATATTTATAAAAACATTGTATCGAGGAAATAATTTACTGACATGGAAAGAGCTTTTCCTGAGGCTTCTTCCCACTTATCGTAAAATCGAGCCCGTTCGAGCTAATGCGAATCGCTGTGTCGACTTCTCATGGAACTTCCAACCCCTTGGATCGTGCAGTATTTTAAAAAATATTGCTTCGAGCGTGTAAACACCGATCTCCTCGTAAATTTCCCATAGCTACCATGTAAAACGTTTTTATAGGAAAAAGTGCATCGGTAGTTCCAGACAGTGAACGAAAAAGAGTTGTGCCTAGAAGCCTTTTTTTTTAGAGGGAGATCAGAAGATGTTTAACGAAAGAGTCATAATTCAGGAATTTGCAATTACTTTGGCGATTAAAGTCATTAATACTTTCTATAGAAGTATTTTCTACCATTTATCCCTGCATAATGTTTGTTTGAATAAATAATAATTTATAATTCAATTCAATTTTTTTCATTAAATTCATTTTTATTCAAAATTGAAATAAATATAAAAATTCAAGAAAAACCACATATTTTGAGAAAAATATGAGTATGTAGTAAACAATAGAGACATTTTTCTAACCTAGGCCAATATTTTTCTTTTTTTTTTTTTTTTTACTGTCGAAGGTTGACGGGGGAATCTTTGTATAAAGAATGAGGTATACGAGTTTTTGGGTGTTCTCTCGTGTGTGCTCGAGATATCGAATAAAGGGGAATTGTGTAGCTGGTGGCGTATATATAAGGGTGAAACTGGTACTCGGGTCCTTGCAACATCTGCGAAGACACACGAAATGACAGGTCTTCTCGACCATTTAAAATGAAATTTAATACCTCGCTTCTCATCTCCCTATGCCCTCCTCCATTGTTCTGAGATCTTCTATTCCACCTTCTTCCTAAATATACATCGTACGAATCCCTTATTTTTATTTTTTCCATAAAAACAATTACACAATAAATTAATGGACGAAACAATCATTCTAAAGCTTGAAAGACTTTTTTTTTATGAATTTTTGAAGAACTTAAAAAATGATAATTAGATAGAGAATAAATAGGTTAGAAGGAGAAATATCGAACAAAAATTTTTAAAAAGCCATAAAAAAAAACTACCATGAAATATTGGCAGACAAATTGATCCAAGGACAAAAATATTCTTTCCACGTTTATTTACTCGCTTCGACGGTGATATCATTTCTGCAGATGTTTATGAATTATTTCTTTTATAGGATGCACTCAATATTTTTATTTTTTCCATCCAGAGCACCCGAAAAAGGGGAGTTTTTTTTCTAGTTCTTGAGTCGAGCCATTCCTTGTTTTATGTTGTTTTCCTTCGAAAGTGCGGAATGGTCGTTAAAATGTCAAAACAAGCATGCGTTAACGGTTTTTTGTTATTCGATCGAGTGTGCTACAACCCTCTTTATCATCCCTTGCTGTATATATCCGGCCACATTACACACGTATTTTTTTATTTTTTTATTATTAGTGCAAGCTTTTTCTATACGTGGCACATAAAAAATATTAATACTAAAGTAAAAAAATTTGGCGAAATTTCAAATTCTCGTTTTCATTGCATATTATGATTAATGGATGAATAACACAACATACTATTCCATCAATATTATATTATATGTTTATAAAAGTTTAGGATGGAACTGAATCAATTATGAATGCTAAATTATCCGAAAAAGAATTAACAAAAATAAATATCAATTTGAAGAGCTTAGGACTAGTAGATTTTTTACCAAATATTAAAAATTAAGTATGAATGGATATTTGAAAAAAAATTTGTACTGGGATATTTTTGCTGGAGAACATTTTTGATTGAAATATTAGAGCTAAATTATTTTTGACGAAGTAGTCATCGTAGGTGACACTCGTGGCAAGAGAAAGAACAGGGCTTTGGAGAGCAAGTTTCTTGAAATTTGGACAGCTTAGGATCCATGACGCAATTTATGTTGTTAAACGAAACTCGAAGATCGAACGGTTAGAATAAATTCCAAGAGGAAAGGGAAATAAAGAAGAATGATACGTGAACACGAACTAATATAAATTATTGCACTAATCTGAATGCGAATTTTAAACTTTAGTTTTACAACAGATGTTCGATGGTTGCTGTTAGTTTCACCACAACTGCTGAGTAAGTTTTTATGCCAATGATTTTGTATAAGTTTTGTATAGCCCAGAAAACCAGGAAATAACTATATTAAAAAACTATAAACTATATTCACGACAGTTTTTATAGTAAAACTGGAAACGTTTGCTCCAATTTACTTTTTCTCATTACGAATAAAATTCGTCAGTCAGTGCTTTTCATAATGGAACCTTTTTTAATCACAGGTCGAGAAAGTTTGAAAACTATTAAATGTTACAAACTATTTTTTTAGCTTTAAATGAAATATTTTCAGTTGTTTTTCCCCCTTAGGATTAATTATTACGCTTGATAGGATCAAAATTGACGAAAGGGGCATGTCAATGAGTTCAAGGAAGCGAACTGGTGTCCTCCATTTATCGAATTGTTGAGTTTCGTGATTTGTTAAAGTTTTGAAATGACCAGAGGCAACCTGTTTTCTAAAATCTATCGAGCGTATAAATGTATTATTCGTGGAGATGAAATTTAGGATTGTCAAAGTTAAGCCACAAGTTTTCGCATGTCCATCATTATGGACGATCACACGCAAGGATAATTAATCCCATTGCGAAAAGGATATAAATTATATCTATGTATACGAGAAATGTATATAGACACAAATATATAAATAGTGAAGAAGAGCTAGTTAGAGAACTGGTCTGTATTATCCCCAGCTTGAAAGTTCCACTTGTCACAATGGTGACAAATTTCATGCTCCATGTAATATTCGAGACGAGAATTTATGGGAATTTTGGGAGCTCGACATTTTCCCCATCTTTCCAGTCGAATGTACAACGGTTTTGCTGTATTTAGCACCCTATTTGTATCGCCATTGAATTTCTGTGCAGACTCACGCAATGGCGAATCATTGATAGAAATATCTCAAGGACCGTGAAGAGAAACAGCAGTGACGATGCTTTTGAACTACGGATTTCCGTCAAACTGCACGAGTACTAATTTTGCAGGGTTTGTTCAAAAGTCTCCTCCCATTGCCGCTTGCTCTCGATCTTCATAGCAAATTTTCATGAATCCTGAAATTTTTCTATCAATCATTTGGCGATGTGCAATGAATGATTTCATGAGTTCGCGGCATTGATATTTAGATTATGAAGAAACTGCTATTAAACGAATTCACTTAAAAAAAAATCTGAAGCTAAAATCAAACGTCTGGAAAGGGACGCTACAAACTTTTGTATCTACAGATGATTGTAAATGATATTTTTACAAATAATTTATGTGTGTGTGTGCTTGTATAAAGTGAAGTTGTGCATTTATGCCACATGCAGGCAACGATAAAGTTTACATACACCACCTTGCCCTACAATCGAACTACCACAATTTTTTTTCGCTCTCTTTTTTTCCAGAATTTTTGGTACACACATTGTGGTTTCCTCAGGGAGAATGCTGAATCGAGTTTGTCGTTGATTTGCATTGACATGAGGTAATAACGTTTATTGAAGTGTAAATGCTCCTACTTGAATTGAAAATGCATCTTTTATCGTTCTTGTAGCTCTGGAGGTCTAGTACAGATTCGAAGAATGTATAAACTCTTCTTTACATATATTTTGCAGAGAAAAATAAATAAAAAATAATAATAGTTTAGAATAAATCTTTGCCATATTAAACTTTTATCGTATCGCTGTATAAATAAAACATTGAAAGACGATGTGTTTGTACTGATTTCGTTGGAAATCAATAATTATGATTCGGAGGGAAATTTTAAGCCTTGGGTCAATTTGACCCAGTGTGGCATTTTCATCTAATGTGTTATTTTGACTGTAATAACACATAAGATACAGTGTTATTCTGACTCGAAGGGTCATTTTGACCCATGGATCAATTTCTCGAACCTATAAAGATTGAAATGGGAAGTATAATTATAGGTTTATATGAATCGATTGAATAGCTTGTCAACAATGAGAAACCACTACTAACTGACTCGAGTCTTTTTGCAAAGGCAACACTAACCATATTTCGTTTACGATTTCTAGACAATTATCTTTGAGGGTGGCAATTGAGAAGTGAGACAGTGGATCTGAAAAAGAAGAAAAGTTGTCGGGTCGTTTGTTGTCCTCGGAGAAATCTTTGCTTCACGAGTGATGTTCGCTTCGTCCCTTCATCGTGGCCCTTTATCCAAGAGGCCGCGTTACGATGAACTAATCGTGATTCTTAAGGACAAACGAGAACAGGGTGAGACAGTGAGCAGTACGTTGTTTCTTCACCCTCCAAGTCCCTTGCGAGTGACTACATAATTTTGTTTGCTAACGATCTTCCCTCGAACAGGACAAGCTGTGTAATTCGATCACCAATGAGAAAATAATGATGTTTCGTTTTTTGCCCAAAACCCTTGAAGGATCGTAATCGCTGTCTTGTACTTTGACGTCTTCATAACTTCACAAACTTTTTTATTTTACCATTTTATCAATAAATATAGCAAGCAATACATACGATTTTTTGGCAATTTTCTCAGCAATTTAATTGAACAACAGAGCCGCTAAATCAGGTTGCGTAAATAAAGCAAGTTGATGGACATTTGGGATGAAAATTTGCGACTAACTCTATGACAATCTCAAATTTCGTCTCTATAAATATGTTTATATGCTCGATAAATTTTTGAAAATTCAACCCTAATTGTTCGCTTCTGGTCATTCCGAAACTTGAAAAATTTATATAACTCAATAATTCCATTAATAGGGAATCCCACGTCGTTTCCTTGAGCTTAGAGACATGCCCTTCTGGTCAATGTTGATCCTACAAAAAACTATCTAGCCCTCACCGAAAATCTTTTTCTTTGTCGAAACCCAAGCCAGTCGTTCACATTCATCGCTTCGACATTATTACCAGCGATTGTTCTTCCAAAATTAGGCACTGTAAGTAGTCTACACGATTTTTAAGCAAATAAATTGAAGAACTGAGAAATCAGGAAAACAATTCTCGAGAGTAGTATTATTGTTACATCAACTTAAATGCGACTGCTATAAATATAATCTGTTGAAGACCAGACGCGATCTTCTCCCAGCCTATACGTAACGCGATCTCAGGGGGTGTGTTTAGTTGATGTTAGAATCCTAAATTTTTTTTTCAGAGGGTATCCTATGAGACGCAGTCGTTGTCTCGAGCATATCGTAAGATTGGACTCTTCCAAGCCCCCAAAAGCTCTTAATTAATGGTGTCGGGACGACAACCACGTGGAGGCTGGAGCTTGAACAAGGAGGAAAAGGGTTTCATCCCCGAGCCAGGAAAAGCGAGAGGGAGAGTTGGTATGCACGAGTGGTAAGGAGGGTTTATGCTGTAGACTTGTAATCTCGTGATGTCGTAAGTTATTCTAAATGCACTAGTGGGACTGTACCCCCTCCTCTTTTCATCTCCCCGTTCAACCCCTTCGACCCAAGATATCTTGGTGTTGTCTAGGAAGCAAGTTTCGACCTTTCGCCATCCTCGGGCTCTCTTCGCCACTTGTACGCTTTGAACTCTTCCCTTGTTGGGTTACTGCTTAACTACACCTGACATTTCCGCCATTTTCTTGCTATTTAGCATCTGCTGTTTCCCAAAACAACTCCTGCATTCTCTTTCTCGAATTTGTTCCGCAACAACCAATTACGAGATGTCGCCTTAGTAAGTAACACTATTTTCTTTTAGGAGATCATCAACTTCCAAGTGCATTAGGAAGGTTGGGGTTGCAACCTTCGGACACTGTCACCTAGTTCGACCTCCTTTGTTTTTTGTAAAGATTAAGTTCCGAAATGAAAATATGGGATCATTTTGGTAATGAGGTTGAAAGTTGTTGTTGAATAATTATTGTTGGCAACATGATCTGTGAAAGCAGATTAAAAAGTCGACTATGAGATTGACTTTAAGATTAACTAAGTTTGAATAATATCTCTGTTAACTTGATGAATCCCAAAAATATTTTTATAAATGAAGGAAATGCTTTTCTAACGAATCCTAGAATATCAACAGGAAAGTATCAAACTATAATCAAGTTGAAGAATATTCAATGGAATGTCTTAATCAACTATTTGAAAACAGAGGTTCGTCCAGAAAAAAATATCTGCACTTGCGATTGGAAGAAAGATATTTAGTGAATATTCGAAGAGGTTGAAAGCCCAGCTGTGGAAGTTGTTGAGCTGTTAGATGTCGAGTGAGAAAATTTCAGGTTCAGGAGAAAAGAGAAGAAAAGAAGAATAAAGGAAAGAGAGGTGCTACGTACGTGGAGGCTTAGTGAAATATTTTTCCTAGGGTTGCTCTTGAGGTCTCGAAGCCCAGACATCAGAGTAGGGAATAGTGAACGAGAGAGTGGCGGAGGGAAGGGAGGAGGGGTTTGACAGGACGGCGTGTGGAGTGAAAACGAGCGTATAGGAAGAAGCAAGAGACGTCGACCGCCGTTCTAAACCCTTCAGCATTCAGCACACTCGATCACACAACAGTTATCAAAGGAACTCATTTGAGCGGGTGAATGGATAGAAAGGAAGTCAATCTCGGTTCGCGGAGATAAGCCCACCCCGAGTCTACCGTCTTGGCCTCCCTCCCTCGTTTCCTCTCTTTCTATCTGAACTCAATTCCAGCAGCCTCGAACGAACGTCTTCGTCGATCTCTCCCTGCGCACGATTCTCCCGCTTACCAGTGCAGCAACAACTCTGTACGAAGGATCTGCAGACTCTGGAGTAAGGGTGTGAGAGAAAAGAGGAAAGGACTGAGTGATGGGAAACGTCGAGACGCCATCTGACGTCGATGAGAGGGAGCTTCCCTGTGACCCGGTCCAACATCATCGGGTCGTTCCTTAGCCTTCTTTCCAACTTCCTCCACCTTTCATCCCTTATTCCATAGCATCAGCCTCAAGGCACACCCATCATGTATCGAGACACCGCATATAACAGTATCTTCTTTTATACGCGTTTCGATCCTTTACTCCCTCTCCATGAACATCTTTATCTTTGGTTCTCAAAGTCAATAATTTGAGAAACATTATTTTATTAAATATAAAATTCTAGAAACATTTGTTATATTTTTTTTCCCCAAAGTAGGTGACGAAACAGGATGAACAAGTGGAAGAATTGATGAAAAGAAATCTCTAAGTTAAGGGGGTAGTTTTTCTTACAATAAGGAGAAGGGAAGATGGTATTTGAGTTAGTGAAAGATCGAGGTGGGCCCTCGCTGCTCCAGAAGAGAAGAGAGAAATCTCCCTTCCTCTGTAGTATTCCCTTTCCCCTGAACAAGTAGACGGTATAATTTCACGAGGTGGGCGACGACGACGACGACGAGGACGACGACGCCGCAAAAGTTTTTCTTTAATATATTCTTACATGCTTTCGTGGATTAGATTAAAACGAGGAATACATAAACCCGAAGAAGGAGAAGAATAAAAAAGTGGTCTCGAAGAGGCGAACTCGACCAGCCGACTTTAAGCAATAAGCAGCCCTAGGCCGCGGAAAACCCCAACGATAGTAAAAATACTATATACATGAACAACCATGCAGACGAAGAATTCTCGTATTTATGATTTATTTAAGTGGCAAGAGGTAAGACGTGCCTGAATTGCATTGCCTGTGCAAAAATAAGCATTCAAGCACCCCCTTAAACCCATAACAGTAGTTTTTTGTGAAACTTTCAAATTCTCCATATTTATACAGACATCAGGGCACAGTTCTCGTAGCTTTTCTTAAGCGACACAACTACTCATGACATTTCAACAACAGCCTCTGATCACTCCTGCAAAATAGCTGAACAGATTCGTTCAATTCCCTCACTTCTATTTTTACCCCTGCTTTTCGACGAAGAAATAAATAGTGGAATACCACCCTGAAAAAATAGTTGCATGATCAATCTTACGAAAGAAACGATTTGCCAGAATTTTGACTTGCTCTCTAAGGGGTTATATTTTTCGCGGGAATGAAAGCTCTTAGAAGGTTACTAAGGTCGTAAGAATAAAGACGAAAGACGTGTGTGCCCTTGGTAGGGGGTAAAAGGACCTCACATTATGCACTCGTTTACTTTCTCGTTCAAAAAAGAGCAGGGGATGGGAAGTATCATGCAAACAGTTACGGAGCTTTCCGGGCAGCGAAACCACCCTGCCACCACATCGGGTGATCTTCTCTTGCCGGTGGTAAAATTACATTTCCAATTCATGAAATGTCAGTTATATGATGTGGGCGAGGCAGACTGTGTTAGGGTTAAAATAATGTATTACTATAGCGAATATGAGAACGACCAGCACCATCTGATGGAACTCGCTAGGGGCAGTTTTGAAAAAAAAAAAAAGTAGTGAGACCTTTTTATGAAAATAATCGTGAACTTTTCGCGGTTAACTCCTTGGGAAAGTTATGTTTTCATAGTTCTACCCTGTGAGATGAAGAAGCCACTTCCCACCCAATCAAACCCTTGACAATTAAGAGGGTACTTACCGCTGGGATTTGAAATAAATCGTTTTTTTTACACATTTTTATTCTTGTAGTAGTTTTTTTCTCTATAGTCTGGTGAAAGGTTTTATCATTTTTTAGTTGGAGAATCTTGTCATAAATGATTGAAAACATTGCTACGTCGATGTTGAGAATTCGCTATGAGATTTATTATTACAGGAAGCTTAAAAGAGATGACGTTAAGATATTGTTCACATCTCCAAGACGAAAGAAAACCGTAAATAAAGATTTTAACAAATCTTGTGTTCAAACAATTTTGATCCCTGCAACTGTCACGTTGTCCAGCCATAAAAGTGTTCAATGCATTTACACGAATGACTCGTAGCTCAAGATCACCAAGGGGATGAAAAACAAATATGGCAGGACAATCGAAGCTCTCGAATACTTTGGAGAATGCAACGATGCGAGGTCACTCGGCGTTGGCAGGACGAGGATGAACGATAAGCTTTGCGCAGCACCTTTTTCTGGATCAGGAAAGTCCCCCTTTGTTTCTGGAAGCTGTGACAGAAAAAAGAGAAATTCAGCAAAAGGCAAACGGGGGTGAAATCTCGTGGTGTCCCGAGGGCTCTCGTAGCTAGAAGAGAACAACCGTCTGGCTGCGAGACTTGTACACAATTTATGGTCAACCGTGGTTGTACATGAGAAAAAAGAGTAAAACTTTATATAATTTTCTTTTCTTTTGTTTTCCACCAAAACTACCCTGTCGCACAAGCGACAGGATAATCGCTTGTTTTCTTTGAAAAGTCACAAAAAAAGCTCTTCTGTTAGTCTCGATAATAATGTTTCGAAGTGAATTCAAGCAAAGATCGTCTTTTCCACAAACAATATCTCTCATTCCTTTATCTTATGAAAAAAGCACCCCTTTTGTTTTTTTCAATAATCATTTTTCAAGGCGGAATCAGGGCTATATTTTTCAATGAAGTAACACCCAAGAAGAAAAGCGTTCTTTACGGTGGACTCACCCCATTAAGGACGCAACTGGTACGCACATAGATCTCGGTGGTAATGATGCGTCTGGGCGCGTAGGAAAGTACCAGAATAGGGGTGAGAAACGGGGATGATTGAGTGAGGCAAAGTATAAAGAAAGAAGGGGTTAAGGAGAGATGGGAGAATCTCTGAGAATATACAAAGGCTTGCAAGAACTAACTCGGACCTTGGAGGGTCAGGGGATGGAAAATAGGACTGGGGGATAACGCCATTACCAAGTCGAGCAAACCTTATAAATGTCATCGCGAACCCATAACCCTATGATGCACGATCGCAAAGCTTCAGAGTCACAAGTTGCAAACTCGAATTTCTGCTTGTTCGCCATTGGGTTTCATTCAACCACCCCTTTCATCCCCCTCTTACTCAATACTATTCCCATAACGGCCATGGAGACTATACCCTTCACGAACGTGGTGACCTTAACCAGACCATGTTAACACGAGAATATCGCAGTTAGTTCGCGATAACGATATACTTTGTCTCGATTTAATGTCACTTACGACTGCCGTTCGAAACTTGACGAATTATTGTATTGTTTTGTTCGGTCGCGATCTTACCAAGTTACCCTCGTGGAGACAGCAAACTTTTGATCTTTGCGAATTTTCTTAGATTCCAAATATTGTTATGGGAAAATAAAATCGAAAACAAAAGACCATTTGTACTGTTTTCAGTACAATTTTATTGAAATGCCTTTAAGATGGAGAATTAATTATCGATTTAGTAGAGTCGCAGAAAAAATAGCCGTCAATTGGAAATGATTTATGTATATTTTACTCCACCGAATGATTTCGAAGAATTTTCAATATTTTTCAGTAAGCTGATAAGTTGACAGTAGGACTAACAATAACTGTTGAATCGAAAAACGTTGAGCATTGTTTTTCAGTGATAAAAAGAGTAATATGTAAGTAAAAATACTTATGAAGTGTGCAGTAGCTTTGAAACTCGTATGCTATCATATAAAATAATATCAAAACTGTCAAAGAAGTTACAAGTTCAATCCTAAATATTTTGGTTAAACATTTGGTGTCCCCCTTTTTTCATTCTTGCTAGGAATTCTGGGGAATTTTTCCAATCAAACATTTCGAATTATTTTGCATATGAATCTTTGAATAAAAATGTAATCAGTAGATCATTTCCATAAAGTTTTGTATTTTTAAAATTATATTTCTACACTAAAATTTCAGCAAGTTGACTCAATATTCTTTAACTAAGTTTGGATGTATCTTTAATTGATTGCGATCATTCGTGAAAGGAATATCTTGAGGCAGAAATATTGTAAACTTAATTTTATTTATTATAATAAAACAAAAAATAAAAAATAAAAAATTCAAGATTAAATATCAAAATGGAGCGATTGTTTAAAATTTAATTCTTTAATCCCTGAAGATGGAGCACGATTCCACGGGCTGTAACTTGGATTTCGGTGAAAGTTCGGGTTGCAACATTTTGTAAGAGAGTTGGTAAAGTTTTGGACTAAATGAGCAGCGAAAATGGCTGACTTGATCCAGCGGAATGAATGAGGGGCAGAAAAACAAAACGCGTAGGGACAATATTTTTTGTTTTTTCCTAAGGAGCGTGGAAAAGATCGCGAAGAATTATACGCTAAGCTTGTATGAGAGATACATTTTTGTCGAGACTACGAGTCGAGCCGTAATTGCACTATAAAAAAGTTTTACGTATTTTTTTTTCTTTTGTTATATATTTGTTGTTTTATTTTTCTACTCTGTGCCTTGACAATTTAGAGGAAGGCATTCCTTAGCTGAAATTAACCTTTGCCGTAACCGTGCGTTCTGAAAATTGTAAACTTTTCTTAGCACAGAATTCACGGCTGACCCGTCGTCCCTCGTGCTTGTGAAAATTATCGTTGTTCTCTCCTTTTACTGCTTCGTCTTGCTTACCAGGAGCGAGAAACTTTTACTCGGATGAGCCATCACGACTACAAAATAAAAAAAAAGTTTAAATCTTCCCGCATGCTTAGCACTCGTGATCCTTCCGCCTTCACGAAACTCTCTCTCCATCCTCAAAATACAGTTTCTTCATTTTCGTAAACATACTACACTCCTGAGAAATAAATAAATAATAATGGTGTAGCGAACTTTGTAAATATACAAATTATTTAAATTATATTATTTCAAATGATTAGGGGCTGCATTGCAGTTCTAGCGATTGTTACAATCGGTTGATTGTGACTTATAAAATTTTTTAAGTTTTTTGAAAATGAAAAAAGGAAAGACGATATAATTAAAAGACAATAAATAAATGAAGTTCTTTACTAACTGGAATTCAGGGGCCGGAAATACGAAAGCACCCTTTCTGTCTCGTAGGGGTTGGACTTTAAGAGGATCGAGGGTAAATATGGTGTTGGTACGAATAAAGTTTCGATGAGCCACGTAGCGTGGGAGAAAGTACAGGCCATGTCGAACAGGTGAGCAGTTTAGGAGGATTCGTTGAGGGTTACAAAGAGGTAGAAGGGGGTAGGTGAGGGTGAAATTGGTAGTTTGAAATTTCATTAGTGCAGTCAGGTGGCGTCACAGATTCAATTAGGCTTTTTATTGGATTTCGAACTGTGCGAACTGTCAAAGCGGTAACTGCGTGGTCAGGCTATAGGCACGTGGGAGTTTCATCCCCCTCTTCTTCGCCTATTTCCAACCCCTCGTTACTCGTTTTCCGTACACGTCTGTATACGCGTAGAATACAGGACCTATGTGTAGCATCGGAATTAGTGTATGCCCTTTTTTTTTAATTTAAATTTGTTGTATTCGAAAAATTTCCCCTCCATCATCCCTTAAAAGTGGCGATTATTTTATTTTATCGTAATCGAAGGTAAATTTTCGATTTTCGTATGTCGCTTAAAGGGTCATTGTGCCTTAGTGTCCTCTATAAATCATTGAAAAATCAATCATTATAGTCAAACGATCATTAAACTAAAATTAACCAGGATTTAAACAATACAATGGGACCATTTTATCTTTTACCCAAAATTGCTACGATTAACGAATGTCGAAAAAATAAAGCTTGTAAAAGTGATTTTCATGGCCATATCCAGAACCAATAATACAAAAATTGTATGCTATCTGTATATAGATATACATATTTATATATAATTTCGTCGTTATATATAGCTCGCTTCTCACTTTATCCTTTTTCGCTGTCGTCGTCACGCTCTCGGATGGCTGGATCCTCCCCGGGGATATTAGATTTTACTCCGTAATTAAATTAAAGCCGACGGCACTCGACCACCAGAAAGTTGCGGTCTACCGCCTCTGTTCGGACGCCAAGGATCCCGATGTTTGCCATACCACCAGCACAGCCTCCTCGCCGATTATAAAAGAAACCCCGGCCTCCTCCTGATCTACTCGGTGTGGCGCGAGCTTTTATAAACTTTTAATTCAACTCTCAATGACAATGAAAGCGTGATATTTTTATTTCATTATTCAATAGCAGATGACGTTTTCCATTTTTCCCAATAAATCATTAATCGAACGAATAACTATTGAAAAAGGGTTTTGAAAAATCAAAAATAGAAAAAAACGTTGTCTTCGTGCACCAGAAATAATTGAATTTTTTTGCATTTAATCTCAATTGTAAACAGTCCAAAATTATGTGTACATTTCAAGAGCTCGATAAAGCGCATTATAAATTCAATATATTGATATAAATAATTAAAAATAATTAACAAATTTTTCAATTTCATGGAAATTCCAGTTTTTCATGCTTGTTAAATATATTATCATATTTATTATATGATCAACTTTGTAAGCCCAGACGTGGAGATTGCATAAAATCGTCCGGGTGCGTTGGTGGAACTAGCTTTACTTTCGATCTGATTAATATTGCAGTTGCAACATGTGCATTATTCAGGGGATTATCCGTTTCGCTTTCAAGTGGAGTGCCAGGCTATGGGGTTGTCTCTCCGTAGAGGGGTAAAGGGTGGCGAGAGAGGGGTTGGAGTGGGGAAGGCACTCTCAACCCAGACCCGGATGTCCCAGTAATTCTCGTATGAAACTGTTATCAGGAGACTTGTAAGACTGATATATATGACTGGTAGCTCGATGTCATACGAGCTCCGGACTTTCTGAGGGTGGATGACCGTCACGGCTTGTACTTTTGGTCCACTTAGATATTCCACTCGAACTAAGGGGATGCATGCAAATTGCTATTACAAATATACTATTTTTAATATTATTCCACTAAAGATATTAACGATGAGAATAATCACAAGATTTTTTCAATGATGATAAAATTCAAATATTTAGAGTTCATTAATGAAAAATGATTATCATGCACCAGTTGCTAGTGGATTTTATAACGAATAAATAAATATTCTCATCCATTTGGTGTTGATATTTGACAAGGACCAGCCTCTCAATAACGTGATTTTGTTAGTCTGAAAAAAAGATGCAGAAAAAATGTTTGAACAGATTAAAAATTGATATTTCAAATGATATGTAATCAAGGGAAATTAAATTTTGTTGTATACCAGTGGTAGGTTTGAACGGAATGTATATAAAGTTTAAAAGGCTTGGGGTATCGAACAATTCTCTATTTCACTCGATTTGAGTGGCTTCAGTATTTCCGGTATAAATTGGCAATCCGTCAATCGAGAGAGGATTGTACGAGCTATTTTCATCCCTTTACCATTGCTCGTTTGCTTATAAACATGCAAATCGTCGATCACGATTCCAACGTGGGATTCATCGATATGGGATTTTGATTCGTCCATGACTCCCATTTCCCCTCCGAACCCCTTATTTTGGTTTTCTGCCTCTACTGAATATATTTACATCATTCAATTTCATCAAATACCAAAAACTTCAATTTCATTTGCCACCCTTTCAATCTTTATTTCACATTGCAAACTATACAAATGAGTTTTGCCAAATGCATAATGTACTCTATTCAAACGCGAATGGCTACCATTTCGTTGCCGAAACAGAGATATTCAATTGATGTTATCGTCATATAGAATTTTACCAAAATATCCAAATCATTCAGGTGTTTTCTCATTGATGAAACATTACTTACAAAAAAAAACCTTGGTTCACCATAATTTTGTCCATTTCTATTAAAAAATTTAATCATTGAGATAAATATTCGCGAAGTATTGAAAGCACACAATAAAAATACAATAAAATTGTTGTGCTACCAGTTTTAAAACGTTAAATACGATAATCATTTCTTATGATTAACAATTTAAATTTCTTCGAAAGATACATTTTTGAAATTGTAAATTAATCACAAGATTGACGATTTGAAAATGAAAGAGTAAATATGAAAGAATGGGGGATCGAAAGAGTTGTTAATGAAAATCGATTTTTGCACTGTATTTTGCTCTTTATTTGCAGAAATAATCACGTGATTATGCACAGCTAGTATTACGAAGTATGAGAGTTGAGATATAATAGGTCGAACAGAGGCTAGACAAACTCTAACCCTTTGGTCGTCCAACATAAAACCGAGAATGGATGGCTTAATTACTCAGCACTCGACGGACGATGTAAATGGCAGCCATTAAATCGAGGTACTCGAATGTTTACCCCTCTCCCTTCTGTAGCTCATGATATAGAGAAGGGAGAAAAGCTTCGGGGGATGAGGACAGTGCTTCGACTTCTACCAACACTCGGGCGCATCTCTGTTGGGCTATCATTTATATGGAAAAAGCTTGATAACGTTGATCCTTCACTCATCAGAGAGCTCACAATTATCAATGCACTTTTCCACTTGTAACAATTCGCAATTCCGATCGTTTTGTTAATATAAAATTTCGACTTCTATATTTCTTTCGTGTTAATGTTAATCTCATAACAAGAGGGAATAAAAAAAAATAAAAACAAGTAAAAATATGTTGCATTAGAGAATAATATGGTTTATTTACTCCTTCGGGACAAATTTGTAAAATTTTTAAGGTTAAACTCTACATTTGAGCATTTGCGAAAAAGATATGATTTACTTGTTCATTCATTTTTTGTACAAATACGAAGAATTTCGTAGGAAAAAGGTCAAAAGTTCCAAGCCGTGTCCTTGGGCGTTTGGAATGTTGGAGCAAAAAAAGAAAAAAAAAAGGAACAAGCAGGTGATTCTGATATCGGGACTAGCCCTCGAGGACATTGCAAAAGAAGCTAAAGTTTCGCGGTTGTTTCCGTCGGTGGTTTTTCAAATGGCCAGGAGCGTCCGAGATAGCGAGCAAACTATGACCTTCCCCTCTCCCCTTCTCGACGATATTCTCTTGCTGTGAATAAAAACGACGAAGAACGAAGAAAAAAAACAAACCATGGATCCGAGTGAGACACGCCAAGGATTGGCCAAGTGTTTCCGGAATGGAATTATACAACTAATTAAAAGTTCACGCCATTACCCGGACTTAATGATGCTAAGATTGTATTATTAAAGTTTTTGGTCTGCCTTGTTTCACGGTCTTTCCTATCCTTTCAATCTTCCTCGTTCCTATTCCTCGGCTCTCTCCTTCAAAGACTTTCTTGCTGGCATTATTTTATTGCTACCCAACAAGAACAAAAGCCAGATACTCGTTGATTTTGTTTGCCACAATCCCTTGTTCTTCTTATCGTTCGTATAAAGAACGTTATACAAAAATCTTCTATTCATTTATAAATTTATCGCTGCAGTTTGCATTGGGGCCACAAGGTGGCACGTGGCACGCGTTTTTCTCATACGCGTGGCTCAGCACGCTGGGCTATAAGAAGGGAACGAAAAGTGCATACTGTTATATGAAATTTTTCCAAAGCCGTAAATCGTAAACTCGATGTTATAGAACGAGCGATTCCAAACAGATGGAATGACAGCAGATTTTCCTATTCGTGGATTTGAAAAAGACAAACGTTTATAGTTCAAGCGATAATCTGCATATTGACATTTTTATTTTATTCCTAAAGGAAATAATAAATGTATTTCAAATAATGATGCTTATAATAATATTAATAATAACAATTACATAATAATAATGTGAATGGACTGTACTGCTGTTTTTTCTCCAGAACACGATGAGTGTACGCAAAAGCCTGTCTTGTTATAAAACAGCGAATTATTTTTCCAATTTACGATGGAAGGCGCTTAGTATTTCGAGATAAGAGGGCCGATTCTATCGAGTGCATTAAAACTTGAAAGTCTGGGGAAAAGCGCAGATGCGCGGGGACCGAATGAACCCTCGATCGTCCCCTTTACTCTTTGCCATTACATATATCTGTATATACATATACATTTCGTCATCTTTGCAGGATTTTCTTACTACCCATTTTGCCGACCAGCCTAACTTGGCGTCGTCAACTTTTAATAGAATCTTTCTCCCCCCTTTTCGTGGACAATTGAACGAAGCGAAGCATCAAAAGGTATGAGAAAACGAGGCTATTTGGTTAACCGGAGCGAGGCTTAGGCCACCTTCGAAATTATCCAAGGTCAATTGACGATATTTCATTTTAATCATAATTTCTGTTGTGTATCTTTTTTTCCCTAGCTCTTTTTACATCCTTTTCAAACTTGATAACTTTGGTTGGAAATTATTCAATATTTCATCGAATTTTCTTTCTTTTAGCCAACAGTATAGTGTTGAGAACAATGAAATGAAAGTTTTAAGTAAATCGGAATCATTCAAAAGGTCATTACAATACGAAATTAAAAAGAAATAATTGGAGCGTCATTCCAATACGTAAATTTGAATAAAATCCTCAAACTCTGGAGGTTTTCATAAGATTTAAAAAGTAACTAACTGCTGATTTTTTATCAGTAAAAATACGAATTTTCTCGCATTTCCATCCCTTTGAAACATAAAATTGAGCCTCAAGGCTAAACGTACTATCGAGGGGTGAGAAAGTTGATGGGGGTGATGATATTTCTATGGTAGAATGGTGGGAGCGTGCAAACTGCGTGAATCAAATCGGGCGCCACCTCATTACATTAATTTCCCGTGAGATGGTTGGTGCATTTTTCTGATTTCCTTCGTTCGTCTCAAGTTTCTACGGTCGTTCACGTTTAGTAAGTAAAAAAAAAAAAATCTTCTTCCGTCCTTCGAATAGCGTGTTCGAAGGTAAAGAAAAAAAAAAAAAAATACAAAATAAGAATGTCGTTGGGATAAAGACACGCGAACTATCTGACAGCGAGATAGATACTGATGAGGGTTGAAATGAAGAAAAAGAAACAAATCGAGAAAAAGAAAACGGTTGGAAAAATCGCGACGGATTTTTATGTCGAGGTAAAAGCCGAAAATGAAACCATTTAGAGCGTCTTGAAGATCCCTTTGGAAGAAAAGAGCCATCATCCTCTTTTCGCCCCGGGGAATATCGAGGAGAATAAAATAAATAGGGGATGAAATGAAATGCCTACATAAATAAATATATATGGACACATTTATGTACTGTCGAAAAAACTGTCCAAATATTTCTGTAGAAATGAAAAGCTGGGTGAATGAGTAAGGCAAAGGATAAGAAAGTTTGGTAATAGCACATTATCGCGATTTCGAGTTCAATTCCCAGCAAAGTGTTGACAATCACTTCCTGCCTCAACGTTCCATCGCCATTGAATAATGTTCATTAAATAATTTGATCATTAAATATAGGTAGGTAGGTATGAGTTCTAGATTCACACCCTTTTCGGGTTTTTACATGTTTCTATTGTCCCCCTTTATCTCTTTGGTTTTTACTTTCCTCAATTTTTTCCACTACCTGGACCTACATTGGGTGCCGAACCACGGAATCATTGAATATAAATATTGCCAAGTAAATAAGACTTCCATTTCCACCATTTTTCTAAATCGATATACACTAAAGTTTTGAGGGGAAAAAAAATTCTTTTCATATCCACGTTCAACACAATTTTTGTAAAATTTTAGTGTTTTCTACAACGACCATTTCGTTTCATCGTTTTAAGTTTATCGAAACGTAAAGTTTCCTTTTAATTTTTTGTAAAAAAAATCAATAATGAACGAAATATGTGCCTTCCCAAACTATAAACCTGCCAAACTGTAGAGCCTATCTGCGACTGTCGCAGACCGAGGCGGCCACTGCGAGGATAGCTACGGTGGGGACAGCGCAAACATACGGATCGCAGCGAGCGCGTGGGCCCGGGAGTGGGGGGAGAACCAATCAGATTGCTTCACCCCACAGCGCCCTCTCGCCGCTTACCTACGGTCCGTTTCTCCCACCTCTTGCTACGGCCGCGATACTACGCGCTTACCTCTATTCGCTCTGTGCAATGGGTAAGCAGCGCCGCTTGTGGCAGTTATGAGAATTTTTCACATGTTCCTGTCGCTGGCTATTGCCTTGGCTTATATGGGTAGTTGTCAAATGAAATAGCGAAAGTTGAGTAAAAAAGAGAATCGATCATATCAAGTTCATTATTAACAAAAAAAAAAGCAAGCTGAGACTTTTACACCCAACGGTAGGTACCTTTTTTACTTCCCAAGTGCTGTGTACTTATCTGTTTTTGGTATTAAAAATTGATTGATTGTATAACCTCAATATGTCTCTGCACCTTTTTTTTATTTTTTATTTTAACGAAATACGTTCATCTGTGATAAGGTCTAATGATTTATTTTTGCAACCAACTACGCAACAAATATAACCGGGTTACTTTTTTTATGCCATTTCGCAAAGGTTAATCGCGTCGAACTGACGTACGAAAGTCACACGAAATGACCACCCCGAGCGCTGTGCGTCTTATTCCCCCATTTTGATGCCCCAATGCACGGAGCGAATACTATATTCCATAGCTGTTATTATTGAATAACCAGAATTGCTTCTACACTGATGTCACATGTTTATTATCACTGAATTCTTGGAATTGAGTAATTGAGGGCTATGTCGTTGAAGCTCATCGATGCCAATAATTAGAAAAAACAAAGCTAGCCCCGATCGCAAGTGCACTCTTACATATTTTCGTATCGAATACGAAACTTTTATATGGTAGAATAGACGGAAAAAATGTAGATAAATCACACAAGGGGTATGTCCAAACGTAAACAAGCGGGACTCACGTCTTTCTGACTCCAAGAAAAAAGGTCCCGAACAACCGTTCGTAAAAATGAAAAAATAAATTTCTCGGAATTGGTTGGATGGATTTACTTCGAACAAGGACCAATCAAACGATAAGAAATCGTAAAAAATTATAATTCAATTGAAGATTTTTCGCCCAATGTGAAATCATTATATTGGAGTACATAAAAGTGCAGTAGGCCTCGCGCTATCTTTTCTTTTTGATAGTTTGCGTCGAACGGCTTTATCGCGTCTTCTGATAGAAGCTAACAGAAAATCAGTCCTGCTGATAAATACAACGTCACTGCAAGTTTAATTTAAGAATCAGGGTTGAACAGCCATCTAGTTGAGTCTTTCGACTGAATACACACTGTGCCAGCAAATTACAAGTGTCTCCAAATAAACACACAAACGTGTACAATCGACAAAATAGAGTTCGATATTTCGAAGCTTTGGGCCAAATCGGAGTGGGAAAGTCTGTTCTCTACAGCTGTGGACTGTTCTCCATACAGTCGACCATTTGTGACACATAAATTTTGCGACAATGTCTCGGAGAGTCTCACTTTAACTTACCCCAACTCCCTTTTGACTTTCCAACTCCCTTCTTGGCCATTCTACATTCCCATAGCTTACGGGCTCGCTTCTAATTTATCCTTGGACTGTGTATTTTCCACCTGTTTGTAGTCTTTGCTCCTTTCCGCAGTCTACAAATCGCACTAGCACAATAAATATACAGGGTGACTTATTTTATTGAATAAGAACAAACATTTCGGAAACAAAGTCACGAAACAAATCCTTCTGACAATAATTTAAGGATCAAAAACTCCAGCAACTTTTCTTTTTTACAATAAATTGATGTTTCTGAGAAGTTATCAAAGGTCAGTCGAATTTTTTTGATAGAAATCACAAATTTTCTTCACTCAATCTCATTGCAGACAACGAAAAATTAGTCTAAAGATGTGTTTGTATTATGCAATTTGCTAAAGTTATTCTCCCCGAAGGAACAATGGCTTTCACCTTGGGATGACTTTTTACAGGGATGCATGTCTGCCGGAAGCAATTTGAATAGTTTTATTTATATCGTTGTTCCTGCGTATACGCTTGCGGGTTTTTACGGTCCCTTCCCTTTTTTTTACCCCCCGCTTTTTCCCCACTGCACTGTTCCTGAGTTCCTGCAAAGCTCTTGGAGTTCCCTCCTCGAGCTTTGTCCACAGCCACCCTTTCCTAATACATCCTGTATCGCATTCGCACGAGGACCGAGGGAAACTGTGAAAAACCTTGGCCGATACAGGCGGCTATATTTTCACTGAGTTTCAGTTGGTTAACACCATCAGAAATTCCCTCCCGCTCAGCAATTGATACGCCAGCTGGTACATGGCTAAGCGGTCACCGAACCAAGTACTGACCGCAGTCAACGCTGCTTAACTTGTGTGATCGCCGAAGCCACGCACCGACCGCGAACCCATCGCTGTCGGTAATTTGAATAGTATTATTGCACCTTTGCGTTGCACTCGAGCGTTTTTTTTTTTTTACCAGAAATAGTTGTTCTAATATTCCTGAATGGAGGTATTCATTTGTTCGAGTTTGAAGGAATTACCCGGTATTTATATTGAGTAGAGAAAGGGTCAACGACATTGTGGGCTTTTGGGGTATCGATGCTAATCGTCCGAGTGGGCTTGACGACAAGGAAACATGTGCCAGCTCCTTATGCACTTTGCCGGTTAATTGATGTGGCTACATTAAGAAAAGGAAGGGCCGAGCTAGAGGGAGAAAAGGAAAGGGTTGAAATTGCTGGTTGTACGAAACAGAGGTTGAAACGAGTCAAAGTCTAAAGTGAGGTCTCTCAGGTCGTTTCCTACCAAAGTATCAAATTCGAGTCGTGCAGGCCTTCCTTCGCCGTCGTATTGTTGTACAGGAATTGTTGATAATGTCTCGGTTAATTGAATCTCCCCTTCTTCTGCGGCCATACTCTCGAAGAAACATTTGCTTCGAGAAGGGGCCCAGTGCAAAACTAATTCCATAAAGTAGCTCCCTTCCTTTCGGCCTTTTAGACTCGTGGCGACGTTGAGAAAGGTTATGGGACGTACATTTCCTTCACGAATTCATTGTTTTCTTCGAAATAGTGGAGTTAATTAATCCTTAACGCTCCATTAGTATTTTTAATCAATTCAGAATGTGTACATTCTTTCTTTCCATTGTTTTTCATTTACAATCACATAGGACGCAATATCTTTTTCCATTTTTCATTCAAAATAATCGGCGTGCATCCGGAAATAAAAAAATTCAATTTGTTAATTTTTTTACACAAAAAATGTGTCAGTGCATAAAGAACCGTCGCGAGGTCTGTCGAAATTCTAGTAAATAACAAGTTGATATATTTCAATTTTTATCGGTCAAACGAGTCATGAACCGAAAGTCAGTTTTGTACATGAAAAATTTATTCATGAGACGTATAGCAACGATGAACGGTGTGTAAATTCGTGAAAATTCTGACGTTTTTTGTCTGATGCAAAAAACGAAGAAAAAATCTTAACCTTTTTCTCTCGCGAGCTTTTTATCTCCAGGCGGTTTTTGCTCACCTGAACGAGGTGCAAAAAAAAAAAGAGAAGAGGAAAAAACTCCCCGGCTACACTTCAGTACCCATCAGCGAATGGCAAAGAAAGGCGCGAACTGGAAAATACCACGATGAAAATTAAAACCGCGGTCTCGCGCGTGATGTCAAGCATGTTAAAATTTCAAAAGCGTTTTTCACCACATGCCAAAGTGCATTGACTGAAGAATGACGCCGTAGGTTTTCCATTCTTAATTTTCTATTTTACAAGAAAAAAAAAAAAAAAATTTTTACTGCTTTTTATACATCAAGAATCACATACGACGACCTGGAATTGTTATTCGAAATGACGACTCCACTGAATGTAAAAGTTAAGTCAAAGCTCACATGCTGCTCTTTCAGACTTTGACTTTTCACTTGCCTCAACGTGTCACCAATTCTTTTGCCAGCATACATCGTTAAAAAACTGCTTCGACAAACATGTGTTTTCGTAACAAATTTTATTTGCCGTGGTATAGTTTAAAAATTATTATTATTGTTAATTATATTAATTAAAAACTGTGGACACATTATTGGTAGATAATTTGAACCTTTGAACAGTACATTTTGAATATTTGAAATTCTTCGGTTTTCTGTGAAAAATTAAAATATTCTAGCCAATGCAAAATTTTATTTCTCTGTTCTTTCAACCGATCATCAAACCTTCGTTGGCATACTGTTTCGTTTCGACCTGGAGTAAATTTTCTCGGCACTTTTTCACCAGAAGTAATAATTTTTGGAAATCTCACCAAGATACTATTTTTTTCTTCAAAAATCAGCATTTTTCTCCCTGGTTATTAATCTCTGAAATATTGAAAATTAAATAAATTACCGTTTTTTTGACATGCCTTCTGAACAGACTTTTCCAAACGTAAGAGTTTGAAAAGATATATCGTCGAATTTCGAGAATGCACACATATTGAAGAATATTCCAAAATGTTAAATAGGAATTTTTGCCGTATTTGAATGGAAATCTTTCGACCTGAGTTATTCAAATAAAATATTCAAAATTCACCGTTTGTCAGCATTTTTGCCAAAATTTCCAAATAGAGCTGTGACACATTCACTGTTCGAAGTTGGAATTTTGAACGGTACTCTTGCACTCGATCGTATCCCTTAAAATGAGGTTTCGTTAGGTGTTCATTTTTGAAATTTGAAGAAAAACCTTAAAGGTTATCAAACATAGAAACAGATGGACGAACACATTGACAAGGAACTAATTCTCCTGTTGAGAGTTAAAAATTGGAGTAGGAGAGTGGTGCAAAATACTCGAATGGTTTTTCGTAAGATATTCAACTTTTGTTGGTGAAAAATATACGACAATGTCAGCAGCAATGGTTGCTATTGCGGGAAATATTATTGTAGAAATAGGTGGGATGCGAGATTACAGAGAGGATCCTCCATGTGTTTGGTAGCACAATAATATCGTGTATGGAAAGAGGAAAGTGGTGGTCCCGCGAGCGTGATATTACAACCGCAATGCGTACCCCTTCCTGGGGGTACAATGGAAGCGCATGCTTCACCGACCAAAGAACAGAGGCAAGCAAGCATCGTATTGCTATGCATCCGGCGGAAAGAGAACGTGGCACCCACACGAACTCCGGGGAAGCTCCAGACCGAGTCTTGTACAATTGCCAATATATCGTTAGTACGAGGGGTGGATTTTAAACGGCTGATAAGACGCCACACGCTAAACAACAAGAGCTCATTTTTTATTTTTATTTGTTACAATCTCGAATAAAATAAAAAATTAATGAAACATTAAACACTCAGGGAAACAATTAGAATTCCACGTGAGAATGTTTGGCATCTGCTTGCAGAGAAAAAAAAACTTAATGAGAGTGAAAAACAGCTGACACATCAATAGAAAAATTGGCCAACAGTAAACAAGAGCTTTCGTCTGTTTGGAGTCATTACTTATTTCATTTTTTTTTTTCAATCCTTAAGAATAATGATTAACTATTAATATTATCATTTTTTTTTAAATGTCTCATGGTTACTTTTCACTTCTCGATTTTCAGTAGCATTGCTCCGAAGTGGCGAAGCTTATAAGCGCATGCTGAAGTAAAAGAAAAGATTAAAAAAAAAAAAAAAAAAAAAAACAAGTTCGGCACAAGAGGGTGGATTGAAGAGGGAGGAAGGCGACAGTCGCCTGCTAAAATATATTCCACAGCTAAAATATATTCGAACAACCGCGGTGGGGGCCTCGTAGCTTGCAAATTTATGGTAATGTCGAATCACGAATCCCTCCGAATGAATTTCATTTAAAGTTTCCCACCACATCCGGCTCGCTCTAACGTTTCGCATGGATGACGTCAGCTCCGGGAAAGAAGACCAGGAGGGGGTTTAGCAAACGACACCAAGACGAAAAAGTAAACTTTCAGATTCATAAATACCATTTTTAACCGCATGAGTGTTTTTCGTTAATCCTTTTCAAGTCTAAATCCAAACATGAACTGCACTGGAATCATCAAGATTCCTTTTAGTTAATTAAATCTTTGACAGCTTTAACAAAGAAATCTATATGGTTTATTACAAATTTTACATTTCCAAATTTTATCCATTCCTTTTTCATTATCCATATCATTGTTTATTTTTTGGTTTTCAATGCCTGTATCGTACTTAAAACAATGCAGAAGGTTTGGAGTTTATTTATCTCTAATGCACATTGTCATTTCTATTTTAGAGGAAAATGGTATTCTCGGTGAAGAAATGAGTTGGTCAGAAGAGGATGAGAGCTTTTTAGGTCGAGTGTCGACGGCTCTTCATTCGTATTCCTACTTGTACTAGTAGATCTTTTAGTGAGCTTTTAAAATCCTTTCGCCATGATTCGCAATGCTTACTTTTTTTGGATAAAATACAACGAAACAAGTCTAGCACATGGAGTGAATGATAAACACACTTGCAAATAAAAACAAGTTTTTTTTATCGAAAGAAACTTATATACGATTTCTGTGTCCTTGAAATTTTCAGTGAAAAAAATTAAAAAAACCATGTTCCTGCAGCAACGCGTATTTTTTTGTCGAACAGATTTACGTTTAAAATGAAAAAAAAGAGGAAACAAGCGCTCTGAAAAATACAATCGATAAAAGAGACATGGGAGATGATCAATTGATCCCTTGCATTGAGCATTAATGGTAACGTCGTCTATTTGCCCCTGAACGATACACAAAGGACACAATTTCCCATATCCTGTTTACGTTGACTTGCAAGAACGTTTAAATATTCGATATTGACCCTGTCACTTCAATATTCTTACAATCTTCGATGCTGTGCTGAGATGATTGAAATCTTCCTGGAAATGTCGATTGGATGACAATGGAGCATGGAAGGTTGTTATTGGAATGCAAGTTGGAGAATATTTTTGGAAATATAAATTTAAACCCAAGATTCTATGAAAAACAGATTTTAATTGATTGAAGTTTACATTCCTACTTCCGCCCAATTGATATATCCCCAACACTTGATGCTTTTCTGCTGTATTGAATCGAAAGCGTTGACACGAGACGGAAGTGAAAAAAACGATCCCTCATGTTCCACACGTACACGGGGAGCAAGTAATGAGGACAGTAGTTGAATCCTTTCACGAACGTGTCTCCTTTCGTGTAGCAGCTTCGAAAGATCCAGGAGAAATGGGAAGGAAGGGCGGAGGGAAAATGTCGTCCAAAGAAGAGCCACATGGGGTCGTAGCTGACTGGTACAGACGTCTATCTCGAAAGAACGAACGAAGAAACGAGGACATGAAAGTGTGGGATCACCAATGAAGCTGTGCGCTGGAACGTTAGATGGGCAAATGTCCGAGACACCCACCCAGAGATCAACGAGCTGCCAGAGACGGAATCAAGCAAGCCCAACATAGGTTCTGACTTAGAATCAACGTCGTTCCTTTTGAATATTTAACGGGGCAAGTTCAAACATCGTTCCTACAAATTCTCCCTTGAGCCTGCTGATCTGGATTAACGGCAAGTGATAAGTTATACAGCCCAAACTACAATTGTCTGGAGATTCTAGCCGCCTGGTATTCTTGGCTAGGTGTTTGTCCTGGTCGTCACATTTTCATGAACATTCACGATGTTGGGATTGGAATAAGAAACGGAATCCAATAAGGTTGGATAATAATGATAATAATGAGGTTGCGGCCACTTGGAATCCAATAAGTAACCTTTAGGGTTTGGACTGAATGCGACAAAACAAAGTTTAACTATCAAGACTTCCGGGTGGAATCATAATAAGTGAGTTAGAGCAATCAATGGATAAATTAGAATCTGAATCCTGAACGGTGTAGAAGGCTAATGAAATCTTGCTAACAATCATAGATCTCAGGATTCTGATTGAAGACAAAAACTTTTTCCACCCATAAGATACTCAGATTGTAAGGCCACGTGGAACTCTGTTACAAGCGAACGAGGGTTGTCGAGGGAGCCAGGATAGGAAATGGTCTTGATGTACGAAGCGTGCCAGTCCATGAGACATCGGTAGATCGACTTTCCGAGGCGTGAAACGTTCCCCGACGCTGACGTATAGCGGACGACTCGTTGGCCTTTAGGGTCCGTTTCATCCTCGTCCATTTAACTGCAAACCCGTCGAATTCAACAACCGGTCGTTCTGTCTAACGTCCATGGCCCAACGAATCCTTGGCTCTGGTTCTCATGTTGTCTCGGACTAAACATATTACTTTCACGATGCAAATTGATGAATCTGGGGTTGCTGACACTCGATTGATGTTCTGCAGCATTTAAACCTTTTTATCAGCCAATGAAGGTTCCCCTGACTCAAATAAACTATATAACCAAACTGGTTGACCTGTTCAATATTGTGCTGCTAAAGCATAAAATGCATGTGATTTTGAAACCAGCAACCAATCCTGCAGCTTATAGGCTGCATTGCGTGCATTCTCGTGCGAAATTCGCATCGTGGCCCAAAACTCAATCTCAATGGCTGCACTCTTGAAACTTTGCACGATTAATTTAAAACCGACGGAGCGTTAAGCCAAAAGGGCTTTGGTGCGTGATTATATGGTGCCTTCATATACATTCATATATCTTAATATATATATATATATATATATATGAATCTATGGGGTGGGCATGGTACGTTATGGTTCCGATGTGTATATCCACCGACAATAACTCGAGGTTTGAACCAAGCTGCTGAAGTACCAGAGGCCAAATGGGATTAAAAGACGAAGAAAAAAATATGTTTTTACACATGGGCGGCACCATAGCGTATAGGCGGACTATAAACATTGCTCTTGTGGTAAAGTACAGTAGTAGAAATTACAGCCTATAACTAATTTGAACAAATAGGAAACTGTGGATTTTTGTTACTGCCTCATACAAACCGTTTTCCTGGTTTTTTCGATCCCTTGAAAAAATGGTCACACCATTTTTCTGTCGTTTGTTGAAATCGTAAAAATCGATTATTTTATTACGGATTTTCACACCAGATACAATCAAAAGTGGACAAATCCATGAGAATTAACGTTGCTCGATCGAAATGAACGAGCTAGGAAAGTTCATGACTCGAATTAAAATGATAACTGCCTCATTGGGGATGTGCCTCGTGGACACGATTTTGGACTGTTACTGGTGTTACGATATCGTTACTGTTTACCGATCACACGCTTAATTGGATAGCTCTACGTTTCTGTATCGAACCATCCAGTAAACATAGACCACATATGCAGAAGTAACAATGGTTATTTTATATACATTCATACACACATGGATATAAATATATAAATACAAAGTATATTGCATAATATATATACGTATTTTGTAACAGCGTATCGAATCAGTTCTCGTTTTCACGTGGAGTGTGTTTGCGATCGATTCGGACCGATGCATAAATCGGAATAAATACGAATCCGTAAAATTAACAGTGCTGCGACGTAAGGGGGGAGGCATCGAAAAAAAACATAGTGTATTGAGGCAAAAGCGTCAACCACGCGCAGTTGGAATGGACGGGTGGTTTGTTGGACCGTGTTGGATTCTACCGAGGGGGTGTGCAGGCATCGATGATTAATAAATCAAACTGAACCACTGGCTTCCTCTTCCCCTGGACCCAAAAACCACCCCTTGGACACGAATATTCCCTTCGCCGACCCTCTTCGTGCGAACCGCGACTCACACCGTTCCACAACGTTCAAACAGTCATGATTGTAATTTGCTATGTGCGACAACAACCCCCTCCGCACCCTCTTCTCCACCCCCTGTGAATTAAAATGCGCATAATCACGCGACAATTATGACGTTTGCTTTTCATCGCATCGTAATACTGAGGACAATCATTCATTCTTTTTTTCCAATGCTAATGGATTCTTTGACTGTCAATTATGTTTTTCACCCTTTTCAACCATTTTGAGTCTTAAGTGTGGACGATATCGCATGTTATTGCAAATCCACCAGTCAAAGACGTTATTAATTTTCAGGCACAGCCATAACTGACAGCTGATGAGTATTTGTTTTGAAGTTGTCTTGAGTTTTTCATATTTTTTTGTGAATCTTCATTAATTCATAAATCCCTGACAATAATATTTCATAAATAGGTTACAGGTTAATTGAAAAAATGTATCTTTCAACTCAGCCTTAGGGAATGGCTAAAAAAAATATTGCAGACCCATGAAAAAACCTAAAAGAAATCCCGAGTGGATTCCTTACTGGACCGAAAGGGGTGAAGAGAGATAGCGGCGGAAATCCGAGAGCGATAAGGTTGAGTTGGCGTGAAATACCTCATATATTAATAGTGTGCTTGTGAAAAATGGTTTTCTCGGGTGGACGATTTTCTCTCGAGCTCGTAACGACTGTCGATACCAGTAGTAAACATGGCGCTGCAATACATTGTGAAAGCTCAAAAGTATTTGCCAAGTGAGAATGAAAAAAGTCATGAAATTTCTCATACAAACAAAATTTGTTTTTCATGTCAATGATAATAATTTAAAAAAAAAAAAAGATTAACCATGAAAGAGGGCTGCTGAACGTCTGTAGTTGACTGATTTTTCACTACTACAGCGCAGTATTTTATTTAATATAAAATCGTAATATACTTTGTGTCACATTCGCACAAGAACCGCGGGAAGCTGCAAAAAACTCGGCCATAGAAGAGCTAGATTTTTACTGATTTTCGATTGGTCAGCACTATCAGAAACTAAGATAAATTGGCTCCTGCCCAGCAATTGATATCTGAGCTAGTGCATCCGTATAAATCAATCAATTTATCCGCAAAGATCCGGTTTGAAAAAATTCAAATGTAGGATGAATAAAATATCGAATTCAAGATGGCGTTGAGACGAAACTACTAATATTTTTTGTTTCTTCATTGATACAATATATAGTAAAATGCATATGAGAGTTGAACACCATTGCTATGCACAGTTGTCCATAGAATAAGTGTTGGCCACGACTATTGTTGCATTGTTCGCTTGCTGATTGGAATTTAAATTTTATTCATAGGCTCGTTTATATCAGGGCAGTTATGTATTCAAATCGGACGCCAGCATTCGTACCTCGTACATAGATATATGAAATCACGACCCAGCGACTGTTGTCTCTTTCCATATTCTCATATATTTTTCTGTCTGTGATTGGACAGTCCTAACAATTTCGAACGAGCAGTCCACATAAAACGACATTTTATACAATTTTCCATTGTACTTGGAACAAAAGTGTTCATTTAGACTAAAAAATGAATAACTGATCATTTGTTGATTAATTTTAATGTTTATTATTTTTTCTCATTGAATAAAAAAAAATTAGATACATTTTTGACAGCTTGAATTTAATCATGGTTATCAAATGATTTTATAAATTTTTTTACGGTAAATATTGGGTGCAGTGATCATCGTGAGAGATAAAGAAAACGTATTTTAGCCATTTCTCCTTTTTGGGCTGGTGTTCCATTGCGGGATAGCGCATCCTCCTGGGTCTTATTCCAGACGAGTAAGGTAGCAGGTATTTGGCATGACGTCAAACGTAGATATTAGGATTCCCTTGGGGTAGTTGCTGGTCAAAAGGACGATGGGAAGAGAGGGGGGGAGGATGTGGTGACCACTCGTGCATCACATTCGTGATCGGCCTACAGGCATCGGAGACCTAGCATCCAGAACTAACTCCACTAGCAACAGCAAGAGTAGAAAAGTAGTAGCATCAAATCTTCAATCTACTTCTTGACTCGTTTTTCCATCGCTTCTTGGACTCCGAAGAAACCTTGGCATCTTCTTATTTCACCCCCAAAAGAAAGCTCCAACCCTTCTCGTTTTTTTCTTGCCAAAGAACTTTTCCTAGCCCTGGTACAACGAGTATTCGATTCATAATTTTTTTTAGACAAGTAAGCAATCTTCTGAGAGGCTTTCGTTGCCTTTTTTGTACATGCTTTCGATGCATTCAGCTTTGTCTATATCCTTGTACTGAAAAAATCCAACTTTGCTCATTTGTATCAATGAGAAAACTATAAATCTTAATTGTAATTGTTTTTTTTTTTTTTTTCTTGTTTTCTTTAGTTCAATATTTTTTCATTTTACATAAAGACATCGATTCGTTATTAAACACGAATGACAGTCACAATTCAAGAAGAATTTTTACACAAGCAATCGATTGCGACGGTAGTCAAGTCAAGTGTATACTATCACTCGAGAAAGTTCGTGACAAAATGGTCGTTCACCGCCATTTTGTGAAAGATAGCCGTACGAGGTAGCGAGAGAAGTGCACATTTCGCTCCAAGAATTCTTGACTTCCGCTCTGACTCCCCCTAGTTAAGAAATCAAACGGTAGCACTGGTGATTCCTTCTCCGCCCTTGTGTTCGCTTGCAGACTATCCATGTATTGTATATCCATGTAGTAGACATAAGGGATGCTCGACTAGTATAGGAATCAGTGAGATAGTCAAGATGAGAGATGAGTGGGTTGAGCGGAGAAAAGCGAGACGAGATCTCTGCGCTTTGCTGGTCCAGATTTAACCGTCTCATGTGTTTCGTGCACCCTCAATCTATCTCACTATTTTCTCTCCATTTATATATACATATATATACTACAGTGCACTAACTACGTGTGTATAGTTATATGTGCCATTTGAATCTTTGCCTTCTCGTTTCCCTTCGCTCCGTCTCGCTTCATCCCCTCTTTAGGAATTGCAAATTTTCGGCAAGTTTTCGTTAGGGAAATTCTGGGTGAAGCCAACGGGACGATGATACCTCAGCTGCAATGTTCTTCGTATACAAAGTGGCTGTGAGGGGTTTGAGGGGGTTGAAGAGGGTTTTGGGGTTGAAAAATAAGTATAGTACAGAAGGTAACGTTACAGATAACGTAGAGGGTGGAAACTGGAAGAGAGAAGAGTAGACGGTTGGAGAAGAAGGGCGAGAAGAGTTAAGAGGGTAGGGGGTTGGTGCTGGATGTACCCTGGGTACTCCACGGTAAAAGCACAAATATTTGACGGGTAAATAGAGTGATACTTGATGCGGCTCCTGGCTGATGCTGCCACACTGACTGTGCCAACCAACTCTAGACTACCCTCGGAGCTTCTTCGACTGCTGCCACTCCCTCCTTCTTTTTTCATTCCCTACTCCAGCCTCGGGAACAGTTAGCGTTGTGGTGGCAGCACGGTTTGTGAGGGGAAAGGGGTAACTGAGGGGAAGAAGCACGAGGAAGCTTTCGCATCGGCCACCAGTTTGCTCAGTGGCAAGATCTCACCCCCACCCTTATTCCTTCACTTTCTAACCCCTTTCCTCAAGCTAGGCTGCTCCCTCACCGCGTCTGTGTAAATTGTAAACATCAGCCATGCAACTTGCAACTCTTCGTTGCATCTACCGTTCGTTCGTGGAATATCGGATTAGCCGTGATCCTCTTCCTGCCATCTTAAGGGGCCATATACACCCACAAGAACTTCCAAACAGTCGTACGAAAAAAAATTCTTTTCTTCGGCAACCATTGAGGCTGTAGAATAAAAGTTTTGGAGCTGAAACCCACACATTTCTAAAAGTATTTTCATTTTTTCATTCAAAAAGTGTTATAAAGGACCGTGGCATGATTTCGGAAAACCACTTGCCGGATTTGCAAAAAAAAAAAACATTGTTTTATTTTTAGCTAATTATTGATCACGTATCGTATACGACTTTTTCAATATCTTTTAGTTTTTTTTTTTTTATAACAGAAAACTAACAAATGATGATTCACAGTGGGTCATTTTTTATTCTTGAAATGTTGGCTATTGTGTCAAAATTGAATATTTTTTTGGTGAAACACCCCGGTGAAAAAAAAAAATTGTATATACCCCGGTATGGAAGAGGAAAGGATGAAGGAAATAAATAAAATATGTGAACTTGATTCCCGTCAACATTACCACAAGATTGCTGGAAGTTCTTTTCATTGACGGAGCTGTAACCCGACGATTCTATCTCGTGTGTTATTGGCATTGGGAGGAAAAGGGTCTGTAGAATTCAAGGACGAGGGAAAGTGAAGGCGGAGACAGAAAAGGGTGTTAGTGTCGCAACGAAGTCGCTGTGGAAAAGAAGACGTCGGTGTATGCTTTGCCCCATTCCTTGCAGCCCCCTAATACGTTTATAATAAATATTGTAAGCTCTACTATAAAAATCTGGGGAATGAAAAATCAAATTCGATTTCCGATTTTTTTTTCATAAAGCACAATAATGAGATTCGTGACTGTTGGGGTGATTAAAAGTAGCGGATATTGAAAAAAGTTATTCAATGAAAATGATTTTTCTTCACAATTACAAATGATACAATATTTATATTATTTCATTATTAACCGTTAATTAAACTGACTTCTTATTTATACATACATTTTTAAATAATTGAATATTCATTAAATAGCCCGAATTTGTGAAAAATCCTCAAACTAAACGGGATGATGTGATCCAATGGCGATTTATCTAAAAGTTGAAGTCTGCCTGTAACGCGAGGGATGAAAAGTCGAGACGAGACTCGGTTGGGTCCACGAAATAACCATTGCATTTAAACCAGGACGAGACCGAGGGAATTAAGGATTAGTTAAAGGGGTTGGGAGGCAGGAGGAAGAAGGAGAGTGAGTAGAAGAGGTGGGGGATAAAACGAAATCAGGAAAGCTTTCTATGCTCTGGCGCACAGTCGGAGCTTTACCACGAGACAACGAGAACCGACCGCTTGGACCTGCTGACCGAGCCACTAGGGGCTGCTCATGCGGTTTGCCTCGTTCTACTGCCGCGGGCAAGATAAACACTCCCCAATTATAAATTTCTCGCATGCAAACGCGAGAGAAGAGACACACAATTTACACAACTTTAGTTTAAATATACAAATATGCATTTTTTTTATACAACATTTCATAATATCATGTTTAACAATATATAATTTTATTTTAATTATCTTAAATATTATATAGTAAATGACAGTTGAATGATTTATTTATTGATAGAATTGTTTTTAAGGTGTTTTAAGGCTAGTAATTTCTGGCTGAAGAATCATACACACAGCAGCCTTTCGCAGGTTTGAAAAATTCACGTTTAAATTAACCCTCCCTACCATTCCTCCCAAGCAGCCCTCCGTGGTAATGGTGTGTCTTCTGAATACGTAGTATTCGAGCAATTACTGGTAGATTCAAATAGGCTAAACGAACGGTTAACAACAGTCCGATCAAACTGGGGGTTAACGTTGTATATATAGTCAGGATAGAAGAGAAAGAAACAGGCAGAGGGAGAGAGAGAAAGAATCGCTTGCTCAGCAGGTCGGTATCAATGGAGACAAATTGAGTTGGCCGGTGATCGATGAAGCTCACCGTCCGTGACGCGAAGTTACGCTACCGCGCGTACAACGTTTTCCCTTCCCCAATCCTTCTACTACCCCCTTTTTCAACCCCCTAGTTTACCCCAACCCTTTCGGTTTACCAAGAGTCGCTTGATCGTCTGCTGCTTCTGCTATTTTACGGTCTCCTCGTACCTGTTTCGCTGCCTGTACATCCCTTCTCATGCCCCAACCCGTTTCCTATACTTCCCACACCCTTTTCGTAGTCTCGGACGAATTTGTGGTGAAAAATTCAGAAGATTCTAATTTTTACTAGAGAGGAGATTTACGAAGAAATAAAAATAAATGAATTTCATATTGTAAATATTTTTTCATATCTATTTTTCTCATCAAATTATTTTTAACGATTCCCTATTACACGTTGTTACAGAAAGACGGGAGCAGATATATTTATAGAAACATCAATATATTAAAAATAACCTGTTGGCGCATATCGATAAACCATGGTAGAAAAAACTTATGACGAGACTACGGCAGCGAGGTCACCATATTATTCATTGGCAACATTTAGTGATAAACTTCAATAGAACGATGGTCATACGGAGAAATGCATATGTGGATATTCTTTCGTTTGTTTTTATTTTTAGGTTATGATTTTAATCAATACAGTTTATTTAAAGTTGGAGGCTTGCGATGGTTACGTTTAAAAGTAAACTTTTCGGTAAATGTTTGAAATCTTGGAAATATAACTGGCCGAATTATAAGTGTGAAATCATAGTGTTCAGCGGGAAAACGGGAAGACGCATATATATAAACAAATCATCAAAAACACAAAACGAATTTGCAAACAGCATTTTGAGGTTGAAGCATGTTTTACATTGAAATGAAATGTTATTCTCATTTTTGAAAAATCCAATATTTCGATCTTGCTAGATGTTGTAAGTCTAGTCTGTACATGGAATATGTTCGAGTCCATTGATGTCACAAATTCGTGGAATACACCTCGAGGAATATATATATGTATCTTAAGCTGTCGGTATATAGCAACGGATTTATTCAATCAAATACGACATATCAAAAGAATTGAACACTTCATTTTAATTATGAATTCGTGGAATATACCACGAGTATTATATTTTCTTTTCAAATGTTGTTATTTAGTAGCGAATTTATTATTTAATTAAAAACGACATGTCAAGGGGATTTAAAAACTTAATTTATATCATGAATCGTTGAATACACAACGAATAATTTGTATTTTTTAAACTGTTGGCATTTAGTAGGAAATTTATTAAATCAATCAGCATGACATGTCGAATGGATTGAACAATTGTTGTTTGTACGGTGTTAATCTGGTGTTGGAATTCCTATCGTACGTGCATCACGAGCTCTTGCTATTCACTATGCCAGCTTGAGCATGATTGTGAGATAGGACTATAAATTGTGTGTGTGTGTGTGTGTGTGTGTGTGTGTGTGTGTGTGTGTGTGTACAGTAAGTTGGAAAGGAGGGAAACTATAGCCCTTATTGAGATGCGTGAGGGTTGCAGTGCTTTCAGTGCAGAGTAAACCTAGACTATCGGCTTTTAGTTGATTAATGCTCGTACCGACCATCCGAGTTCTGTGTCCCGGTAGATCTCAATCCATTTCTTCTATTTTCACATTTCTCCACAGATAAAATTATAAACGCGAGAGGGTAGAAATTAATTTGTCCAATTAATTTTGCCTTCGATATTAAATTTTTTAAATGTTGATATTCCATATTTGTGGACTATTAAATCGATAAAAATAAGATAAAGTTGGGATGGTTTAATAGAAAACAATTACACATTCGAATTTTTGGTATAAAATTGAAAAAAAAAATACAGATACACACAAAACGGTTGTAGATATTGTTTTTATTTTATTTTTCACTTGTTTTATGTTTTTATTCCATGTTTTCCATTTCTTTCTATCCCTTCTTCTCATGCTCGGTTCTTTTTTTTCATATGGTTCACAACCTCTTGGAGAAAAGTAACGACGTGGCGATGCTATTATGAGTTGCCTAGGGAGCGTACAAGTTTGTTTCCGATTACTTCACGGACGATGAAAACTTTCTATGACTTCACCTCGCCCAGCGTGTACACTAGACATCCCTCTCGTCTCTCATACTCTCCCTCACCTCCTCACTTCCTCACTCTGCACATTCTCGTCGTTGCATTTCGAGCAGGGAATTGGCCTCGTTGACTATAGAAACGATGTGGCTTACGTGATAACTCTGGTATAAAGTGTTTCCATTACGACTCCGTTAAGCTTCGTCGAGGATAACAAGATGACGGAAAAAGGATCAGCACGAAAGTAACGTCGACTTCATCCGGTAGCAAAAAAAAACTGTACGTATTTATATCAATTGACATAACATTAAATCAAGATTTTACGGTGAAGAAATTTCTTCACCGTATCTTCATTAAATCAAGATTTTGATTTAATGTTATACGTAAATTAAGAGAAATGACGCGGTACTTTATGGTTCTTTTTCTTCTATAATTCCTGTAGTATGGTTTTTTTTTCTATTTTTTTTACATCATCCCTATCGAAATGCAACTACGATATCTGGATGCTTTTAACCTCGATCTGAAAAATAAAAACCAGCAAGAGAATATTTAAGGGAGAATAAAGGGGGAGGATGAGGGTGAACGGATCGAATGCACAGAGAAGAAATGGTCGAACGGACAAAGGTGGAACGGGTTAGAAAATTCCAAGAGAAACGTACGCCAACCGAAATGAATTTTTACGATATTTACTTTAAACTTTCCTCCGCGTTGGTAACTCGTTCCAATCTACCTCTCTCTTTCTTCTTTAACCTCCTATATCTATCTCGTATTTTTTCCCCATTTTATTCTTTTCCTAGTTGGAAACATTGCTAACTTTAAAACAGAGTTTTCCGAAACAATCTTACCGACATTATATGTTTATGTACAATAAGAAGCAAATCCTATCTACCTCGTATTCAGGCATCAGGGAATCTTACGACTATATACCAAAACAGACCCATTGAACGAAAAAAAACAAACAAACAAACAAACAAACTGTTATAAGTACGTATTTTTTTTTTTTTTATGCAAATGTAACGAAAAATATAACTAATCTTTCTAACATATTATTCGTCACTATCAATTGAATATAAAGCAAAACGTAAAAGTTAATTAACCAAATGTCCATTTGCTTGAGTCAAAAAACTGTATTTAAATGAAATAAATAATCCTGATAGAGTTTATTTGAGAGTTAATTTAGAAAGAAATTAAATCAAAAAGAAGAAGGAGATGTAAATCATTTCGTAAAGTTAAAGCTTTTTCGTGCGTGTATAACAATCTTCAAATAGTGTATAAAATTCAGAGATTATTTTTAATGAATAGTTTTGATGAATACTCCATCAACATTGGCTTGCCTTGTTTTCTTCCTCTTCCAGTCTTCTCCCATTGCAAATGGCCAAATATTAGTGCAATTTCATGTGCGCATGGGTTTGAAACCGAATGGCTGTTAAATGTGTCGAAACTAGCACGTCCTAATCACGATACTTCGTATATGGTTGATTATCGTTGATATTTATCGACCAAATTAATAACCCAAATCGTATTTGAGTACGAACAAGTTTTCGATTTCATTGCATTCATTAATGATCGTAGAAATTATTATCGTCAATTTAATATGTCTATATAGACATAAATGCTTATATAGATGTATGTTTATATAAATATATATATATATGTATAATCATTCAGGTACAGACATATATAGGTATGTACAGGACTGTTGCATTGCAGAGTCCTCGCGACCGTCTAATTATCGCACGTGCCTAATTTCAAGGTAGTACGTTGAAACCCTCTAACCGTAACTAACGCCGATAGGTAAACGCTATTAATCCATAGCCTGACTTCCAGTAATCGGTGCTACATAGCTTTGCATAGGGTTTGCTTGAACCCCATGAAACATATACATATACTTGGATGTCCATATATATTTTATATCTATAACTAGCAACGATAATCGTTCGGGGGTGAAATCGACCCCTTCCTTTTCTCTTGTCCCTTTCCAGGCTTGTCTCATCCTTTTCTAGCCAACTTCGAACTATGGAAGATCCGAGATGAGAAGGGGAATGGTCAAGAGCCAGCCTCAATGATTAACTCCCTTCTCCATTTACGGTTTCATCCCTTGGAAATTCGAACGAGCGTAAAATTGCGCAGAGCTCATTCTCCACCTCGCATCCTCCTCTGTCTTTCTCTCTTTCCTCCCCTTCCAACAACGCAGATCATGAGTGTTTCGAGCTAATATTGACATAAAAGCGATCCGTGTACACCTGTTTTCGAATTTTCGATGCACTTTCATCCGTCATTTTTTCCATTTTTTTACCCGATACTGCACTGGAAGAGGTAGACTGCAATTTCGTTCACGTTGATACGATATCTTTTTCGAGCACTTCAATCATCCACCTCCATCAATTTTATGATGATCCACCATCATTATTTATTTTCTTTTTTCCGAATTTTCTTTCAAAGCAAATTTCGATTTTTTGTCTTTATCTCGCCTATTTTTTTATTATAAGGACATATCCAGGGTTACTTGTCGACAAAATTTGTCTTTAAAAGTCAAGAACTTTGATCGTTTTGCTTCAAAGATAAAGCCATACAAAGTATAAGCTTTGTGTTTTTGATATGGGAAATTTCATTATTTATTAAACTCTATACTTCAATAACAACTAAAATTATTAGATTATTCTGCGGATTATATACAAGTTTTTAAGAATCAACTCGACATTTGATTTTTAAACGTAGCTGCGATCAGACTATTACGTTGATTAATAATTTCCTATAAATCATTCATCTTACTCAGCGGAAAAAAAATCAGTATTTTCTAGTGAATGAATGCATTTGAATCATCACCACAACTGATATTTGTACAAACGAAGCTAACTCAAAATGATATACTACACGGAATCATTATCAAAATATTTGTGCCATAGAATGAAAAGTTTTATTTCGTATTAATGAAAATTTATTGATTTGCGAGGTGGTATGAAAATGATATTTGGGATTGTGTGAACTGGATGGGTAGCCATAATCCTTGGATTACTCCGTTCTACAGGAACACAGGACGACTCGGATGTATTGATATTTCGATATTAATGATCATGGATTGGTGGAAATCGATTAGCAATAACTGGGAGTTAATTATCGAATAATACTACGAACTATTCGGTGTTACATGGAAGGCCTATTCACCAGTGAATAGGGACACTAGGACACGAACTATGGCATATTATGGAACCCAAACATCAGAGACTCAGTGAAAGATCCTATTCAAAGCCATGGCCGTGCCATTGTGCTATGATTGTACCACGAAGAATGAAAATGTTGGTTGCGTGATTTTGTGCACCATTCAATACTATGGCCCAGGCAAGTAGAACACAATTTTGATTTCCATACAAAACTCTTTTTCGCTCTTATGTTCGAAAGAATGGAGAAAAATTTCACGTGAAAAAATTGAGATATTGAACAATTGTTGTTTGTACAGAGGTATTTTGTGACCATTTTGATGGTCAATGCCTTTTGAAAAAACGGAAAAACTATTAGCGAAACAAAAATTAAGGGTTTATATTCTTTGAATTCCTTTTGGACAGATAGTTGTTGAAGATGCAAATTTTTTTTCGTCTCAACAGTATATTTTCTTGTTTAACCAAATGTGTTGTGAGAATGACCAGAATTCGGTCACACTATTTCTTTAAAGTTCAGTTTTTTTTTACCTCTCTAGATGTACGTAAGCTCTTAAATATAAATGTATAAACAATAAATGAAAAAGATCAACGTTGGAACTTTTGGCTACCGCTAGAAAAAAAAAAAAATTTGTACAAATAATTTATCCCTGCAAGCCAAACGCGATTCTGCAATTAAAAGACAAAAGTGATACGATACCAAAATATTTAACACTACCCCATCATCTCCCAATTTGTGTCTGAGCTCTTATCCCCTGCTCCTTTCCCCCAACTCTTGCACCACGTTACAAACTCTTCGAGCGCCGTAGCTGGATCAGTTAACTTTGAATCCCTGTTGAGAGGTCGTGGGAGACTGGAGAGTTCAGGGCTTTCGGGCAAACGAGGCCAAATTAAAGGGATGTCCCATGAACGTCCCGCGTACCGTAAAGGGAGGGTAGTTTACTGTATAGCGAGAGTATGGCACCATACTACGGTCTTCATAGACGATGTGTTCTTCGACCAGGTGTAAATGAGAGAACCGAGTCTTCGTCCCCAATTATTTTCAAATTAGGGTGACATTAGTTCCACTTTGGGGTTCGTCCTTGTACGAGCAAAGCTATTTTGGTCCACCATCCTCGTTCTCTTTCACGATAACTCGAGGACAATGAGATGACGAAGATTTTGACAATTTCACTCTCAAGAAGTGACGATCAATTGTTCTGACAATTTTCAAACGCGTCTAAAGGATCACCACGTGTCCAAGGATCGTTGATAATGGAGTACTTTTTTTGATGGCTCTTGAGTGGTTTACGAATTCTTTTTAATGAATGGGTTCGTTTTAGCACATGACTTAATGGAGGTGGTTAAGCGCAGATTGTTTTTCACATTTATGCTTTTTGGGTTCTTTTTAATTTGAGACTATCCACGTTGTATTTGAAAGTAGTTTTGAGCAAGTTGTTTTTTGTTAAATTGAAGTTTCTAAATAATGTTGAGCACAAACGACTCCTAATGTAGGCTCAAATGAAATGACTTTTCATTAGATTGGAACTTGGGCCCAATTTAAGACTGGTGTTTCGTAAGTGATTTTCGGGGGAATAGTTATTTCTTAAAGTATAAAAGCAGCTGTGGCAAAAGGTTTATCAAAATACGAATAGCACGAATGATGCTGATTTAGAGGGTAGATAAAATGTTTCTCATTCTTTGGAAAGTGCCAGGGTAACTTGGAACACGCGGCCACCCCCTACTATTAATTCACGTAGGAAAATGCTATAAACAAAATTCTTAACTGGAAACACATATATATACATATTTGTGTGTGCGTGTGTGTGGGCGCTTTTGTATATATGTTTTCTTGGACGTTTTGGGTTCAAGTTGGGGAATGCGTCTCGTCGTGGTAGACTCGCGTGTTTTCTCCCCCTCTGTGCGCTGCTTAAACGTTAATTCGACGTGGATTAATTAAAACAGTCTGCCGTCGAGTGTCGAGGACCCTACCGAGAAATATTATTACGCGTGTGACGAGGCAACATAACGAAGCGGGTATATACGAGAAGCAGAGATGAAAGAGAAGTGTGCACAGCCCACGAAAGCAAGCGCTCTGGCATGCTTGTGTATTTGAAGGAGAAGTCACGACTAACGACAGTGGCAAATGCAACACTGGGCCCTTCCTTTCCTAGTGCTGTGTAAAACATGCCACATCGTTTATTTCATGCAATGCCGCGTAAAAAAAAATCATCACGAAGAAACTACGAAGAAGGGTATATCTACACTTAAGCATTTTTATTAGCATGATGTCTTTTTTTGCTCAGGATTTTTTTCCTTTGGATTTCAGAGGTTGAGCACAAAGACACTATGAGCATTTCACGAAATAATTCAAGACTCTTACAAACAACAAGATCTCGATTGAGTATAACGTGAAGTTATCGGTATTTGATTGGTTAAAATCAAACTTTAGTTATTAAGTTCTGGAACTAATATCTCGATAAAAATGGTCTAGAAACATAACCTGTTAAAAAAAAACTGCTACAATGTTTCTATGGCCATTTGCTGGGTGTCGTTGGGATTTTTTTCTTCGTTTCTTTATTAGGTTTTGTCTCATTCTATCTTCACCCACACAAAATCAACAGGTAGAAGAAACACGCAATGAAGCCGGTGATAATGTGGCTGAGAGATGTCCAAAAACTGTATTAAGTGATACTTGATACTTGATACCAAAGTAGCAAAATGTATCAATCTGTTCAGCTATTTTGATACTTTTGCATCAAGTATCAATTTTTTCTTTGATCCTTGGTAAATTTGTATAAAGCAGTCTATCTGGGTCATTTTGACCCAGTGTATAATTATCGTCTACTGGGTTATTCTAATCCAATGGCAAATTTTGATTCGATTATATTAACTGCTACAAAGTTTCCGGGGTTATTTATTACGAATCTGAATTCTAAATTGAAAAATTTCAAATGACGAATCCAAGATGTCAGACGTGGATATTGAAGATCATTTAATTCTGATAAACTTATTCACTGCATTATGTTATGGTTCCCGGGGTCACTGATTATGAAAATAAATCCAAACTGAAAACTGCAAAATAATGAAACCAATATAGCGTATACCCAAATTGAAAATGACTTTTTAATGTAACTATTTTCTTGAGTTAAGACCAATAACTCTATTTATATAAAAGATTACAATTATTTTTCCATTAAAGAGTGAACTAAACGTGCCGCAGTATACTTATTATTATTATTTTTAAGAGGGATGAAATAATGGCTAGTATTGATGGATATGAAAAATTCGATAAGAAAAAAATGGTACGTTAAAGTGGAGATGGCCGAGCAACAGAGAAAACGTTTGATAAGGAGTGAGAACGAATGTCGATGAGGTAAAATCCAGCCGAAGGTAATTGGAATACCTTTCAGATGTAAATAGGGGTTCGTTAGGGGTTACAGCGTCGCTTCCGTACAGATAAGGGTTGAAAAGGGGTGACGGGACGTAACCATGCTCTCTGAGTCTGGAACATGATGAGAGCAAGCATTCACTTGAGCCTCTAAGGATGATACAGAATTTAAAGACGACCTTGTGCTTTTCCTTTGTTGCTCCTAGTGTTTTTCCATTTCAGTGTGTTTCAGTTCGAAATGTCTCCAAATAAACGATCTCCATGCAAATAAACGAAATGTTATTTCAATGGATATATGTTTTCATAGCATAAACGAAAAAACGGTAGATAATGATTGATTGATGATATTTCATAAATGATATGAACTTTAGTGAAGGACAACATTTTTCTAAATTTTTACTCGCAGGACTTTTGTTGTGTTTTGATACTTCTGTGATCTTTTTCGTAAAGACAAGTCTCTGTGATACTTTTGTTTAACGACGTATGGAGCAGTATCAAGCTCGTAACTGAACGAAGGACGCTAGTGACGGGCTTGCGTAAATTAGCGTCACTTGAATCCTCCTGAGCACTTAACTCTGAAAGAACCACGACGCTTTTAAGCACCTGAACAGTGTATATAGTAGCGTATTCACCGCAATGGCGGACACGTGCACGATGAGAAGAGACGTGAATTAACACGAGCAACAGTTATGCAGAGGCACTTGCTTAAGAACTGTTAATGGGAGTCTCCGAAAGCTTCTCTAATTGCTCACAAATTGAGTTGTAAAAAAAAAAACCAACAACAAAACAGGTCTAAATTCTGTATTTAACTCTCTTTGACTCTTATTTTAAGAAAAAAATGTATATTGCAAGGAAATGGAACAAATTTTTCACAATTTATATTTATTTTTATAGCCTGGTCATTATTTTTGGATCAAAAGCTATTTCGACCTACGGACAGATCGGGTCAGTGATAGTTACCATTTCCGATACGTCTGGTCGCGAAACCTCCTTGTAATATCCGAAGCGATTCGTGGACGTATAGAAGCGAAATTCTCTCGTAATCGTGATACCAACCGAATCGCACTGGTTGCTAAGGCTATCGGTAGAACGTGCGCGTTTGTTCGAGTCAAAATGGATGACAATCTGCCACATGGCGTCAGCAGATAGAGCACTTCCTTCTATTAAGCTCGTAGTTTCATTCGAGTAAAAGATCTGAAAGGTGAAAAAAAAAAATTCCTAAACCCTCCTAAAAGCGTACCTTTTTATTCAATTATCGAAAATTATTATGAATAATAAGATTTATCACATTTCTGTTTGAAAATTGTCAGTCACTGCTTCAATAAGCAGTGAAATGAAGAAATGCTCTTATTTTATTCATAACATTTTTTTAATACTACTCCAAGAGAATTTGTTAACGTTCCGTGTTCCCTGAATGAGTTGAGATATAATGCTCGGACATGTAGGGTCGTAATAGTTGACGGTAGAGAGTACCATGAAGCTGTAGGTATTGGGACAATTTTACAACCCTCCGTCTCCGGAACTATAGTTATTGGAGAGAAAGCGAGGGAAGGGGTAGTTTCTGTCACGTTGCTCGGTCCTAAATGCTGCCCCGCTATTACCGGACAATACGAATCGCCAGTGGACGATTTTAGTGGAGAAGCTATAGCGATATTAGTGCCGAAATGCGTTCGGGTAAAATAGGGGTTAAAGGGGGATGAAATCCCAGAGAAATCGAGCGTGCGAACGAAAGGGAGAGAGAGAGAGATAGAGTAAAATTGCTAGCTGACCAAAGATAGCTTCGGCCTGTGTTCGCAGGCTCCCAGGTTTCATCCCCTGTACGAAAACCGAAGAGCTAGCGTATCGTCGTACATACGTTCACTTCCGGTTTCGCCGGCAGGCATTTTCCGTAATGCACCAAAGAAATTTTCGTTGCAACCATTACAGTCGTAATCGCTATCATTTCCTACGAATTGTCTCCTTTAATAGCCTACCCCAATTTTTTTTAAGTGTCTATAGAATTTAACATATGTTTTAGCTCTCAAGACAGAAAATATGAAAAATCTAGGGGTTGTTTCAAACTCAAACTTATTATGCAACATTTCATTATTACATTATGAACCGTTTGTTAATAGAGGATAAAAACTAGTTGTTCTTCTCCAGTAATGAAATCATGATGTTAAAAATATATGAATAAGAAATACTTAAATAATAAATAAAAAATAACATAACAAAAAAAAACAATTTTTTAAACATTACAATTATTAGAGTTATGTTCGTATATATCATTGCCACACACTCGTCTTGTTATATTTTATTTTTCATACTTTTGTAGACCGAAAATAATTTATTATGTCGAATAAAATCCAACCGTACGTTTTCATAGGAGGATTCTCATTAAATCGAAACTTTTGAAAATTATACCTTGGAGATTGTGAAGCTAGAGATATGGTATTTTTGCAAGAAAGCTCATTCATTCAGTAAACTAAAAGGTAGTGTATGTCTGTATATTTTAAGCTGCTTTCTATTCTCAGTGCTCTTGATATTCTAGTATATCATAGAATAAGCATAAAAGTAATAGGACTGCAGATTCGTTGGCCGTAAAGGGGATGTATTGCGCCAGGGGATAATGAAGTTACATTATGAGAACATGAGAACACAGTTTTGCAAGGTTATTCCTGAATGTGCCCTCAAGGCTTCGAATTATTATCGACTTGAGAATCGAAGGGGTGCAACCACTGGTGGAAAGTTCCAAAGCTTGAAAAGCTCCTTCTACTCCCTCAATATCTCGTTTGCTCACGGTGGAAGTATATTCTCGATTTGATTAGCCACTCATCCTGCAATAGCAAGCTTTTCCCTTCTCTTTCCTTTTTTCTCTCTTCCAAGCTTTTTCATCCGACCTCCTACCTCCTGCACCTCTGATCCTCGATTTCCTCAAAGCTTCCTTATATTGCGAACCATTCATATTTTTTCATTCCATTCAATCGGCCTTTCCATACGCCTTACTTATACCCCAAGAAATGTAATGAATTCATAACAGATACCCTCGAGACTTTGACTAACAATTGTTCACTACTGCCAACATATAATATATTGATAAATTCAGTGATTCTACAGACGTCAATTGTATATTGATGGAAAAATATAAGCTCGGATAACTGTCAACTGGTATATAGCGAAATTGTCAATTGGATAAAAGTATCGACAAATCAATTTTATGTGTTTAATATTTTTATCATTAATGTGAGACAATTTTTTTTACAGTTTTAATGATTATTATAATTTTTTATTTTATCATAGACTGAATAAATATACACCAATTTTTTTGTTAACAGTGTTAATCTTCTATAATTTTTCGTTCATCTATCTTATCCCCGAAATTCGGAAAGAACGCCAGAAAGTAAAATTGGATATCCAAACGTTTTGTACAACGAGGCTATGATTTTGTGACTTCTCTCGTTTTCCCTGAGACTTCGAGGGGTCTCTTAGGAAACCTCAAAAGTTATGATTTTCCTCTCAACTCTCTCTCTCTCTCTCCCTCTTTGCCTCCCTGTCACGAGACTCCAGAGGGGGATGAAGAGATAAAAATGAGGAATGACGAAACGCAGAGGACTTACTCTCAACCCAGAACTCACGGATTAATATCCTTTCATTCAAGCTTGCCTTGCTCGAATTAAAATCGGCTTAGTGACTTTCCGGAGCCAGAAAAGGAGAGAATATAGTTATGGGGGGATGAAATAATCTATAATGCTGAGAGTGACAACTATATTCCAGTTAAAAAAAAAACGTTGCGAATATTATTTTTAATGTTCCTGATAAAATAATCAATGAAGAGAATAATAATCATGAGCGTGCAATAATCACTTTCGGTGTGATTGGAATGTGTATGAAAAATAATCGTAATCGTCCCATTATTGAATAAAGAAAAATTTGCTGAATCTTTTATATCTCTTTGCAAGGGAGAAATAGAAGTCACGTTAACACAAACATTGTTGATACCATTTTTATCAGAGTGAAACAAGTTGGATCTGTTCGAACAAGTATTTCTTCTTTTGTTGTTCATGTGGTGCACGAGTTCTCGTTAAAGGTATACACGGTTGGCAGCAAAGCCAAGGCTTGCCACTACCGCAACCGCGGTCACCACTACCAACCATTACCATTAGAAATGGGCACTTGTACCAGTGGATGATTTTGCCGCGACCCATCCACCCGAGCATGCAGGAGCACTATCTACAAACTGCAGTTACACAACTGCACAAAGGTTATAATACTACCCATTGTTGGTTGCAGTCGGGGAGAACAACGGGGGGCTTCGAGAACCGTCCACGTGCTGGTCTGGTGAGCAGAAAAGGGTCCTGACCGATGAAAAACTTTAGAAGAGTTAGCCCGATAAAAATAGAAGTCAAAAAACGGATCAGTTTTTCATGTATTCCTATTTTTATCAATTATTTCTCAGTTCATTGATCACACTGGTTTCTCTTCGTTTTACAACTTGAATATAACAAGGCGCCTTTGATCGATTATTTAGCACTGAACATTATTCTGGTCACTAGACTCGGAAATCATGTCAAATTTCTAAAAAAAATTTAGATCAAAGTATCAGTAACGTGTTTTTGGCAATTTTCAAGAATTTATGGCGCATGAGTACGAGAACGTTTCTAAGGGGTACAAAAATATTCCTCATCCTTATACCGGTACGTAAAATTTTAATAAATTTTGCCTCGTGTGCTGTGGGAGAAAAATCAAAATGACATGTGACGGTTAAACTTTCTTTTGAGCTCCTTTGCGAGTTGGTTCCTTTAATCCTGACACCCCTATTCCAAATTTTCAATAAAACTGAGCAGTGCATTACCTCGTAGGAACTCGAGAGATATTAAATTACCGTCTCGGAAAAATGCACTGGAAAGTAAATAAATGAAAATAAAAAAGAGGGTAGTGACTCTTTTGGGCCATTAAGGTGGTTGGAACTGCGGGTATTACAAGAGCACAAAGCAGTGGGCAAAGGAACCGCAAGGGTAAGTGATCGCATTAGGAGTGCTGCTCGTGGCAGGATAAGGTTTGAGTTCTTACGCCCTCGTGAACCGATGAACCGCGAGAGCTTTATTAGAGACGAGCAAATAGGGGTGCTTTCGAAATACGACCTCGTATTTACCTCCATAACTTATTCCAACTGTACCAAAAATACTCGTCAATTTTTTTTTTTTTAATTCTCCCTTTCACGTTTAATTAACAATCGATTGCCACTTGGAATGTAAGTCCCACAACTAGAATTTGACTGGTGAGTTTTTTATTTTTTAAAATATCAAATCAATTTGACCTCATCGTAAATTCGCAAAATAAACAAATATTCAATAGTACTTATAATCAATAAACTGCAGGTGTAACAATCAAAATCACTGTGTGAAAATCCCCTCCATGTAGGGGTGAAGAACTTTGACCATATTGATTTTGGATTGCACTGCATTGAATCGTGACATCCGATCGTTTATTCGTGTGGGGAAATCAATGCAAACAACCCTGGATATTACCACGGCAATTGCAGTCGAATGTAGAAGAAGAGAAGGGAAGAGAGAAGAAGAAGAGTTGGGTCCCGAATGGGGTGAGAAGGAATCCCTCGGTGTCTGCCTTGAGAAACAGCAACTTATTTCCCTTCCTCCTTAGATTTCTCGCGGTAAGGCCAGATACAGTTGAGTTGAGTTTAAGTTCCTCTTGCTTTAGGACGTGCTGATTTATTCAGTCTACTTTACGCCCGTCTTGCCCCATGTGACCCATACCAACGTCCAGGCTACGATGCCATATGAGATTTCAACTGCACTTAACTTATTTACGCTGGTGTATGCATGTGCACAGGCTATTGGGAGCTTTCTACAAAGCATGGATGGTAGGAAACTTTGCGTTGTAACAATAGCTTAAGAGAAAAAAAAATAACTCCGGCGAACAGGCTTTGCATTATCAGAAGTAGAGCAACGGCTGTTGAATAAATTTGCGAGTATGTCACTCAACGAAATTTCTAATGAACCAGTATACGAGTCACTCTCTCTATCCTCACTCAGTGATCAATAAATTACTTGCAACTATTTAAAACGATGCCCAAGCTCGAGCATACAACGCTCTATTGGGTGAAAAAAGTGCTGCATGTCACTAGAACGGAGAGCAATTGTACTAGTTTTGCGCGCGAAATTCAAATCGATCAAATTGTTTCATCCACAAGTCAAAGACTTGGGAAAAAAATGGTTGCAAACTGAAGGTGTTTTTGGATTGGTGTGCTTTGTAGTAACATAACAGAATGTTAAACGGTTCAATAATATAGTAATTGAAAATATAAAAATTGTAATGGTTAATGAAAATGTCATTTGAATAATTATCCGCCGCTCACCTCAACCCTGTACTTACTTCCGTTTCTCTAAAATTTCACAATTTGACATGTGGCAGTGCATTAAGGAGGCAAAAAAGTTAAACCTTGCCGGGAAAAGCCGTCTGCATCACGAATGATCGTAACTTATTCCGAAATCTTGATAAATGGCGAGACGTTACATTCTTTTCGCCTACGGAGGCTTTTGTTGCTCTCTGTCCCATTTGACTTTGTCTCACTTTCCTGCCTCATCTTGAGGTATGTTCTTTCTCTATTATTTCTTCCCTAGTGGGAACAGAGAGGGGTGGGGGGGCGCGAAGGAGTGGTGCTAATGCACCGTCCGACTTTTTCCAAGGTTAGCATATTATGTTCCTCCATTTGGTGAAAGCGGAGAGCGGGATATGAAGCAGAAGAGGGTGCTTCGTGGTGCTTTGCACTTTGGTAGCTTTTGAATAGATGAAAGAGGGTGAGCACTTAATTTTCCTATTTCCACCCCTTTTTACCCGCTCAGGCAAATTTATTCTTGTCTCACATTCATTTTATGGTCACTACTAAATTTGGAGAAAAAAAGTTATCATTCCTCGAATGAGAAAATGGTCTGGTACATAATTGTGTGCCAGGATTTTTCATAGTCGAATAGTAGTGTTTATTATACGGATGCTGAAGGAGATGTTAAAGAAATCTTGGATAATTTTGTGTGAGTGTGTACGAGGGCAGGTAAAAGGGATATGTTCGGAGCTTAAGGAGTGAGAATGCAATGGTTCGTGTCAGAGATGAAGATTCACCATCAGGAATGCCGTATAAACGGTACGGAATATACCGGCAAGATGGGACATCGCGTAGCCGATAATTCCAGCAATCCATCACCGTCCCAGCGTCATCCGTTCGCCGAGCTACCGCGCAGAGATTGCGGAGGCTGCGACTCTTCGCTCTCGATCTCTCACTCTCTCCCGTTCGCTTTCCTGCAAACTACCCTTACGATGATATATCTATCGGCACCTGTTAGACGACAGCGTCATCCTGTCACACTGAGAGCAATCCTCCGTTTCTCATCCTTCCCTATCCCAATCCTCAACCCCTTGACGTGTCTTCCAGGTGCAGTAGAAACGTGGCTTAGAGCATTTCCCTTACCGTTCACCTGTATGAATTATCAAGTACTATTCCTTCTCACGTGTCACCGACCACGTATCCCATCCTAATGTCCTGAGTATTAATAATCATTCAACTCCAATCAGACATTTAATGTTTTTTTCTATTTGACAAATCTGTTACAAAAATAAGAGTGAGGAGTAATTTCCACTGAATTTTCTTAGTTACCATAATTCGAGAATTGAAATAGCATGAACAAAACGAACATATCATGATCCCCACACGAACTGTGTCAGGCAGTGCATCAAATGACGAGGAGTAATTTCTGTTTTTTTTTTCTTCTATTGAACGGTTTTAGCTCTCGTGCAACATGACCATAACGTTTGTATCAATTTACAAAGATAAGCGAAGTTTTCTATTTTCAGTAACAGTCCTGTTTGTTATAAGGTATAACGACTGCGAAGGTGATTTTTGTAAGAGGAACAAATAAGGTGAGTATGGCACGTAAACGAAATGAGGTCGAACGTGTCGAATGGGTTTATAAATTGGCGGAAAAGGACAGAAAGTCACAGAAAATGAGGTAGAGAAAAAAGGGACAAGGGATGAGAAAGCCAACTGGCTTATTTACGTATACTAAAGGCTAGTCTTCAGCTTTGGTTGGTGTCGTTGGGTCACTGCTGTTCCGCCACTGTCGTCTGGCCGCAATTGGGTTAGCGTGAACTGTATAAGCCACGAACTTGCCCCTCGCGACGAGACTCAGCAACCAAGTACGTTGAACGGGTGGAAAAGGGGTTGGAAGGATAGGAACATGGTTGTTGGAGGTATTCGTGGAAAATCTCTACTGGTCTGGCTAAGGACACCGTGGACGTGTCGTCTGGTGATAACTTTTAGCAAGAATGTTAGCTGTAAGCGAGGCAGCCACTGCACTGAGTTTCATAGTCCATTTGCGAGCTTGCGATAAGAGCACTATGTTCTATTACCGAGTGACACTTCCGGCTGCATCTATAATAAACCTCGAAAAAGAATTTTTAATTCAGTGAATGTTAAACACATGACTAGACTCTAGGAACAGTTTGGAACACTAAAAAATAAGTGCATCACCTCCAAACGGTTGAAAAATATTTCTTATAATGGATCGTAAATATTAATGAAGTAATTCGTAAACCTCGGTTTTTTTTTTTTTTTTTTTTTTTTTTTTTGGGAAGTTAGGTTTCCAGTCTCCCCAGGTGTTCGAACTGGGGTGAATTGGTTGATAGTTAAGGGGTTTTCGCATGTAGAATATTGGGAAAGCTCAGGTTCGATTTTCGTAGCGCATCGACCGCAAAACTGATGCGTTGCCGCTCATCGGCCACCCAGCTATATACGATTTCAAGGCTTGTAGATTGAAAGAGGGGGTGTAAAGAGAGGCAAAGTGAAACGCGCGTTGGGGCCAATACCGGATTCCGAACTACTCGTGGTTAATGCACGGGATCGTTCTTGAATAATTAATGATCGTGGGTCGTGTCGATAAAAGTATTCCATTATGCGACCTGTCTGTCACCCAACAAGGCCTCCAGATACGTATATACCAAATGGATACCCAATCCTATTGTTAATGGTGAATTCTGGTTGCTCCCTCGAACCAACCATTTTGAGTGCAATTCTCAAACTCCCTGCATCCCTTTTTTGATGCACCAGTTCACATTGGAGAATTTCATTGCATGTACCCGCTGTATCTAAACCCTTTTTTCTCTTGTTTTTCAACAAGATTGTGCCTAACGAATGATTCTATAGAAGCTCTAAAAATTTGCAACCCTTATTTATTCAAATTCTTGGAAACGTAAACAAGTGCAACGAATATAATTTCGACCTAAAATACCAGAGTTGAAGATTTTATCCAAAAAACAACCTCTCCTCCTCTCTCTTATACACAAAGCTCTCAACACCTCGCTATTGTGGAAGGGCGAGAAATTCGACGGATGTATCAAAAGAATCCTTCAAATGGATATCGTGAATGGTATCCGTCGGTAAATCCGATTCAGGTTGAGAAAAAAAAAGGAAAAAAGAGGTGAAAAATCGAGCTGATGCTTCGGGTGCTTTGGCCCGAGAGCCACTCGGCGCGCTCCCCGGTGGGATTTCATTTAAATGCAGATGAAGCCGAGGCGCGTAAGAGCCATCTCGGCGTCACACTCGACTTTAATATCGATGGATATCATTAGCCTGTTCGTAACGTCGCCTACGGTGAGCTTCGGCACGATGTTATCAACGATGTCGAAAGAGTAGGGGGTTGCATCCCTTTAGTTGGCCTCATGGATCAGTGTTATCCGTTGACTCTAACGCGACGGTGCACCGATTTCATACGTGGTCCATTCCGTAAAAACATCCATAACTCTATCGTTATTCAACGACTTAAAAAACAATATATTTTCCGTCTTATTCAACCCTTCGCTGCAGATAAATGGCGAACGGGTAGAATAAAAATAATATTTATTACTGCAATCTTGGAGTATCATTTTTTCCAATTAATTAAAAAAAAGCTTCGTATCAGTACTATTGAGAAAAATATTGATGAAAATTACTTTAGATTTTTCACAGCCTTCAACGAAAGTGGCAAGTATTCCTGCAGCCATTCTTTTTGGATCTGTAGAATTCTATCGAACACGAGGAGCTCAAGAACAATATGAAATTCGTTTTCTTGTTTGAATCAACCAATTTTCGAAAAACGACTAGTTTGGGTTTTTGTACAATCAGAGTACATGAATGCACCGTGTCAGAAACTTCATGGCCAGGTGTCGTCGAGGACTTGTTCAAGCACACAATAGTTTTTATCTTGAACAATTACTTGATTGGCAAGAATTACGGAACGATTGTTCAGTCCGTTGGGTTCGATGGTTGAGTGGTGCTCTGGCAGTGTCTCGTTTCTTTTCATCTTGAAGCCCCAACCCTCTTTCTCTTTCCCTGAAATTCGGGGGGAGTAAGCGTCGAGAAAAAAAAAGAAGGCAGGATGTATTTTCGTCTCTTTTTATCACTCGTTGGCAAGTGTCATAGTGAACAGGGTTGAAAAGGGATGGAATTTGGACAGGGGGTTGGTACGGTTTCCCGATGGCGCAGGAGGGTGCTAACGAGGGCCAGGAACGTCCCCAAGCTCGACTCGCCAGCTCAGCGTCACTCCCAGACGGGACTAACGTCGTTTAACGCAGCGGGGGGTTTCAAGAACTACCCGTGTACCCCCTCACCTCCAAAAATTTACCGTAACACCCTCTCATCGTTCCTCTTCTATTTTCTTCCTCTTTTTTCATCTCTCACTTATATATTTCCCTTTCTTCCATTTCGCCTGTGTCCTGCTATCAGCATTTTTTTATTTCCTTTTTCAACTCGTTTTCCCTTGTGCTTCAGCCTGTTGGAGTCAGACATTTTGAAAGATAAAAAAAGGCCTGGAGAGAGTGAGAGAGAAAAGCCTGATAGCATCGAAGCCAGTTCGAACTCTACGGCCAATCTCGATTCGTTAGTTTTCGCTTGGAAATTCTACGGACGAGCATGGCTACGGGAATTAGACAAGTCCCCAGGGTAACTTTGGTGGCAGAGACCAAAATTTACACATATGTACATATGTACAATCATCGATAAATATATACATACATGTACAACAATACGCATATATATATATGTATATACGCACGTTTTACGACTACCCTTTCATCCCCATATATATATATGTCAATGTACATAGAAGGGTAAAAGAACACGATGTGCATAAATTCGACCTTCAGCCTGAAACAGGTACCACGATTGGTATAGATATATATATGTACACGTGTAGACCGTGGATAAACCGAGTCTTTTGTCCGTACCAGAATATCGTACACGTTTGACTCCACTCTCGATGCCTTTTTACTCAACCCCAACAAGGGTTCTAAAAAGGAAAGAAATACGAAGGAAAAAAACTAACGACATATATAGGCAAGTAAAAGTATTCAAAGAAGGACGAAAATACAAATGGAAAGGCAAGGAAGCAAGGGTGACCGATAATTAATCTTGAAGGTTGATTAAAGTGAAACCCCAACGCCTTGTTCTGCCTCATATACAAAATACAAAAGTTTGCATAAATATATTTATTTGCCGCTCATTCTGCTTATTTGCATTTTTTTTTTTTTTTTATGTTGGTAGTGTTTTCTTGTAAGGTCAGACTATTGGAAGGAAAAGTAAGAAAATGAAGGTCATTTGGATTTCGAGAATTTCTTACAATAGAGTTTTTGAAAAAGGCTTCGTATGATTTCTGGTATTCCTGTCAAGGTCAATAAAGCATTAAGGAATCGCGAGGGAAATAATTTTGGTAAGTACTAAATGAAAGTACGCTCGAATAAATTACAGAAGTCTCGTTCATCTATCAAATTGACGTGGGAGAAAAGTTAACCCGGTCGTAAAGGGATTCCCTTCGAGTTAACTAAAAAGAACGAACGTCTGTAACTCCCTCGAACAATGGAATACGCAATAAAGGGACAGAAGCATAGTTTGTGTCGTGAAATAATTGAGAGTTACGATCCAACACGTAAAATGGCTTGGTTAAATCGAAAAAGAGTTTATTCCTGCTGCAATGCATCCTGCCAAGACTTGCGTCTGAGCACCCACGTACCTGTACTACTTGCTGCCAGACACGCGCTATGTTTTCAACCCTAACGGATTTATGGCACCTACACATTATCGATCTACATCTCTATTCTCTAAGCAACATCACAAATTCTTGGAACAATGAATTTCATCCTTAAAAGTTTGAAAGAATAACGCACGTAAAAGGAATCTTTCAAAATATCCACCATCATTTAAAAATCTTATTTGGAATGAATGTAATCGGAGTGTCTTTGTAAAATATAAAAATCGATCAACATAAAGAAGATTATTATTGATCGAATTCAAAATTTGAATCTAATTTGGATGAAAATTTTTGGGCAGTAAATGAATGTCCTAGAACATGGGTGAAAGGACACAATATAGAAGAACACGAAGAAAGGAAGAGGGAGGAATTTGGTTGATAAATCTCCATAACTAAAGCGTTCAGTCGATCGTTCACTGGTTCACCATCGCTCTATGCCGGACAATATGGACAATCAAGCTCGTTCACGGTACGTTGAGCAACTGATTCGATGGATTCGCAAGCTCACATTGGAGCTGGCTAGAACCTCGAACGTACCTGAATCGAGGACTGACTCTTGGATGAGTAAGAGTCAAAATAGACCAAGATAGAGAGAGAGAGAGAGAGAGAGAGAGAGAGAAAGGAAGCGAGGAAGAGGGTCAAGACGTGATCCGAAGACCAGAGAAGCTGCGACAGTTTTCGTCCTTCTTAGCCCTGCAATCCTGACTCGATGGAAATGGTTGGATAGACGAGGTCATTCACCCATGTTCCTACATCACACCTGCACTCAAAACCGATGCTACGAGTTTCAAACTGCATCCCAAATTTTCCACTTGAATTCCAGTTTGTTCCAGATGGAATGACCTTCTTTTTTAATTTTTATTCCATTCCATATATTTTTGTGAAGAAAAAAGACTCTTTTAGTGTTATTAACTCTTAACCAATCAATGTGAACAATATAAATAATTATTGAAAAATATAATTTTTTTTTAAATATTCAAGTAGATAATCTGTGATAACTCAACGTAATTCATTTTCAATTTACAAAGTTTGAATTAATTGTGACAAAAATAAATTTTCACTCATGTGTAACTTCATATCTAGAGCTTTAACGTGTGTATATATTTTCTTATAGTATCAGTGAAGAAGCTAACTCACTCGACACGTCTCTAGAACACTAGATTTTCATCTGATTTAGTCGTGTGACCATAGTTGAAGGAAATAAAGAAGGGGGAGAGGGAGAACAAAATAAAAAAAAGCGAGCAAGAACATACTGGAACGGATGCAGCCACTGGTCTGCATAATTTTATTTATCACCTTTGAATATTCATACACTTGGATAGGATTTTTCCCGAGCAGTCTTGTACCAGCCCCTTGTGCACCAAAAGTACGTATTCAAACATTGCAGGCAAATCTGTACCCTCCTTTTTTCTTCCAATAACCATTCCAGTCATTTCTCATCATCTTAGACCTCAAAACAATAAACTAAGCAATGAATTTTGTTTCATTTCTTATTCCAATTGGAGTCCAATATCTTTAAAGAGACCCTTTTTTCTAATTTATCAATTTTAATAAACATCATTCACATGTTCTTTTGATTCATTTAATATTTTATTTTTATTTATTTTTCATACATATTTGTGGCACGTAAGTACTGGTATATAAGTGATTTCAAGAGTAGTATGAAAATGTATATACATAAAGAAGCAAATGACATGTATAAGTTGGGTACATAGAAGCAACTAACTCGTAGCCTATATATGTTTAGATAAATATAATCCCAGGGGCTTGGGAAGAGCTAGGGTTGTTTAAGGCGCGGTAAAGCAAGAGAGGAGTTAAGGCTGGAGCAAGGGATGTTTCCCCTGCAATTACACGAAACTACATGCTCAAGGTGCTTTATAGAGCGAGCCTTGTCGCCCTCACATGCTTTAGTCCAACTATAGTCCTACTGGGTCCCCATTTCAATCCCCTGCCTTCTCGTATTTAACTCCTACCCCTAGTGAACTTTGCTCCTACGTCAATTGTGACCACGAATGAGCTGGCAAAACTATGTGAAACACTGGAAACAGGAATTCATTTTAAACCATATTTAGAAGAAAAAAAAGGTGACATTTCCAGAGGTTGGTTTACACGAAAACTTGAAGGGTTGATAATTTTCAAGTTTAGACATTTCTATTGGAAAAATATCTAAGTATTTTTTGCCAACTTGGTGTCTGAAAAATCTCTTGCCAGTAAATGGTTGATAAATGTATTAGTGGTAAATTTTTTTTTTTTTTTTTTCATTCACCTGAAGTGAATGTTACAGTAAAACATTTTAATAATTGCCAGAATGGCATCACTCGATAATTGGATCGATGAATTCGATTCAAAAATAAGTTCACCTGAGGTTAGAAAGACTTTGGGGTGAATTCCGTGCAGTTTGAGGATCGTGTCGCGTCATCGACTTAAGCCTGATTACCGAAGACGCGGCTACATTACCTCCGCGAGCTTTATCGAAGACGTTAGGTATGCGTGATGGGGTTTATTAACCTCTTTGGCTGGCATCATTCCCTCCTTCAATCCCTTCACCCCCCAAGACAGCCTTCATCCGTAAGCCCAGTCACGCTGAGGGCCTGCGGAAAGTTTTGACAAGTAAATTACTATCGATCACCACGAAAGCTCTTCCCAACCCCGTGTACCTTTCAGCCCCTTCGGTTTCCACCACCCGTCCACTTCTTTTCTCGGTTCGTGGGACATCCAGACTCATTCAGGACTCACATTAGGGTGGTGTTCTTAAAAAATAAAGTTCTTCAGTTCGACGGAGGTTTTTAAAAGCTTGACCACCCCCTATCATAGGGTTGAGAAGTGATAGATACAGATTATGCGATATGACAGAGCGAAAGTACCAGTTGCTTGGAAACGAATCGAGGGAAAGGGGTTGAAAACGAAAAAAAAAATCAATTATCCTTGATCCTATTAAAAATTGAATATGTAAAAGCCATGCAATTAATAGTAACTAGAGGGTGGTGGAGACTCAGAGCTTTCGCAAATTGCCTCGTCTTGTTTTTCGCCGAGGGGGATGAAAATTCGTTCGCGCTCAGTGCCCACGCCGCGAAACTCATTCATTTCAAGCAGTCGAATCGGGACGGCTGCGGGGGTGAAAGTTTGTAGGGCTTCGTTTACAACTGTTTGAGAATACAAAAAAAAAAAAAAAGATTTCCTTAATGTGAATTTCGGTTTTCCACTTTTAGGTGTGTTTGGTAATAAGGGTTAATTCGTATCCTACAGTAATGGGAGTTGGTGATGGTATTTTTTCAAAATTTTCATCTTTTGTTCTTATTAGGAATCCGTTACTAAAGCAAATTGACCGATCAACGCCCAACGTATCAGACGTCGAATTAACGCTCTTTTATTAGCAGCCCTCAACGTGCACAGGGGCATGAAACAGTGGTAGCTATTTTCGAGGGTCTGGGTGACAAAATGCCTTCAGGGTAAGACAGGCAATCAAGTTATCAAAATGTTATAACATTGATGAAATGTGTATATATATTCTACAAGTACATAGATGGATGAGAATCATATATGGAGCTGACTACCGTTGTAACAGTCGGTAAAATGCACCACCCTTTAATATTCCTAAACCTAACGGTATCGTATTTTATTTATACATACGTCTATACAAATACATCTCGGCGATCATTTCGCCCGATTAAGCATTGAACAGTCCCGAGAGAGTTCAAACTTTTCACAGGGGTAGTGAAGAGAGGTTGAAATAGTGACGCGGCTGGTTTAAGGACTCCTTAAATTGACGGGGTGTTCCATGGTGGTGAACAATGCCTTTGGATTTCATCACACATCGGCGAATTCTAATATAAATGCAAATTAACTGTTATGCCTCGTTGGTAAATTGTTGTGTCTCTATTCTCGTCAACCCCCATTGACGAGGGACGACTAAATCTGTGGACATCAAATCCAGAATCGAAGTTAACTTTTCGACGGTCCTAGTGCGAACTGCGATTTGGGGTAGGCCTGCAAAAGGGTTGTGATAGGTACTTGTTCGAAGGAGTGAAAGATGAAGCAACATGAAATATCCCATACCCACCCCTACAGCAACTCTTCGATCGGAAATATGGACAATATCACATTCCCAAGTTCTCGACAAACATCTTCCAATGTCTTACGATTATACAGTTCAAAACATTTTGAATAATAGGAATATTAGAATATCAACAAAATAGGAATATTAGGATTTCACAAAAAAATTGTCACGGCCTTTGATCAACTTCCATGATGGTTCGATCAAACCTTCATTTTATTAGTCTGCTTTACTTTGGTAATCACCGAAGCCACACATCCAACGTGCACACATCGCAATCGGTAATTGACTCTACTATTTGTTTCGGCTTCTTAAATATACGTTTATTAATTTCAAAATACATTCCAGTGTTTTGCATTGTTAGAGGTCGTTTTATGTGATTCCCTGCACACAGCCCAAGTTTGTATAAACAAGCGGATTTCGAGCTCACGACTTTGGAACGCTGTAGGTAGGTAGGAACTCTCTCGATACCCTTTTTATTATTCTTACTATATATAGGGTGTTCAAAAAGTCTTGGACCAACCGATTATTTGGGACAATGCACGTCATACAAAAACATGCGCACAATGAAAATTCTATGGTTTCAAAAAATTGTTCAAGAATTTCAAAAGAACTTTGAATTCTCATGAGAATCGAAAAACAAACAAAAAAAAAGTTCGAAATATAAGTTTCGTGTTTTGACATTAAGAATCAGAGGATGCAATGACTAGAGTTTTGATTTATAATTTCGAAGTAGTCTGACTTCCCTCCACTGGAGAGATTTTGTAAAACCATAAACCTTGTGATGCCAATACATTATTGATCGATTCGTATTTTTGAATGTCATCTGGTGGTCTAGGAGTTTTTTCAACATCCTGTATATCCAATAAATATATAAACATATACATGGTTAATATTCTTGAAAGCGAAGTAGCTTTATTGCCGTTTCCGCACAGAAGACCTCGCCAAACAGAAGGATCGACTGAACTTTTATTTCCCGAAACTTCTCGTCATCGAATATATGTTTCACGTCTCTTACCCTTTCGTATCCTTTTCCACCTGTCTTTTCTCTTACTTTTCGTGCCATAAAGAAGAGTTATATCCCCTTTGAAAACTTCTTTTTGCGAGGTCGTTTTCTCCATATCGGGAAAAAGTATTTTTCGGGAAATTAGTTGACATGCACCGTTGTTGTATTTTTAAAATTAATTTGAACAGATGTAGTTCAATGGATGAAAAAACTTAACAAATTGTTAACTATAAAATCATCCGCCATTTAATTTGAAGACCGGAAGTGTTTGATCGGGTGGAAGAATGGCAAATCCCCGAAGTAACATAATCATTAAGTGGTTACATTCGAAACTCGTTTGTCGAGGTCCTTTTTTTGAGCCAGGCGGAAGCTTGCATAATAAGACTGGAAAGTAGAGTTGGTAGAGGGATAGGAAAGTGTAAAGGATGTAGACGTGCATTCCCTGTGGCTCGGTCGTGTGCTGCGAAGTGCAGGGGCTTGGAAAACGCGACCGCAGACTAACAATACACCCTGGAAACGTATGCCTTAACCCTTTCCTATCTTCTCTACCCCCCTTCCCCATCCTCCACGAAATGGGAGTGTAAGATAGTGGAGGAGGAACGCCTCCTCGCTTCGGATCTTGGCACTCGGCAAGAGTTCCAAGCTGGAGGGTTTTGTGAGTTGGTTATATATGTACATATACATATGAATATATATGTAGGTCTCGTATAGCAGCACTTTCGCCCTCGCAGTTGAGCACACGGGGGAAAAGCCCTCAAGGGCGCACTGTCTTCCAACGCCTTCGCGTTTTGCGGTCGACCGAGTACCGTAAGCCCCATAAATAATGCCGGTGGTCTAGCTCGCACTATTCGCACCGGCTGTGAAAGCAATGCGATCTGTTCAACTGGTTTTCACCCTGCATTTCCCTCACATCCCCTCCATATCTTACTGCCGAATCTTCGTTGTTTCGCAAAACCAAGCAACATGCCTGGGCCCCGACGAAACTCAAACGGATGTAAACGAACTAGAATCGTTGAAAAAACTCAAAGCAAACTAAATAATCGAGGGCAGACTTGACAAAAAATCTAGCACAACAATTTGAACATTTATTCATTATTTTGTGCCAATGTTAGCTTGTAAATGACTTTGGTGTGACATTGAAAGGCTTTTTCATGGACCTTCGTTTCATTCTTAATTGTTTAATCTTTATTCCAACTCAATTGAGTACTTTACCACTTTGCTGTAGTTTATATGATGTCAATGATGTCATTTGGCTCGGTCAATGAGACTGAGGTTAGTGTAAGGTGTATTTTAGCAACCCTTGACGCTTCATGCTTTTCTCCCTTCGGTGCAGCATTCGTATGCAGATGGACTTTGCTAGCTTGATTAGAGGATGCTAACTGGCGTGTTTCGCCAATGTCGTCGTGCATACCTTGAGATCCTCCTTGTCGTCGAGGGAGACTACCTCCGATCCACCCCTAACGACGATACTCTCTAACCCCGTTTTATCCTTGTCGACGACGACGGCGACAACGACGACGAAAATGCACGGTAAAATGTAAATTCGTATGGAAATTTCGAGAACCACGTGCTAATGGGGCATCGAAATGGTCCGATGCACGTTACACTTACCTATAACTGCTCTACGTCTGAACAAAGTGCACGAAATGCTTTTTTCTTGTCAATTAACGATTTTTTTCCTTCAACCACAACTCTATTGCATTCTGTTATTTCCGGTTCACCAATTGCTGTATCATGCATTATTCGATTATTAGGACATTTCAGTGGAATTTAATCCGGGTGGAGAGACAAAATCTTCACTTACGTTTTTATTCAGAAGAAAAATGTTAGTCTCTCTTTAATAAAATATCACTTTATTCATTGATGAGATCCTGAATTGATAGTGGGAACATAGACGAACAACCCCGAAGGAGTTAGTGTCCCCCAAATTAAAGTTTCCGATTAATTTCGTCTTGATGAAACAGTTTTTTTTCATACGTTTTGTTTTTGTTCCTCACGAACGCCCGAGTGTGAAAGCACAAAAATGCAGCTGGTGGACACACATGGACTTCCGGTATATTTTGCACAGTAGCATATAACGCCTAGGAGGGATGATGGAAAATAATAGGTGCATTGGGGGCCAGAGGGGGGGGGGGGCTAAGAGCTCTTGTGTCACGGGCACGTGTGGAGCGCCGCAGTAACAAGGCTCACCGGAAATGACGTAATAATTAATGGGCACGTATCAATTAGCCAGTACCTAGTTCTACCCCCCTCCAACCCCTATTTCTCTTTCTCTCTTTCTTCCCCATATTTGCATCCGATAGGTGGCTGGTTCGCCATTTTTAAATCGGCTACATTGGTGCACAGGTCAGTGGCCATTGGCCAGCATGGTACCCGTAACCATTCCACCCTTCACCCAACCCCCAACCACCACCGTTTGGATTCAAAGCTGCCACTCCTGGTTTTCCACCCCCTTCAATTCACCACCCCACCTCTAACCCCTTTGCCACACCTCGTGAACGATTCAAGGCTCAACCCTCGTCCTGTTTCGTACCGGGGCCACCGAACCACCCCCTATTAATTACCGGCGCCTCCATCAATTATAATCCCGGGCCGCGTGCGATTTTTGACACGCTAACGTATCGCTGCTCCAGATGTCGCCCCGGCCTCGACTCTTCATGTGCAACCGTTCATCGTCATCCCTCTCACCCTTCACAACCCCCAACTCAGAAGCGTGCGAAAAATTATGTCCCTCGTTTCGAAATTGCTTGACCCAGTGGAAAAATTATGAGATCACGAGATAATGTGGTTCTGAACGACTCGGTGAGGTTCTGATATTTCTTCGTATATATTATACTTAACTCAATTATTCATGTAATTTTTTCTTCAATTCTTATGATCCAATTTCTTTGCCGTATTCTGTTTTTTATTAATTTTATTTATTATTTTACGGATTGGCAATGGGCATAAAAGTTGGAATAATGTAAGAGAATAAGTGAAATAACGATTTAGAAATTGAACGAAACCAACGAATCATGAAGAGGGAGGAAAAAGATTGTGATTCAGCGTGATTAAATATTGATTCGTATAACCAACGAATACCTAGAAGTCGATAAGAGGATTACGAGATTTACATTTTTCATTTCCTTTTCAGCGTGTATACGCGTAAAAGATTGATGCAGAATGAAAGGGATTTAGGGTGAGAATATATATTTGTTCCAAGTGTGTATTTTGTCCAGCTGATGTGACAGTTGATTTTAATAAATCAGTACACATAGGAATCGATGCTGGATCATCATTTCATGTCTCTGATACTATACAATTATACCAAATTATTGATTATTCAAGGTTTGAACATTTTGTTTAAGTCGATTGTTGAACTATTCTATTCAACCTAATAAAAAAATTTAATTGTATGCCATATTTTTTTGGCTAAATAAACGGACAAAAATGAAATGGCTGAGAATAAATAAAACGGGAAAAGATGAAAAATAAAAATATCCCTGGCAGAAAACAGTATATAAAATAAGGGAAGTTTCACGGTGGGGGTGGAATTTCTTTAAAAAACCAATCTCTTGTCTACTCTCGGTGGATAATGATTCTCTAGGATTGCAATTTACGTCGCAAGGATTGGGGACCTGGATAATGGTGTAGGAGGGAGGGTGAAGGGATGTTCAAGTAAGGGTGAGGAGGGGGGCGTGGGATTTTTTTCCACAACGATGCGAATCTGTACCGAGTCTTAGCGTTTCCACGAAGCAGCGTCCTTTTTTTTATTACTTGCGAAATAATGCTGCAGAAAAGCGGGAAGATAGCCGGAAGTGGCGCGAGGGAAAAAATACAACAGCAAAATGGAAAAGAGGAGGGAGGTAACTTTAATAGGAATTTCAACCGATCGCTGTTATCGTCTCAAGTGGTGGAAAAATAAAACGGTTTAACGAGAAAAACTGCATATATTCGTCAATCTGTTGTAACAAAGCGTAAGTCATCTGATGTTTCAAATAATGGTCGAACATTATCCAGCCCCGACCAGAGCATAAATTGCATCGACGTTTAATCATTTTCTTTTCTGCAGAATCGACCATTATTACACTCGACGAAAATTAATTTTTTCTGGCCATGCAATTGTATCCCAATAATTACCGATTGCATTATAACTCATGGTGTTGTCTGTTTTTCCCAATGTTCCAGACAAAAATGCTTTTCAGTGAGATACTTAAGCCACGATATAGTTAAGAATCCCACCCGTTAATTATGTGTATGAGCATTAGATTCTGGTTTTTTTTTGTAAGAAACTGAATGTTTCAAGTGGAAACTACAATTGGCTAAAAAGTAATTGAAAAATGTTAGTTAAGAATGGTCTGAGGAAGCCTAAAACAAATTTATGACTTAACTAAGCAAAACCCACTCGGTTCTTACTTCTAAATGAGAAAGAGAATTATTGAATGAAGTTTACGTTGATGTCTCCAGTGGAATTTTGCAACATAATGCAGAAGTACTTGCAGATCGTTGTTCTCTAATTGAGAGTAACTTATTCCGGTATAGGGGATGTGAAAAGGGGGCGGGGGGCAAGGGTGGAAGCAATCATAGCGAGAACGCGCTGCATCAGCAGCCGTGATAGCGCGTCGCGTTATTGCCAGGAGGAATACCATAATTATGGAGAGTATCAGTTTCTGGGTAATGGTAATTACAGAGGGCTCAACATGTGAGTGAGTGAGTGAGTGAGTGAGTGAGTGAGTGAGTGAGAGAGAGAAGGAGAGGATAGAGTGAAGCCCCAAAGGCATGAGGCCACGAAGCTTGTTGGGGAAACACCCGCATATTAGCCCAAGGCATATTATCATTCGAAATCTGATAGTGATGAGACAATGCGATACAGAATATCTTCATCTTACATAGGAAACCGGTGAATATATATCAAGGATCCTCCGGTCTATTGCTCTAAACATGAGTCAGGCTCAAGTTCAAATTGAAGTTAAGTTGAACGAAGTCATGCGGATGACTCCAATAACTCGGGATGATTCAGAGCGATCGATGTCATCAAAAACTAAACAATTGGCGGACAAATAAATAACTGGTGCAATTTCTGGTCCAATGAAATCAAAAGGATTGTGGTTAGTTGGATTCTGGAAATCCTGAGTCAAGTTGATTGAAACGGCAAAGGGTTTCGGAAAAATAAAATGAATACTATTTTTGTTTCTTCCCGATGGAACTTGTTCACTTATATAACGACAGCAAAGCATTTTCGAACAATTGCAAGAGCAGCACTACGACGATGAAACAGAGCGAGCAAGAGGAGAAGGACAAGGAAGGAGAGAGAACTTTGGTTATGGTGCATGATTTCAGGAGGGTGAGAATAAACCGGTAAGTTTTCGGAAATCGGTCCAATTATGCTGGAAGTACTAGTGGAACGGGTGAAGTAGAAAATCTGCGATGCTGGTACAACACACGTAAACACACTAGAGTGAGAGAGAAAGAGAGAGGGATCCGTAGTTATGATACTAGTCGAATGTGCCAACTAAGACCTCTTCTTGCGGATTACGAACAACCCCCTGAATAGGCTTCCCCCACTTCGTGAAAACCATCTATCCAAACCCCGATTATTAATTAAATCTCGCGACCGTAAGGTTCCGTTTCGGTTGGCAAACTCCAAAATATATTGCACCCATGCGGCAAATTAATGCCCTCGTAGTTGTCACGACACGAATGAGACAAGAAGAGAGTACCACAACGTCGGGAAATTTGATTGACATCATTAAACAATAAAACGGAGTTTGAAATGAAATGCTGATGTCGTCCGAAGAATACAAAAAAAAAAAAAAAACAAAAAGTAATTTTCATTACTACGACAAGTTCACTTGCACCTTGAAAAAGCTCAAAAATGGGCAAGCAATCATTCGACGACATTATGATGAATAACGCTCCCGATAACTCATCGCCATTTCTTATTCATGTTTTGTCGCGAACTTTCCCCACCAGCTTTATTTGTTGCTCTTCAGCCGTGCACAACGTTTCTATTGAACGATTTTCTTCCATCTGCAATTACCCGCAAATACCGGGTGCATCAAGGGTGGTCATTACAATTAGTCACTATTATAGTTTGGAAGAATGGTAGATGGCGAGGCGGTTGCAGGTGAGATTGTTCTTGCAGCCCCTCGTTGCAGTTCCAGTGACTGGTCAGTCTATCATTGGGTACCAGGGTGGGTGCTTTGGGTGCTATTTCGTCTCTGTCCGTTGAAAATAGTCCCTTATTCGTCCCTCTTGACACAGCAACCATCCCCCAGTTCGTTCTGCCCCACTCTGGACTCTCTTTTCTCTTTTGGCATACCCCTCGCTCTTTTTCCTCTCCCTCGTTGACTGAACCCACTGCCATCACGCTCTCATTCCATAGAAATGGACGCCCGTCGCGTTCCCGTAATTACAAGCATTTATTTCACACTAAAAGCCAACAAGGGTGGCTCTCTCGCTGCTAGAGGCTGGTCGTTAGGGTGGGGGATGCTAGAGCTTGCACGGGAACGAGTTTCAGGATGAAATGTACGAGGCAATGCGCGTCAACCAATCCTCGAGTGATGGGGGCCCGCATGTACCAAAATACTCCTTGTATCCAACCCCCTTGATCGTCCTCGCACTAGTTCCGATTATGCTACACTCGGACCGTTTACGTTTTCCATGCCCTGGTGCCCTTTCCGTTACCATTGCGAATGCGGTTCCAAAACCTATATCCAAGCCAGCTTCCACCCAAAATTTACGTGATTACAAGCACTACCACGCAATACTGCAGATCGTACCGATCGTCTATGTACATCCATGCATACATACATATAGTGAAAAGTTAGGATGGAATCAAGAGCTAGGGTATATTATTAGCAGTACGTACAGGACAGGCTTATTCCCAGTCAGTGGATCACCAGAGAGAGAGAGAGAGAGAGAGAGAGAGGGAAGGAGAGGGTAGAGGGGTGAATAAAAGTAGCACAAATTTCTGCCCGCGACACGACTCTATCTCTGGACGATCGAAAATTACGATTCTCGTTTTATGTGACAAACAATTATTCCTCTTGCTACAGTAGGGGTTACTTTTTTTTTTTTGTATTTTTGTTCGACTTCTTTTTCTTTTGCACCCTTTTGAAATAAAAAACGCGCACCCTTGCGAGCGTATCATATAGCCAAACGCGAGCGTCCAAAATGGCGAATATTCAACTCACTCCGAGATCGCATCGGAATACGAATAATTATCGAAACAGTTTTTGTTCAAGCGTGTGCAATTCGTAGATGTGTATGTATCGTTTTTTTTCTCAACTAAAAAAAATTGAAGTTTCAAACAACGGAAAAAAAAAAAATTCAAGTGAAATTGCCTTCAAAGTTCATTTTTTTCTTGAATTTTTGTTATCTTTGGCCTCATCCATTGACTTTTTCTATTCGATGTATAGAAATGAAGCTTTCAGAAGAAAAGTAGGTAAAGAATGGGCCAATCTCGCGTATGATCGAGCATTTCGATTTCGTTCGGGGACACATTATCTATGCTATCGTGAACCATTGCATATATACATACATATACGTATGTATATATATTCATATATCTATAAATAGAGGTGGAAAGGAGAGATGGAGGGAGGGATGGAAAATAGAGAGATAAAACTAAGTGGGATAGATGGAAGTGAGCCCACGCGACCGTTGAACTCGATTTTTTTTTCAGTTCTGGAACATCGGACCCAATCAAACATCCCACCCCCATTTTCCGACCCCCCTTTCTCTCTCTTTCTCTCTTTCTCCCATTCCGTAGCCCTGCGAATATAAATGCCCTCGATTTCGTCTATATAATCATGGGAGTGTGAAATTAACCAGACAATTCTGCAGCGAACCGCGAACCACAGTACGAAATCATGGCAGCAGAACAGAGCGAGAGAGGGCTGTTGCCATTCGATGGGATGCTGCTGTCTAGGACAGCAGAAATAGTTCGAATCGAAATTGCCAGATCGGAGCGCTGGCCAAGTCCAACCAGTCAAGCCCTCGCATAAAAAGTCTCATTGTTACGAAATCTGAAAAAGAGATTTTTTATATTCAGTTCTAGTACGAATAAAGTGGGGTGATTTTTTTTTTTTTCATTGATTATTATTTCACTAAACTTTGAAAGTTGAATTTAAATCGCCTAATAAATTTTCTGGGGTTGAGCTACGATTTGATTCCTTTATGATAAATATACTTCTGTATTTTGTTAGTTCCTGTACATTTTTTTTTTTTTGATTTTTTCAATCTAAACAAACAGTTCAATCCTATTTTACTGACTTTCAAATTTCTGTTCGACTCATTTGCACGAAGGCCCCAGGAAACTGTGAAAAACCGGTGTCGAGACAAGTGCTCATATTGTTACGAAATTTCTAGTCGGTTGACACCATCATGGGTCCATCTAATCAACTCCTGTGATAAGCGATTACCCGTCCAAATACTGGTTTCACCGGAAGCTGCTTTTAGTTGCAATCATTTGTATTGTTATGATTTTATTTTAATATTCAATCATAACTAGTAATGAACAATGAAAAACGAGTTGGATATTTTTTTTTGCACTATATTGAAATAACTTTTAGATTTGCTCCAATATTTTGATTGGCGTAACTTCGTACCTGGCTTTAATTGAAACGATACAATGAGCAGGAATTAAGGGAAAGATTTGAGGGATGAATGTGCAAGATGGTCTCCGTCGCTTTATCCTCCCATATAAATACAAAAATTAATTAAAACTGTGGAGTTAATTGAATTTTTATAACACTGCCACGGCAACGTCTCCGTGCTCTTCTTCCCCCTTTCATCGTTTCAGTTTCACGCTTTGCTTTTTTACCCCAACCTCTTCATTCGCCACGCGGTTCTGCCTTTTTTTTGCCTATCCGACCCTTTTTCACCTCTTGGATATCCGAAGCTTTTCCCGGTTGTTTTTATCCCCTCATTTTTCTAGAACTTCTATACCATGGAGTGCGTTAACTATGCCATTCTACGTAATTCCAATGGCCTCACTAAAATATAACTTCTGGAAAGAAAAATAATCTTAAAAGAAAGATTATTACACTGTTCTACGAACATTTGCGTCTGAACATTCCTGCAACTCGATTTACGAGACAAGATGGACAACCTGAGTGCCGAGGAAATGACCTTTGCTCGATTTTTCGCCCCAGGGAGATTCCGCAAGTAGTCACAAGCTAAGAAAAAGTCTCAAGGTCAAATAGATCAGGTTGACCCTATGTGTTTTATGAGAACGACATACTTTCATATTATTTCTTTCATAGTGCGTCTCGTTGAGGAGGTGAAATTTGAGCGATTATTATCCTCTATACGTGAATCTAGATAGGAAAAATGGTGGACGAAAAATAAATGCTTCCGGTGTTGTCGATATTTACAAAATGGTCTCCATACGTTTCCACAGCCATCAGACAACGATATCCTCGAGCTTGGCACTTCCAGATGCTAAAGTGCGTTGTCGCGTACCCATGAAAAAAAAAAGTAAAGGAAAAAAGTAGATGCACAAGTAGTTGGTGCACATATTCGGTATTGCCATCTTCGTACAACTTTCTTGCCGGCGGATAGACGAGTGAGAAGTTTCGACTAGGAAATATCTTGTAGACTGGGGCGATATTCCTTCTTTGTTACTTGTACATATCCATCGCCATTTTCGTGCATACTTTTGCCGATCGTTTTATCTTGCAGGAGCAGAAGGAGGGATCGAAGCCTCGGGAATATTATCTAAATCCTGGGAAATCATGAGTGCCTGTATACCCGAAGTCCCAAAAGTTACAACCTAAGTTCACAGGATAAATAGATTTTAGAATTCTTAAAAGAAAACTTCTTGTGCATTTTTTTTTTTTTTCAATGTAAACGGATGATGGGATATTTATGAATTAGTTCCAGCCAATCCAACGCGCCAGTGAGTTGGGCACGGAAATGAAGGAACCACGCTCGATTGGATGAATACTATTTCACTGGATATTTCCCGAATCGTTTTATGGAAAATAACATGCAGAAGGACTTTTCTGTTTGCAATTTAGCGGTCTTATTGTTCATAGGATTTTCCGGACGTTTTTGAAAGATCCTGTACATATCGGAGTCGGGTCCTCTGTAATACATGGCCCGATGTCTCGTGGCGTGAAAGGGAGTTCGACGGAGTTGTCGGCTGTACGATCCTCACCAAAGATTCTCACAGCCGTGGGCACATGTCTTGCAAAATAGTGGAAGATTCTTCCGAATCTTTTGGATCTACGAAGAAAAAAAATAAAGAGAAAGAGAAAAGGAAAGATGGTGAGTTTGGTGAACGACCATAAAAGGGAAAGACGAACGTATCGATGCGAAGAAAATCGCCAGACTTCGAAAGCTCAAGCTCCGATGGAAAAACGAGAGAGTCTACCGTGCCCCAAGCCTTTCCAAACGGATATTTATTGAGAGGATATTGAAATTGATAGCCACCCCTAGGTCTCTCTCTATCTCAGACATGCTAATCCGCGCCGGTCTGCAGAAGCGTACGTTATGTGAGGGGGAACCCCTGATAACTTTTTTTATCCCCGTAAATTTATTCTTCAATCCTCATAAGGATATTTTTTCGTGAGTACGACTTTTCTCCAACTAATAAACACTTTTATATCGTACTTTAAAAACAATGTAAACATCAAATCAAGCGAATACATCTGACAAACACAAAACTTATGATTCCATATATGAGGCAGACTCTTCGTGGTTTTCTTTCCTACATTCGTGTGTCTCGAGCCTGACCATTAGCATTATTAATATTTTCTCTTAACATACACATATATATGTATGATAAAATAGCGGAAGAGTAAAGTTTCGCCTGAAACTTGAAGCTACTTTTAAAATCACAGAGACGAAAAAGATCGGTTCTCATTCCAAGATGGACGATTCGGAGGCTCATCTTTTGCCTCTGGTTTGTTTTCTTTATCTTTCGAAAGAAGGTAAAGTTAGCCTAGTCCAAGAGGGTGGATAAGTAAATGTGGACAAGTGAAAGAATTCGTAAAAAAAAAAAAAAAATCGGTATGCAAGAATTCAGCAAGAGAGCTAAAGTAAACATTGCCTGTTACTGTCTGTCTCTTCCTCTCTATACCTTTTTACAGCCTCCGTTCCCGCGGACCAGGACTTTTCTCGCTTCCTTTTCAAATTTGGACCGAGTGCAAAGGTATATAGGGAATATTGGAAGAGAACTCAAGGGGGTTGAACGAGGAGAGAGATGAGTTGGGTTGGTGGCGTGCCTCAACGTTGCTCAGAGGTCCGAAGGTAATATTAATAAGTAGGTAGGAAAAGTTGGTTTGATCAACCGGTCCATATAACATCTATAGGACCCTCTTTTTTTATTTCTTCGTCGTTTCCTACTCTTTTTAGGTCTCGGTAGGGAAAAAGAGAAAAGTACGGTAGGAGATTGCGAAACTGACTTGAGTGTAGACCACATCAGACGTAGCCAGAGTTACCGGGGCTATTAGCTTAATTACAATACCCAACCATCCGTTCTGTCCGACTTTCTGCTTATTTAAAAATTATATATATATACACACATATGTATGTATATATTAGGGATGTGATTTTTTTATCCATCTCTAAGGTTGTTCGTTTGGTTACTCCAGCACGAATATTCCGTTTTGCCCTTCCTAATTTCTCCTACTTTTTTCTCATGTCTCATCTCTCTTTTATTCTCTTTCTCTCTCTCTCTTCTCCGTCTTTGTCGAATATTCGCGATCAGATTGCGGAATAGATCCATTAGTCTGCTGTGGTATTAAAAAAAGACCAATCATCGGGATGAAGCCTCCGTATCTTGGGGATTGATACACCTCAATAGTGTGTTTTTCTCTGGATCGTTGATACAGACAGCGCCTGCGTGGTGTTCTCCTTCACATTTGTCCAAAAAATTTGCGCTTACTTCCTTTTTCTCACACAAGTTCTTCTTTTTTTATTCCCACACAATTTCCATTCAATCAAATTTCATTTTTTTTGCTACGTTTAAAACAGCAACTTCAATTAAAACAGCCATAATTTTGTATTACTCCAATTTGCATTAGGAATTTTTTTGTTCTTGTTTTTTAACGGATTATTTGAGTGCAAATTGTTGATCGGCCAATGGCACCTCTGCCTCATTAATTGATTGAGGAAAGCACTTTCCTGCGTCCTGAACTCATGCGCATTTTTTATGCTTCCAAACATAACTCACATTTTATGAGCTTTTTCGACCAAAAAATTTGGCGTCTTGTATTTCTTGGTTTACGACCTGCCAGCTTTGAGAACTTACCTGCTGCACCAACTACACGTACTTATTTCAGATTAATTCTCTTTCAGCAATTAAAGAAAAAAAAAGTTTATTTATAATAAAAGCAAAAGAGCCCTGGCAGCCCCTGAAAGAGACTGTTTCGTGTCAACCCCTTAAATTCACAATTTCGTTTTTCAAAGTATATCATGTTATTCGGTTAATTCATAACATTTTGAGGAATTTGTTTTCTAAATAACAGCTGGAGGTTAATTGTGTAGTTCATAACAAATTTTATAATAAAAAATAAAAATAGAAAATTTAGGGTAAAAATAACTGGCAGAGATTTACGAGCGAGATGACTGGCTTACTTCGGGTGGTTTCTGGTAGCTTCTGGTGGTTTAGTGCATGCAATCATCGTTAACGACGAACGAAATATACATGAGCTGTTATATAAACACGTGGATGTAGTGTAGCACACAGAGCTCTATATCCAACCCCTATTACGTATGATGTAGCCTCGTTTGGGAAGGATACAAGTCTGGTGAGTACTCTGCAAGGTTTCCGAGCTGATTCAGCCACGACCACCGAGGCGAAACGCACCCCTATCTCGAATAGACTGTAAGCTATATTATATTCGGGACACTGAAATACTATAACTACTAAATTGCACATGAGATTTCTACTTGATGGCTATTTGCTTAGTAGCGTCCTTGAGGAATGGATTTCTTGAGCAGTAGTCGCCATTTGTTGAGCAAAATTGAACATTTTTTTTCAACGTTGAGAAAAATATCACTTATTTCAATATGAAAAAAAAAACTTTCATATTTTTTAAATTTTATTTCGAATTATTTGAGTAAGTAGTAGACCCTAAGAAGTACGTGGGTTTCTTTCACTTTCTCTATCAATCTCTCGCGTTTGCTTTTAGTATAGTTTACTCTACAAGGAACCTTGTTACAGCAAATTGCTATTAATGATAATGGTTTCATAATATTTATCTGGAGAACAAAACTGGTAACAGGTGAGTCTTAAAGGAAAAATAATTGAAATAATCTCAGTTTAAAAAGCCTTTGAATTGTTGAAAGTATACTGAAAGCTTTCACGGATTCGTTATCTGCAAATTCCAATTTTGCAAGTGATAAATATTTGAAATTCTAATCACGACGTAAGGACAGGAGACCCTTTCATCTACATGGTACATGCAGCTTATTTCTTAATCTCTGGAAAGTCTCATGATAAATAGTTAAACAATGATCGTATTCATTCTACCTTGTAAATGTTTTTTTTTAGCTCACAAATTCACAATATCCAATCGATTTAAAAGAGATTCTACGAGTTTTTTGTTAACAACACCTACTTTCGTTACCATGAAAATATAAAAACGTCGAACTTGCGAATTTTGAGCCAGTTATTTACGCTGTAAATAAGACCAGTACCGGCAATAAATTTGACGCTCGATATGTGTCTTGGTGGAAGATTTCCCCTAGAAGAAAAAACTAGGGGATAAAGACTATAGACATGGAAGGGAAGAGAACCGAGAGAACTCGAACTAACTATATGGTCAGTATATCGGCGGCAGCAAGCTGAGAAGGGTGCGGTGGAGAGGGAGGGTTTTAGGGGGTTGGAGAGTGAACAGTGAGACGAAGGATGCCTGATCCCACGGGGGTCCGAACGGCACGAGTGGCCAGAAATGATTACTCGTGATTTAAGAGGTTCACGTTGGTGTTGCCCTCTACACCGTTCACGACTGGCCACTCGGATGCATTTAACCTGCTCGAATGCTCGCTCTGTTTTATCTGCAACGTGCAGGAGTCGCCTGGGCTTAGAATCTACTCTCTACTTCACTCCTTTACTTCACTTTACTTGCTTTTCTATTTGTACTATGTAATCAGTTGCCCATTCCAGGCAATCCGTTAAAAAAAAAAAAACTGCTGAGTGGAAACGCCAATTTTTGCAGGGGGGTCATTTTTGGGCTCTGTTGATCACAGAACTCCTTATAAAAGCATATTGAATTTTTCGGTCCCCGATATTTCTAAAGAGAGTTTCCGGTGTTCCTGGAATAGAGGTCATTCACCTTCGCTTGAGATAACGCCAGATTAGGGGTTGGGAATGTATTGCAACCTCTCGAGACGAGTGGCTAGTCATCAACATGGTAACAACCTGGTAACTGCATCGTAAGCTGACTGCCAACGAACAGTGTTGCATTGATGGCTTCCTATACAGGACATATCAAAGTTTATCCGTTAGACTTGCTGAGCCGCTAAATGATGAAATTCTAATGCAAAATTTATCTTGTCATTTCATTAACAGAATGTTAATGGAATACTCTGCACTTCTATTAAGTTCAAATGTAATCAAAGAGATTCCATAATCGAGTACGGAAATACGGCAAACCTTGACTTGTTCCTTCAAACTGATTTTTTCGATACTTGTCGTCAATAACTAGCTGCGTCTTTGGATGAATTCTTAATTCAATTATTCAACCTTCTTTCTCATTGCACGAATCACTTATGGCAGAAAAAAATGGACTTCTGAGTTATCTCTATTTCTAACAGCTTCAAGTTAACTTTTGAAACATTCTATATGAAAACATCACGAGGTATCTTGTGGTGGCATTGATCTTGCTAATGTTTGACTGGACTCTTGCTTGGATGACTAGAAGTCTCGTAGGCGATTTGGTACCGTGAGGCACTGGATGGCACCAAGAGCGGAAGGAGGGCTGGTGGATCGAGAGCGAACAATGGCGAGGGATGGGGGTGGTTAAGCTCAGGTTGGCGAAGCGCCTGGTCTAGTTGATGGCTGGTATAGATGACCACTTCTCATCAGGGATCACGCGTTCGAATCCTCGCTGTTTGGCGTATCGAACGAGCATCCTCTGACGGTAGATTGTGTTGGATAGGCCAAGGATGAAGTGTTACATCGAAAGTCAAAACGATTAGATATTATCCATGTTGTTGTGCAGTTTTGATCGAACATCAGGCGGTGCTCGATGATATCACAATTGATGGATTTTTCGCAATCCATTTTGAGATTTTATTGAGATTACCACTGATTTATCCAACGATTGAAAGTTAACAAGTATGACGGGGATTTAATTCATGCAGTTTTGCAGGTTTTATTGAAAATCATTCCAGTCTTGATCATGAAGAAGAGCTATGGATTCCACGTCATCTATAATCAGATTTCATTTAGACAGACGCTGGTTATGGATGCATCCAGGAGTAGGCTATTTTCAAGTTTGACCGGTTCCACATCTTTCCAACTATCCCTAGCCCAGGCAATACTATGGCAAACTGATTCAGCCTTGCCTGCAGCCGGATCCGCAGATGGTGCAATGTTGATGACATCCATGTAGTGAAGAACATGGACGACACGGTAATGTGCATGTACAGGGGGTTAAAAGCGGTCGGAAAGGGGATTGAAGGGGGGGGGAGGTTGATCGGTAGACGCCAATGACCCCTCCGGATCGTCTAGTAGCAGTTAGATGGATACGTAATGCGTCGTAATGCAGAGATTGTCATTGGGCCTATACCGCGATATTGGCGATCACGGTTACAAGCATCCTGGAGATGGGAGGCTACAGGAGGGGATGAGGTTTGAGGCTAAACTTACCAGGGCATTCTATACATGGAGTGGAGACACGGGGTAGCGATGATTGTATCCTAGTCATGGACACACGGATCCAGCCGATTGGCCGCCCTCAACCCTTATAGTCCGCGAATGGTTTGAAGCTTTACTCTCTCTCCTATGGTACGACTTCGATCCCCGCGGTGTACAACTATTCACCAACACTAAATGGGTATTCATGATGGTGTGTACGGTTGTACTTGAGAGATGGAAGGGTGGCCTCGCTCCAAACAGTATAGTACAGCTTGCTGGCTGGTTCTTGGAGGTCGCTTTGGGTATCCCGTCGCGTTTCCCTGGGTAATGCCGTTCCCTTGTTTCTCTTCCGCTTCGGTGAAGGGTGTATTGTGGTCGGAGCTATCCCATTACCTCCCTCCCCCCTTCTCTTTCCTTCTCTAGCTACTGTTCGGTCCTGGCGGTAAGAGCAGAACCATCACCGGAGCTCTGAGCACCTATCTCTCTATGTCTCTCTCCTTCCCTTTCTGTCTCGATGGATCGTCACTACTACCAGCAATGCCACGACCTCGTGGCGATTAGTTTGCATTGCTAACTCGAGGACCCACTCGAACGCCTGAGCCTATTTCTCTCCTAACTCCACTAACACCCATATAACCACCATCACCCCACGTGACCAGTGCTTCCCTCATATTCACCAAGTTAGAATTCATAGCTTTGATATCATTTCAATTGATAACCATTGTTTCCCAGGGATCTTCCAATATTTCACGATACCATTTACTCAAACCATGTGGAATCATCAACTTTTTATTTGAGGGGCTGAAATCTTCGGCATCTCGTTCTCCTTCTCTTCCTCTCTCTCTCTCTCTCTCCTTTAAATTCCGTACTTTTTGGCTCAGTTGCTTATTAATCATGACGCGCTCCCGGTGGTTCAATTTTTTTTCTACTCCCCCCCTCCCCCTTTCGGCCTCATCGCTCCAAAATCGTTACGACCCGCTCAACGCCTCGGGGAATTGTACAATACAACGCAATACTTGCTGGGCACGTCTATTATGTTTCACCCTCGCGATTCACTCACCCCTTTTCTCATCCACCCTTAACAGATTGGCTCGTGTATCACACTGCATATTACGAGGTGTCAAAACTTACAACGTTAAATCGATAATCACAAATTGCAGTCAGACACAGTGATATCTCGATGAATATATTCATTTTCCCAGCGTTATTTTCACGTATGGCAACATTCAATATGTTCATTTGAAAGATATTTTGTTGTAAGTACAAAAAATCATGAATACTATTGAATAATTGATGAAAATTTATATATTTTTTAAATATTTATTTACCTTGGAGGTTTACAAAAAAAGTTAAGTTTTTTCTCGACCCACTGAAAAAGTCACGGATTACGATGCGTTGCAACGTCAGGTTATAAAATATGATAACAAGATCAAGAAAAAACTGACCCAACGATCCCCTCAGGGGACGATTGAATTTCTGGACTCTGGTACGTTTTATGTACGACACAATAGGTACATAAAAAGTCAGCTTTAGGACTCATGTCGGAGGGCTTATTTCAGTGTATACGATCGTTCAATATGTTTCGACAACAAAGGATGAATAAACGTTATATGAGCTCACCGCTCTCGATCTCGTTGGCAAAGTCTGTTTGGTCTGTAAACATCATCGTATATTCATGCTACGTATATGCGTAAGCGCATTCTTTAGAGCTCTTGGCCTCGGTAATGTCAGCGTTTACGCAGATGCAATCGATCGTTATTGCAACATTTCGCTTCATTCTCCATTGACAATTATGCAACATCTGTTCAATTTTTATTATTATTATTTCATGGTATATCGTTTTTTGGTAATTCTTCGTGACTTTAGAGCTGAAGAAAATGTATCATGAATTCTGAATTAACGGGGTGTCCTGCGTTTTTCTTTGACGATTTTTTAAAAGCTGAATAATAAGCGATCTCAGTGAATTTTAGGTTATATTTTTAAAAAAGTATAAATTTGAAAAATGTCCCGAGCCCTCAAATCGAAAATCAGGAATTTTAAAAACCGGTAGGCCGTTGATTAATGTCAAGGATGCTGGCATTAACACAAACAGTGTGAAAATCGGTAGAGGCAAGTCACTGTCAATGCGAAATATGGCTAAATATTGTATCGGAATCCTAATAACTTTGCTCCGACTAAATGCGGTCTGGAAGTTGTTGGACTGGTGGGAGGATTTGTAAGGAGGTGCGAATTTTGTGAATACACGAACTGATGAAGCTCAGGCTAGAAGCTGCTTCTGCATCGGATCTCGGAAATTGGTTCACGATCGACGCTCGCTTAGATTTCCACTTTGGGAGTTCAGCCCAAGTCGTCGTATGCATTCAATCTCCCCTTTTCCGTGCACCCCTCACCCTGCCCTTACCACTCTCGCCTTATTGCTGACACTTTAGTCGTGTGAAAACCAAGTGTAGTATTCTGAGAAACTCCAAAAGCATTGCGACATCGCGACGTTTCCGCAAACGAGACGAAGCAGAGTTTCGACCTTGGTCTCTCCTTTCCCAACCACCCTTCTTAGATTCATTCGCAGCTCCGTGTATTTCGCGAAAGGGCGAGTATTCCTCCGAAACACACGAAGAGACACTGTAAGGCATTGGACCAACGATCCTTCCAGACATATTCTCGATGTACTCGCACTCCTGAGTCGAGTTTTCTATTATCAAGCTGTCGCCAATCTCGCCTCTGCATCTGCGCCCAATATTTCACAAACTCTGCATTCTGCCATTTGATTTCCTGACGACTTATTTCCTTTCTGAAATTCTAATGAATCATTTACAGAAATTAATAACAGTTGTTACGTTTTGACCAACTTTACTATTCAGAAACTAATTTTCATTTGATATCAAATAAATGGCAAAATCATCTAAAATACTGTTGTTATAAAAATATTCAAGAAACAGTATTTGAAAAACAGTTTAAATCGAATTTTATCCTGTAAACATCTCTCATAGAGACCGACTGATGTGAATGTATTTATCTCGGCTCTTAATCATAAATAAATAAATAGCACACAGTGTATTTTTGATCTTTTACTTTGGGTATTTTCGAATCTGGGTCAAAGTTTTTAATGTTTTATTATATACGGTTGCGAATATATGGTGCTTGTGATTGTAGAGTTGGTAAACGGTGGTTGTAAGGGTCTGATCGCTCGACTCAACTTTTGGCAATAAAGCATCGAATCGAAGGAGTCGTAAATCAGATTCACTGATCGGGGGGGGGGGGGGAAGGGATGTCGAGAAGGGATGGTCCAGAAAGCATTTCTGGTATCAGGAAATTCGATATTCATCCTCGTGTGATGATAATTGAAGATCCCATAAATTTGTGGCTCTGATATGCCAAGCCACATCTCTGAACTAAGAGATTTGCGGCAGTTGAACGAATGAAGAAGGGAACAGGGATAGAAATCCCTGTTCTCCAAATACCGAGGAACGAAATTGTGATCCAGTTTCAATCAGTTTGACCCTTTATCTGAGCTGGAATGTGAACTCTTAATTTTGCAACCGATCAGGCGCTGATATCAATGTGTATAAATTTTTCCTCATTTGTCAATTGTCAGAAATTACAAGGTCATCTCAATTTTTTTGAATTTTTCTGTGTCACCTTCTTTCGACCCCATAATTAGGGGTTGATTTTTTCTTCTGTGGTCGATACTCCATTTTTTAACGGGCTTACATTTATATTTATACCGTCTATTTCGCTTAATCTTCTGTGCATGACTATCCTTGTCAATGCGCGTCCGAAGCGTCATCAATAAAATAATAACACCCCATTCGTTCGAGAATAGGGGTTGGTCCTAAGAGGAAAAGTACTACGATTAATATGCTCCCTGATTGAACACTCGTACGTGACAGCGACCAAGCCCTAGAGGATCGAGCCAAACTTATAAAGTGCAAAGTACGAGAATGAGGAAATTATTTAAGGAGGTATTTGAAAGGGCAAGTGCACATTCTTAATGGATGACACTAGCGTTACCAAAGTGACGCATCCCTTGAAATCCCTGCTCGCAAATTCGCCCCCTGGGCTTAAGGGCACAAGAGCTATCCATTTGCAAGAGAGAAAATTCGCCATCTTGAAACGCTGGGAGAGCTTCTCCTTCATCCCCTTTTTTCGCACGAGCAAATCTTGCACCCTCGGTTTCCGTCATTCCTTGTAGTCACTTCTAGCCCTTTATACTTTGAAGGAATAGAGTCTCGTAATCACGATGGTATAACGTCCAAAAATTCGACTAATTTTGCATGGAAAATCGATTTCGAAGTTTTTTACCCCCTCCATAAATTTCAACACTCAACATTGGAATTTTTTTGGGGAGCTGAATTCGGTACTATACCCAGAATAATAAATGGCAGGATTTTTGAACCGTTCAAAAATATTTTGTACTGTAAGAGAGTAACAATCATGTAAACACGAAATTGTGAAATTATATTGAAAAAAAATCATCGGTTTTAGAGAGTTGAAAATTCTCAGAGGCTGAAAAAGTTTGCAAAGTACAATTTCTCCCCCACAAAAGCATTTCCCTTCCTTCCTCTTCGCTACAGTCTGCGTATCGCTCTACGAAGCAATGCTATCCAAGGGCGCGAAGATCTAAGAAATAGTTGAGAGTCAACCAACCATCGAGGGTGTAGGCTTCATAGGAATCAACTGCGTTTGAAAATCCTTCGCGAATCCTTGCACAGAGCCCTCAAGAGTTAAGACCTGTGGGAGATGAGCGACTCCGACCAAACTATCTTTTCTTTCATACCCATGGATAGGGTGTCTCAAATTTCCGTGTTAACACGACAAAAAACCTTGTATGGAATCGGTTGTTGTATTTTCTAAAATAATTGAATTAAATACTAATTAGTTAACAAAAGTTATCGAAAAAAAATCAATAATTTTTTTGTTTTCAATTACAAAATAAATTCTAAAATAATTCAACTAAATCAGTCTTGAATAATAATACGATACGAATTAGTTACCATAGTAACTAAAAAATCAAATGCAACGTTTTCGATATTCATTTTTTTCAAATCATGAAATGCCAACCAAATGTTTCCTGAATTACAAATTGTTCCGGCTGCTTAATTTTTATGATCGTGTAATCACTACCATTCTTCAGGAGTTCTCGTTCATCACCCTTTCTAAACACACACGAAATATCAGGAGTTTTCATTTTTTGAACACCCTGTAGATTCAAGAGTGTACAATATTTCTATATATACCGGGTGTCACAGAGATCTATATGGTGGTGTATTGGCATAGTGCGCACGTGTGTATGCATACATTTAAAGTATATGGTGCCCCGTTTGAGGTTCGAAAAGTTTTCTCTTGAGAATGGAAAATCATGGAGGCAAAGATTATAGGCAAACTATTCGGAAGCTCATAGTGTTGAGAATATGTCTACCGGGTGCGGCCATTTTAGGAGAAGCCTTGACGCTCATTCCATCCGCGAATTCACTCATAGCCTCCTTCAACGGATTTACCATGCCCGAAGAAACTTGCTCGGCTCATGGTGAGAGAAGAAGGGTTGCTTTCCAGTTGGATGGGAATAAAAGAGAGGGAAGAGAGAGGGAGGGGTAAATTGCTGTTTAGTCATGCGGCTGGGCTCATCGCTTTTGCCCTGTAAGGTCTCTGATCCAAAGTACCACATAGAAATATGACTGCTTGAAAGACGGTGAAAATTGCACGTTATATCGAGTACAAACAGCAGTTGGCCAACTGTCATTTCGCAAAACTTCAACTGCCTTCTGCCTTTGCTCTGAATATTTTTTCTTATCGCTATTTTGTGGTAATCTTAGTGCACCGAATGATTTAGCAATAAAAGTTTTTCAATGGATTTTCAGGCTGATTTACAATGATGCGTTAAGAAGGTCAAATAGACTGACGGAGATCCGATAAAAATGAATTAAACTTTTATTTTTAACCTTGATCGTTTGAGGGATCACAAAAATAGTCAAAATTACCAGGTCTTTGAACAATTCGAGAGGAAAAAAATACTGCTTGCAGAAGCAATGATTAATTGACTAATTACGTTACAATTGTATTGATTACATTCTTTTCCATCTAATTATAACCGTCGGTGCAATATTTTTTCAATCGATAGTTCTTTCCTCAAAGATCATTAATTATCCCAGCTCATTATAGAATAAAGCTTGAGTGACAGATGCGAACGTTTTGTTTAGGTTTTTTTGTTTGTTTCTTCTTTCTTGTAACCATCGTCACAGATGGCGATAACGTCAACTTAATTCAACGATAAGCGATAGGATGGAAATTGCGGAACAGGAGATGGGGCATGGGAGGGAAAAAAAGAATATAAATTGCTGACTCGCGGCACGATCTAGGAAGTGCAGCTATTGCCGTGTAACTGAATTGTCACATTGCATACTTCAATATGAAGCTAACTGGAGCATTGCTCTGCCTAGTGATCGGTTTCGCCGCTGTCAAGGCCATTGCTATTTCCGGTAGAGCGAGTTTCAACCCTACTGGCGTAATTATCAAATTATTTATATTTATGTTTATTTTTATTTATTTATAGGTGATACATTTTTCGGTCCAATGTATTCGAGTTCTTCTCGACCTTTGACGTTACCAAAATCATTTCAAGTTATAGGAACCTTCTGATAACCTGATTCTTTCTTTACAGATATCTCTTGGAGGACTTCTTTCTTTTCCGGGGATCCCCGGCCTTAATGTGCCTCGAAGAACCACGCTTGGCTCTCAAACAACGTCACCGTCGAGCACTGTGAGTCCGAGCGGTAACAGCGCGAGCCCTGAAAGTTCGAGCAGTAATAGCACGAGCACTGAAAGTTCGGGCAATGACAGCACGAGCACCGAAAGTTCGGGCAGTAACAACACGAGCACTGAAAGTTTGGGCAGTGACAGCACGAGCACTGAAAGTTCGGGCAGTAACAGCACGAGCACTGAAAGTTCGAGTAGTACCAGCGCAAATGACAGTCAGACTACCAACAAAACGAGTCAACTAAGGAGTCCAAATCTTTTGGACTTGTTCAATATACCATCCGCAATGTCGTTAATTCCCGGTTTATCATCAAACGGTATTCCATCGATTCCGCAGATTCCCGGACTCAGTAGTCTTGTCGGAAATGCAAGGATTCCAGGAGTTGATCAGGCTCTTGATGAGGCTCGCAATCATGTGGCTCAGGCGCTATCATTGGGAGCTAGTTTCGAAGTCGGCCTTGACCAGGCGATCCAAGATGCACTTGCCAGTAACGATTCAAGTGCAGCACTTCAAACGCTTGTTCAAACAATTCTCAATTCTTACGTAAACGTTGCCGCTAATTGTCCGTTGATCGTCGTTGGCGCTCGTGTCCTTCAAGAAGGCTTACGACTCGCTGCGGAGGTTGCCAGATCTGCTGAAAATATTATTTTTGGCACGACAGTAAGTTCGACGACAGTAAGTTCCACGACAGTTAGTACTACGATGGGCGGTTAATAGAGGTCATCTTACTGTTATCCTCGTAACCCAGTCTTCCGCTGATCCCGTTCATGTCCTTCAAAAAAAATACCGGAATTTCCCTACAAGTCATCGGATCCGCACTAAATATTGTTTCTACTATGATGTCTAAAGAGATTTGTGAATTAGAGGTCTTTCCTGTAACCTAAAAAACTCAATGGAGACAATAAATGCTTCATAGAATAGATCGACGCAACCGGAAGTCCAATGTCCTTTTATTCATCTTCCCCCCTCCCCCCGCCACGACTCGTCCTGTAACTCTCTCGCTATTTGGAACGCAACACCGTTGAATGGCGCGGAGTGACTTTTTTTCCTTTTCCGAATAAAAATTCCATTGAATGCGGGCCGCAATTCCCGTCCTAGCAATACTGCAGCTGTTCTCGCGTGCGTGCATAAAACATGAGCGGAAGGAAATTTCGTGGCGTTTAAATGTGCGTGGCACAAATCCGAATACCTTGGCATATATAATCGGTTTATTGTCCCCAATATTTGTATGAGAATTGCGAATCACTTTTTTTGTTACCGCTGAGCAACGCTAAGCAATTGCCATGAAATTACTCGATTATATGAGTTGTTCTAAAAATGTTTTAAGTATAATTACTTTGAGCATTGCATGAAATAAGTCATAGGATTGTCAGTTTTTTCGACCGTTAGAATTATTTCGTAGATCGTATACAATTTCATTGAAACCAAACCAAAATTTGAAGACCGATAAATATCTGAAACACCATCATTTCGATATTTAAACAGTTAACAAATAAGAATTGTCGCCAAACTTCCATGTTTCGATCCGTGCTTCAATAACAGACAGAAAATGGGTTTACTGGATGTTGCAAGAGGGAAAGAAAGCAGTGTGGAGGTTTGTATATCGGGAAAAACATGATGGGGTGGGGTAAGTTGTCAAGGATGTTAGTGCACTCCATATGGTATAGATGAGAAGTAGAATATTCTCATGTTCGCTTGAGAATGAATCTCGCGGTCTCGATGTTGTGGTATATATTGAGATATATTTTTATTTTTGCTTTATGGCAAGAAGAAGAATGTTTTTCAGGGGTGTGAGGGTGCTTGGGAGATTTGCAGTAGATACATTTTTGCGTGAAAAGTCTCTATATTTGTTTGTATAGGGCAGCGAGTACGTGAGTACTGAAAAACGAGCGAAGGTGTATGAAAAAATGAGGTTGATGTGGTAGGGATTGGCGGGGAAACAGCTCAGGCTACCCGGGGGGTGGTGCAGCGGGAGAATAGTGAACGGAGGGTTTCGGGCGATGCTGGGGGGAGAAGAGAAGAGTCCCCAGCTGCTGTGCGTGATATTCCACATGCGTGACGCTTCTCCGGATATTTCCATACATAAATTTCATCCGGGTGAAAGTCACTAGCTAGCGTTGCGCCTAGCACATGACTATATGTATCAGTGAGTCTATACCATAAGTAAATATATATGTATAAATGGGTACACGTCTATTATGTGTATGTCTATATGTTCATAGGAGAGGTACAGAAATATAGCCATAATGTTACGATGCTACAACGTTTTATGAACCTATACACATAGACGATGCCTCGAGGTACACAAACTCCCTCGATCGTTCTTCCGTGAACCTCTATCCGACGAAAATTTTTCCTTCCGGATCGGAAAATTTCAACATCGAAAAAGTGTCATCCTCCGTTCTCCGATTGGACTAATATTGGCTCACTTTTTATCGTTGACTTTGTAGTTCTAACGAAAAATTATTGTATTTCTTTCTTTTTTTTTTACCGCAACATCGATTTAATAACAAATTTTACGAAACGTCATTTTTGAAATTTTGATGTTGAATCAGACTATTATGAAATTTGGATTGTTTGGTAACTTCTTCAATTGTTTTCGATGAGGCACAAACTTCAATCCTTCGTCTGCTCTTTTTACTTCTACATCTATAAATGCGTTTTCACGATATATTGATTTCCTTGAAATCATCAAAATAAAGACATAAACATATTTATATGTAGATACCAGACGTGGCTATCTTCGTTATGCACAACCGTGTGTTTAATCTCCAATGCACATAATCTATTTGACGAGAAAGCAAGGTAGATGGTGATAAAGCCTTATCGAAAGTAAGACACTAATGTGATTGATTTGTGAGTTAAAAGAAAAAAGCTCTGGACGCTGTTACGTAGCTTGCCATCGTGGTATGGTATTTGCATCGATTGATACGCATCTCTTTTTAATAACTTACTTTTGTTTACTGGCCAAATGTTTACGCTCTACACTTTTCTGAGTTTCCAGCGTTACCAATTGTAACTAATTGGAATTTTTTTTTGCTGTACATGTATAGGAAAAAATTAGCCGAGCGTAGGAAAATGAATAATGTTGGAAATTGTCGAAATAATGGAGCGTGGGACGAGGAATGGTCGAATGGGAAACGGGGTTTGGGTACTGGACGATCCTCATTGGTTCGTACATGTAATGGTAGAAACATGTGTGCGTCAATGCGACGTTTGCTTGGTAAATGTCCCGCTGGTCCGTGTCCCGTCCTGTAACCTAATTCTACGCGATTAAACGCGACGTCGCGATAATGCTTGTAAATTGAGGGAATTATGTTGGCAACGTCGAGACAGGGATGCCGAATGCAGTGGCCAGGTACCATTAACATACACATTACTCGGACATCCGCGTCTCGACTTTACCATCCCATTCTGTCTCTCTCTGTCTTTCCCTTTCTCCTGTCCCTGTCACCAACTTGCAGGAATTTGCATGGCAACGTGTCGAATGAGCAAACTGCGTGACCTATGACTACGTTTGGAACAATTCAAACTCCCTTCAAACCGCTTTCGACGTGAGATGCGTTAACAGGTGCAAAAAGCTGCGATGGTGGTCTAGGAACTTGTGAGTTATTTAAAAACACCTTGTAGAGTAATTTTGTAACATAATATAGCCTAACTTCAGGCAATTCTTATCACGGAATTTCCGTTGTCCATTCAATTCACTCTTACGTGACGGTACTTCGCTTCAGTCTGTTTCAACGTGAGGAACAAATACTCAGCAATGCTACTACTGGGACTTGGTCAATAGCTGTCCTGGGCTCACGATTCTTCTACATTCAAGAAGTACATATACGTACGAGAGAAAAGAGATAGAAAGAGAGAGAGAGAGAAAGAGAGAAAGTGAGAGTTCAGTCAGTTGGGTCTAGGTTGATGTCGCCTGAGTCGGGATACCAACGTAAATTGCATACTCGATTGCGGTCTGCTGAAGAGTAGTACCCCCGCCCTGATGGCTGGCAACCCCTTAGGCGTTTGGGAGGAAGGGTGTCAGAGGGTTAGAAACGCCACGGCCGACAACTATCCCCTCCCCTTACCCTTTCGGTTGTCTTCCTAACTCTATCTCCCTCGTACCATCACCAAACTGGACCTCAAGCCCGCCGACCACATTTGGGTTCAGCTTCCAACCGGACCTGCTTGCTACCTCATGGGACAGGGAACGATCCTAACCACCCTTACAACTCCCATCGTGTGTACAACCTCCATTTTCTGTATTTTGTCTTGTCTTTCCTTTTTCTCTCTATATATACACACACACGATCTCTTAATGTGCTACATTCATGAAAATTCCACATCTGCCTTCCTACCTCGTATTTCGGATCATTCTCTACTACCGTAACGCTTTCCCTCTCCTGTAACATCAAGACTCTATCAAGCACCCCCTAATTTGTGTCGCAACAAAATCGATCAGCTGACGAGGTTTGTATTAACTTTTTTTGCAAGATCGAGGATTTGATTGAGATGTTATTTACGTCTAGAATGGGATATGTTTATTTGTTTACATTCGAACTGTAATTACTTAACTGCAATCTGCATCAAATGCTAAACTCTATAATTGTTTCTCATCAACAGATCCTAGAACTTTTAGAACCAACAGACCGCTTGTATTGCAACAATATGCCAAAAGGATGGAGCTCATTTCCTGAATCAACCACTGGGCTTGAAACCCTTTTTCCAAGTGTGACAGCTCCTCGGGGTCTGAAAGGGTTAACAAGTTCGCGTCTTTGATTTCAGTTGACGTTAACCAGCCACAGGATGCGTCAGGTACCCGTGCTAATTGGGGAGCTTCGTTAGTCTCACCAAGCTTCTGGCTTGCGCTGTTGAAAGCAGCTCTTTCTCATGACAGGTTCATGAGCTGCCGGCCCGTCAAAACCACGCTTTGACTATTGAACGCTTCGAAAGATATTCCGCGCCCTTGTGTATTGCTTTTTTGTTGTTGACGGAGTATGACTTCAACCTTAGTAGAGTCGCATTTAGAAGTGATCCAAACAACTTGCCAAGCCCATAGTGCCAAATGATTAGAGAAGATTGAATGTAGTGCTAAATGTTGAAGCTTCAATGTTATTATTCGTATTATGGAAACGGACGAAAGCCATGACTGATACTAACTGGCTTCTAATGAGGGAAAATGTGAACGCGGTACTTAGCGCTTAACGATCGTTGACAACCTTTCCCTTTGTTCTCATACAAATCCAAACAAATCGCAATTCCACTTGTTCAGTCAGAATCAGTATTTCGAGGAACCCATGCAACCGGAGAGTTTGTTACCTTATCGTCTTGAAGCTTTCCTCGACGCCACAGGTCATTTGAAAGCGTATATGACTCAATATACCGAAATCAAAGCTGCCATATTTTGGCCTTTATCTTTCTCGCACTATTTTCACTTCTTTATTAAGATTATTAGTTTCGAATAAAACGCAGTTAGACGTTATAAAAAAATACTTTTTCTCGTCAAATTTTTCAGCACATGCTTCCAGAAGCAAGGACAACCTTCTACAGGTTGGAAACGTGGAGTTAAGTTATTCGCTCGTCAATATACGATTAAGGTGACTCTGGATAAAAACCTATACTGGTATTAATTTTCGTATATAATATTTCTATAAACTTTCTCGAGGGTAGAAAAGCTTTTGCTTCTCTCTTTACATCTTGGGAGAGGCGGGCGATTGGCTCTAGGAAAGTTCGGCACGTAAGAGGCCGATTAATCGTAATGGAGCCCATACTTCGAAAACTCACTGAAAATTTTCTTACTGCTTCTGCATCTTTTTACCCCCTTCTGCTTTTCATTCCGTTACGTCGATTTCACGATATCTGAAGATGTACTTTTCGTACTTGTACCCGTTTACGGATAACAGCATCGTTTCTCAACGAGGCTGCATTCACCAGCCTCGAAAAGTTTTTCCAACCCCTCAAACCCGTACTTAGTTCTCTCGGCCTTACCAGCTAAGGGAGCTTTTTCTACCAATTTCAAAATACACAGAACGACGTACTAAAAACTCACGTAAACACTAGCAGGCATTTTTTTTTATCGATCTAATTTTCCTGCAGCCAACAAGAACAAAAATTGCTTGATAATGGGATAATGCAATCTATTCGAAAATTTCTCAAGGTAGTACAGTCGTTCGGGGTAGGTCTGAATCGGCGCTCGAATAGATATCTCTTGGAACTTGAGCAAGGCTTTTAAATTGTATTGTGGAAGTTACTTTGCAAATGAAGACCCATTATCAAAATATGAAACTTACCTCTTCAGGTTTAAAATAATATTCGGACTGCGTCTTAAAATCTTTTATTTTCAAAACTCACGAGTCGAAATCTTGCAACTTATATCATAACCCTATTCCGCATTCCTTTGTCATGATCAAGGTACCTCTTGATTTGTCACCCTCAAAGGTACCTCTTGATCTCTATAAGTTTGTTTTGAACATTTGAATGCATAAACTAGTTCACTCTGGATGAGTAACATTGATGCAGAGTTATTCACGGTTTTTGATATTGATCCTAATCGTGCATATGTCTGATCACGTGTTTTTAGATCCTCGAATCCGATGTACGATTTAAAAATTGAAAAATACGAATAACTCATGCAAAGTCTACAAAATCGACAAAATGATTAAAGAGACGGGTTAAGGGTCAAGCTTACCTGGCTCTGGTAATATGATATGGTTAATACGATAGGAAGCTTCTGTGGTGTAAGGACGTCGAGATATTAGTAAAATCTGGATCTCGGTCTTGGTCGAAACAAGGTCGAGAATACGTCATGTTCTGGTGGCAGTGAATCAGTGATAATGGACTATGCACACAATATATTTTGGTAATGTATCTATAAATTGATCATACGGATAAATGTCACAAGTGGAAAAATATATGAATCATGGATCATTATAAATTATTTGTTGATTGACGTCGATCCAAATTTTTTCTTGTTCGTTCGATTGTTTTACTTGGTCATTGAACATGTTCAACCCAAACCTTGTTTTATTTTCTCTGTTTATGCATCACGTATTTTTACAGAAAAAAGTTATAGACTTTCGCATAATGGTTTTTTTATTTTTCTGCATTCCACGATGGAGTTTTAAGGGAGTAAAGAGTTCAATGGGAGGGGGAAGGATCGGGAGAAGAAGATTTAGCGGCAAGAGAGGGGGTGGCTTTGCTGACCAGTCTGCGTGTTCGAGGGTGCAATGTGCATGGAGTTGATGGTCGTGGGTTGGTGGTGTTTCCAGTGCCGCGTGCTGGACTCGCGAGATACGAGAAATAATGGCACCACGTATACAATACAGGACGACCTCGGTTGCACGTTCGTGGACACTGCACAACCAGCTCGTCCCTCTTTACACCTCTCGCCCACTCCTCCGTCTCTCTCAACGGGTGAAATTCAGCGAGGGTGCATGTGTACGTTGATCGTTGGTGTTGTTGGTACGTCCAACAGTTCAAATGGCCATAGGCAATGCTAACCTGACCCCTGGACCACCGGTAATTGCCCCGACAATAATCATTTATTGTTCCTCAATACGATTCGTGCTGCCCCATGAAGAGACGACTCGAAATTTAGATAACAAAAATATTTGAATTTTCAAATATTTTTGTTATCTAAATTTCGAGTGAACATTCAAAATTATTATTAATCTTCTTGCCGTTTATGAAATGAATGATATTTATAATTCTGATTCATTTTGTAGCGTTCTTCTTTCCTTACCTTTATTAATTATTATTTATTCGTGGTTCGGTGGGCCCTGCGCACTCACTGTGTTCGCTGTGGTTACCTCTGCCGACCGCCTCACACGAGGACAGATTTTCCCTATGTGAAAACACCTGTGTCTCGACGCGTTTATGAAATAAATGCTATTTATAATTGTGATTAATTTTTTTGTGTACTTTTCATTGATTTTATTTATATTAATGAGAATCAATATAATATTATTCACTAATATTATTAATTATTATTCCTCATTATTAATTTTCTTACCTTTATTGTTTATTACTTATTGTGCTTCTCGTCCCACTCCCGGGCCCGCGATCTGGAGTGGAGGGAGAACAAATCGGATTGACTCTCCCCACCGTACACGCTCCCCGCTTACCTGCAGACCGTTTCTCCTATCTCTTGCTACGGCCGCGATACTACGCGCTTACTTCTACACTACATTCACATGTTTGTTATCATTGACTTCCCGGAATTGCGTCTATATTTCAGTCACATATTTCTTACGATTGATTTCGCTCATTGATGAAAACTACGAAAGTGTCATTCAAGTTAACCAGTTAACTATTATGTGCTTTTAAAATGCAGGCATATATCAACCCACTTTCCCAGAATGCCATTTTAAAAATAATCCTCTTTTTCTCTTTTTTTTTTTAATACGTATTCCCATACTCTTCTTGGCTAAATCGTCATAATGGAGTATGTAAGAGTGCGATAGGGCTCGCGCTGGCTTTTCTTTTTAATACTTGACTATCGCAATTTTTACTTTGTTTTTTTTTGTTTTTTTTTTTTAAATTAATTTTAGTTTTTCATCCCAATTTTCACTCCATAAATTGTTTACTCGGGATCAGATATATATTTATATATACTACATCGATAAATTCTGTTATACCAATAAATCTTGTAACAAATTAAACTTTATATCGCTTGGGAATTTCTTGGGTGGAAAAGTCATCCCTATCGATGGTACGTTTCGATAAAAGAGGAGGGGGATGACAAAACGAATGTCGAAGAATTCCAGACGAATAACCAGAAGGCTACTCGTCTGAATTTTTTTCTGAAACTCTTGCTGATAGTCCGAACCAGTTTCAAGATAAGAGACAAGTGCGCTTAATATTCGTTTCAAAGGATGGGCGGAAGGGAGAAGGCCTGGCTCGGCCGTGAGACGTCCCGTCTAGAGTTTCACGAGATAACGTCCCTCCCTATCTCACGAGTTGAGCTTGTGTCCCTGATGAATGGTCCTTCATGTAAACAATCGTTATCCCTCCCTGACCCTGAGTACCTTATTCTTCGGTAGTCACCTTTTCGTCCTCCATATCGTTCCTGATACCTCTCCTTGCTTCTCTTATATACCTCCCTGACAGTTTTCGTATCCCGATAAGGACAACAAGATCAAGACCAATTCATAATTCAACTACGATCTTTCTCGTATCATCCCAATACATTTTTATCGTATAATCGTTTCTTTCTTTTTTTTTTTTTTATTAACATTCGTACACATTCAAATTTCTTTTCATCCCATAAAGCAAAAACTATTCAGCTACAAATACTTTTCAAAAATATTCTTATAAAATTTAAAAACTGACTGAGAATTAACAAAAAATTGTTGCAACAAATATGTTTTATATTTATTTTCCCATCACTTTAATCTCATTTTTTTCCCTCGTTCCACTGTTTTTTTTTTTTTTTTTTTTTTTTTTATGAGACAACAGATCACATTTGCACGGCTTAACTTGGATGATCGCCCAAGTCAAACTTTTGTTCTTCCTTCAAAAAAATCATTAATAAAACTTGAATTTTCAATCATTTTATACTCTGACTAAATTTTCTCTCAATTCGAGGGCTGATTTACAAAACTGGGTAACTGAGTCAGAAGGAAAAAAAAGTCATCAAATATTATGTAACGACTGCACGGTGTTGCAGAAAAATCAGCAATGAAGAGTTCCGGGGAGGTGAATGCATATACGCTAAAAGTCAAAAGAGTCAGAGGGTTAGAAGAACAGCAGTAAGAGAGACAGAGAGACAGCATGAGAGGCAAGAGGGAGGACAGGAGAGAAAGAGGGATGAAGGGTTGAAGGCAAGAGATGGTTTGGGAGGGGGGAGGGTGGGAATGGGATATGCAGAGCATTTGATTGGACCATGGTCGTAATGACGGGGCATTGTCATGCAAATCTTGGTGGAAAGTAGCGCTTACGGCCCCGGGGCCCATTACACGTTGGCATCCGCTTATCGCACCTCCAGTTTGCCAAGCATAAATCGTCGATTCGCTTCGACCCTCCAGGCCTCTTCGTCGATCCTTCTTGCCAATCTCCAGCCCCATCCATTGTCAAATACGATTTTTATATCCGATGATTGTTTACTTAATTATTCATCATAAATTGTTAACTTCCGACCTTCAATATTTAATCCTGAATTTTAGCACTTTTTCTCCAATTTTCGGGGTTAGTAACCAAATTGAGAGGATCCTAGTCACATGGCGATTTAGAAAAGTCGAATCGATAGCTATTTCGTTGAAACACGCTTCACTGACTGGCTTTCGATACTTCAACCCCCAACACACACTCCCTCCATTTCGGAGCCGATGCTACTCCACCCAATGGACGGTACCCATCGTTTCCAATTCTCCTCGAATCCATATTGCATCAGACCTCAATTGACGTGATCCGGGACAACCACTGGGCTACCAACGAAAACCAAATAGTCGCTCCCTTCCTTCCCCCCATAAAATCGCTCGAGCTTTATTCAACACTCGAATCTACTATACGACTATTTTTTTTGTTTCTTTTGCTGCTGCCCTCCAATCCAACCGATTCTTGATGAAGCTCCCACATAAAAATCCTTTTATTTTATACGTCTCTACAGTTTTCAACCTTATATTTATTTCATCCAACTTCTATTACGTTTATGTAGTTTTCTCCCGGATACGAGCTCACGAAAAACCTCCGAATGGATTCGCCCATTTTGTTCAATCGGATTCACGTTTTCATTTAATTTTGTGACACCATTATTTGTCAGGAAATTATTATCTCGAGAGTCAGAAATAAAGCTCTCCTCATTCACTTTCGATCACGAGTTTCGTGAGCCAATATTCATTTATTTTCGAGTATAATGTTTTTCAACTCTCACATTAAAACTTTTTCAGATGAATTTTTTTTCAACTTGCAACTGATATTAATTTTTTTGATGAATTTATTTTATGAGAAAATGAACCATAGCAGTTTATTTACGAGCTACTATGACGAAATAGAGACCACCCAATTAATCTAGCAGTCTATACGCTAGAAGTTGCGAATATACTCCGAGAGAGTTGTGATTTTTTTTCGTTCACTCCATCCTCTCTGGCTTCGCATCGAGAATGCTGTTGATGACCGACTTCCGCAATCCTATAAATAACAAATACCTGGGACTTTTTCGCAGAGCCAATCAAAAGGTCCAAATTTGTCGATGAAGAGAGAAAGAGAAATTCGTGGGGATGCGCGAGGCTCGATTGACCGCGCTACCGGGCGGTATGAAGCGCGATTCGTGATTCGCAATTCGATCGATGAGGAAACGAGAGAAAAGCAACAAAAAAAAGCGTTTTAGCCAATTTTTTTACTTCATGTAGCTTTGTGTACCAGTTTTTTTTTTTTTTTTTTTTTACCGAAACATCGATATAGTCAGACGGAGAGAGGGGAGGGGGCTGCGGAGGATAAAGAATGTGATGGACGTTTACCGCGAAAATTCACACGATCGATGTACCGAGGATCGGGAATCGAAGCTGAAAACTTCAAAATGACTCTGGTAAGCTTCATGTTACCTTCAGCCAATAGTGTTTAATTTCGTTAATTGTCAGGTAGTTAAATATCAGGTTTGAAACTTGACAGCAATGATTAACTTCACTACCATTTTTCATGTGTCATAATTGTAGTAGTACAAAAAATGATCCGAATTGAATTTTAGCCAAAAAAAAAAACCAAACAAAAAATTAAATAAATAAATATAATAAAAATCGGTAATCGTCCTAGTCATACCCAAGGCTCAAAATTATTGTGCTGTTTGATTTCTACGAACTACAAGATAATGGCCTCTGGATAATCCCTGCTCGTAGATGATACGATGGGAAGCTAGGATTTCAGGGAGACAGGTCAGCAAACGAAGGTTTACAAGCAAAGAGAGAGAGAGGGAGAAAGAGAGAGAGAGAGAGACAGAGAGAGAACTGTTAAGCGAATACAGAAGGATACAACGGGACGTGCCTGTGACTATATCGTCATGGCCAGGTCGCTTATCTCGACACAGTGGCATGCTAATCGACGCGAGACCTGGTAGTAAACTCGAGGCTTTCAAATATGCATATATACATACGATTATACACCAATATGTAGATATATATACACATATATACTTATGTACACCTGTATATACATATATATATTCATGTGTCCAAGTATATATAGCGTATATACAAGTAAACTATATTTGTGTTTGGCATGTACACCAATAGGAGTTTCTGCAAGCGGTTATCTCGATCTGTCCGAATAACCCGAGGGACAAATCGCTCGGTGGCTTTAACTACTGCCTCGATCTCTCGCTGTTCAGTATGCACTCTAACCTCATCTCATGTATGCATATACATACGCATGTGTGATGTTAAGGGGGATCGGAAGGGATGGATAGTATGGATTTCAAGTATAACGTAACATAAATGCATCCATATATCGTCGTTCGATGACCCCGCAAAGATTGGCCAGAAATATCGGTCAATAAATAAATACACGAGTATCATTTATTTTCTCTACTGACCACCATTTTATGATAGGCTCGTGATTTGAGGGGAAAAAAAATCGTATTATATTCGATAAGAGGAAATTTCGTCGGAAAAACCGACAATGCGATGGGCCCGCGGTTCGTGTATAAGACTTAAGAGATCTTTACAATATAAACACAAACAGCCTCGCATGAGGTCAATACTCGGTTCAGGAATCGCTTAGCCGTGCACTGGGTTGTGTATCAAGTACTGAGTAGGATGCAGTTGTTCTCAGTTTCTGATGGTCCCAACCAACTGAAACTCTTGGAGGTCCCACAGAAATACGAATAAGAACGGGAAAGTGGAGTTGAAGTTATCGGATGAACTGCAGTAAGAACCCGAAAAGCAGGAACAGTAGAAAGGTACAAATCACAAATAGTTTCGTTTTTCTTATTTATACTGCGTAAATTTTTACAGATTTTCCAAGCTCATGCCGTCACTTTAACTTCACTTATCCCCCACTTCACTTTTATGTTTTTGTGAAACTACTTGTTGATGATGTGAGTTGTGAACTCACATCATCAGTCACTCTTTATATTTATACGGTTTATATTTTTACCAGCGGTAAATACACTTATATGAAAAACTGAGAAAAATTGCCTTCCACTTCGTTATCGATGCGCGAACTGATGCATTACTAAGCGGTTGCCCAACAAAGTATTGGCCTCACCCAAAGCTCCTTGACTTCAGAGACCGCTGTAGCGCACCTATCGCAGTCAGTTTTGCATTAAATATTTAGTATATGATAATCGTAAAATTGTCAATATCTGGAATCGATTTGGAATTCCTTATCGAAACCTTCTCACGGAATGAAATATATGAAAAATAAATATTCAATGAATATTGATAAAGTGATAATATTTTATGACAGCTTACGAATTTTTACTTTTTTTTTTTTTTAATGATTTTTAATTCTCGGTATTTCCTCCTCTAGACTCGATGGATTTTTTTTACTTTTTCCAACACTGTCGCTTTACAGTCTCTATTGTAAGGAAGATTTTTCGGTGACCGAGCAAAAGAGCTCGAATTGAGATGGAAAAAGGGGGAAACTTTCAACTGATTTGCCACTTTATTTTTCAACAGTTTCATTCCCAAGAGAAAAGCGGAATGAAGAAAAAAAAACTTCGAATGAGAGAACGAAAAAAGAAAGAGACAACGAGCGAGAGCGAGAAACGCGTGGCAACGGAAATTTCTGATTGCAAGATTTGTGTTGCCGGCTTGGCGAGACTTTTTCAACAGTGACACTTCGTTTCGCTACGTTGTGATTATTGTTTTTTTTTCTTCCCTTTCTATCACTCTCGCTTTCGCACTCTCTTTCTTTCGTTCCATCTATTTTTCGTTTTTTTTATTCTCGAGAGGGTCGTACCAGCTGCATGTGAGTAGAGACTTATTGGAGATGAAGTTAGGATGTAAAAGCAGGCATGTGACAGAAGCTGTAGGCCTCGAATAACGTTGTTACTTATCAATGAAAATTTCACAAAGTCCTAATACGACATGTTTTTTTTTCTTCTGAGCTCTTAATCTTTTTCTATGAGAAATTCAAACTTTTCACCACAAACATGTCCGTTGCAGTTATTCTGTTTAGATAAAGTGTTTAAATACAAACGAGGAAGAAAAAAAATACAGACAATTTTGAAACAAATCATTTTTCTTGCTTATTCAAAACTTAAGTTAAAATTTAAGGATCGGAATTTTCATGTCTTGTCACATGGAATCAAGCCTCACAGAATAATATTCGAGCACTCCTTGCTGTTTTTTATTTTTTTATTCCTACCCTGTGTCTCTCGTCGTCTCTGCATCGCAGTTTTCCCAACTGGGACTCCAACTGCCAAATTCCCCGGTGGCGCCCGGCTCCGACTTTACTTCGGAATGAACAGAAAATTGGAAGAGAGGAGACTCGAGCCGCGAGAGACCGAAGTGAAATGGAATGAGATACAAGAAGGAGAGAAGTAGAGAGAGAGTGCGAGGGCGAGAGAGAGAATATGAGGTTGTGAGGTGAGGAGACTTGATACCATCTTCCCTCGGGGTCAACAGGAATATCGTAATCCTCAGATTGTTAGACGATTTTATTTCTCACAGTCATGTTAAGCTTTCCTCTCTCATTCCCTCTCTTTCTTATCTTATTCGATTGCTGTCCCGAATCGATTCGGAAAATTGGTAAATTTTCTGTACCATCCAGACTCACTATTAATTAATTAATATATTTTTGTTCTATTTCTTAATTAACATCTATGAATTCCATTATGATCCAGAGCATTTTTATATCTTCTGCCCAAAACCTGTGTATTAATCTTACAGGAAATAAATAAATTGGAAAGATCTTGAGATTTGGTCTCCATGAAGTGGCACAAGTTTCCTATTACTTCATCCTGTACCGATTTCGTGGTTTTATTAGGTAAAATGTGGCGAGTATTGACAGGATTGTTAGTAAACGGAGAGAGAAGGCTTTCCCTCTTGCACGCGAGTCCTGTCGCGATTCGAACGATTGCAGAGTAAAAAAAAAAAAAAAAAAAACGGAAATGAGAGAGGAATGAAAAAAAGGCTGGAAGGTTTTTCACGACGGGGGTTGGTACACAAAGCGAGAAAGTGAAGCCAGCCGGCGAGACTTAGGATGCTCGGAGAACACAACTTTGGAGAAAATACGTGAGTGTGTGTTTTTATATTATTCAAGGAGCGGGGGGTGTACAGCCCAGTGCGGATGAGAAAAGAGGGCAAGCAAAAGCCCGGGGTCTCGCGATTAGATGACTTGTCAACCTACGGGAAAATTGCATTTTACAAACTTGTTTCGAGAAAAGAATTGGGGAGAATTGCCGGAAGAAGGAGCCTCCGCTTCTGGGCTAGAGGCGGAGAAGAAAAGAAAAAAAAAGGAACTAGAATGGGAGAGAAAAAACGGCCGGATACATCAGGAAGAGGGATGGAAAAAAAGAAGAAGGTTCACCTCGTGTCTGCTCCAAGATCTGCTCCTAGAACACCCGACGAGACTCGTCTCCAGGTGAAGGAGCAAAACGTGGCAGGTGGAGACAGAATAAGGAAGAGGAAAATAGGAGATGAGGAGGAGAGTCAAGAAAAGCGTGAGACGTGAGTACACAGAATAGAGGGATCTGCGACATAAGGCTGGAATGAAGGAGTGGAATGGAAAGTGTTAGATGTGGTGAATAGACGCCCTCCAGTACACGTCAGTATCGGCAGCCTCGAAAGACGTTAGCCTTAACATCCGTATTTCCTAGATGAGGGAGGCATCGTATTTTAGAAGATACATTTTATATCACTTTTTTAAATCAGATATACCTGAAGACGTAACAACTAAAGTTTTCAGTCAACTTTGATTCAAAAACGTCTACTACATATTGCTTGTACTTTGGAAATCAAACTACACGTTAGGAATCAACTGGATTTGATTTTAAGGACTATCAAGAAATCAGAGTTACCGACCAACTTAGACCGCCACATAATCCAAAATGATCGAACATTCCAATAAGACTTTTCTTATTTCAACTTCATTTCCACATCAGCTGACGCCTCAATCTCAAAAGTGACTCCTAACGATGTGAAGAATTTTTTACTACAATTTCAAGATGAACAGATAGAAGAATGTCGTATAAAGACACCATAACGAATTTGGATAAGCTCTGCCAAAAGAAGACCGAAAAGGGTCATGTTGTAGCTGCATCCATTTGGATCTGCCAGGGCTAGTCAAGGCAGTAGAACCATTTCGAGGAAGTTGAGAGGTGAATATTCGGGTTTGGGAAGCAATGCAGAGTCTCGTCGCAGCCCTTTCCATGGACTACCCAATTTCTCCTTCATTCGCTCGTTCCACAGTGTCGCGACTGTTTCGTTCTTACGAAGCGTCTTTTCCAACCCCCTATTCTCGTTCACTGCAGCGAGGAATCTTCTGGCTCTTGTCTGTCGCTTTTTATTTTGAATTAGGCTGTCTCTCTTGTACTTGTTCGCTCTGGTTACTACATTGCTGAGCCTCCTCCACATCCTTCTTACAAAGAGACATACAAATTGCCTTGGAACTTAGTTTAGGAAGATATAAAGGACTTTCCGATTACGTTACCTGAACTCCGTGATTGATCCGCGATGACGATTGCCAAGATAATACAATGTGACCTCTTTGTACCCTTTTGCCCTAAACTGAAAAATCGGTTTCGTTGAAAATGTAAATATTTTTCGGATATGGCCAATAAAATTGCTTTCGGAAATCAACCAAATTTTTGTCATTTCACCAGAATATTTGGTCAAGTAACAATTTGGCAGTCCCTGATTTGACATTTTCGTACTATGCGCATTTGAATTCAGGAGGGACTCATGTTAGCGACATGTACTTTAACATCTTTAGTAATTTCAATGTGCCGGCTTAATGACAAAGCAGCTGGATACGCCGTTACGTTGACATGCCCAATGTTTTCCGCACAAAAGACTGATGATGTCGAATTTATTAAGCACTGAATACAATATGGCATTCAGAGAGGCAGTGACATAGTGGTAACGTGCCCGGTTCACACCCCGTGGGCCCGGGTTCGATTCCCGCCGACACCAATGGATTTTTTCTAAGTGTCTTAAACTGCTCTCTCCGTGGTTCGGAACCCACGTAAAAATGTAGGTCCGGGTAGAGGCAAAAAAAAATTGAGGAAAAGCAAAAACCAGAGTGGAAAAGCAAGAAAGAGGGAATAATAGAAATATGTAAAAACCCGAAAAGGGTGTGCATCTAAAACTCCTACCTAACCTAATCTACAATATAGCATTCCTATCGTTTTCCTCATTGGGTTGGTACATTGAGTTAACCGAATCACCCGAAACATTCTAGTCTGGTTGAATGTAGCACTGTATAGGTGCACAACATCACGAATATACTGTCTTCCCACCTAAATCGCGTATTTTTATCCTCTGGGAATGACGTAAGTTCTGATGCCTAGGAATCGAATCGCGGATAAAGCTGGACAAGTTCAAACAGTTCGCAAGTTAATTTATCCAAATAAAGATTATCCCGTTATTCATCAAACTGAACAAGTCCGAAATACAATCAGAGATGGTCAGACCAATCAAAGCGAACGATTTTTTTCCATGAGGGTTGAATTCCAGAATAGCGAATTGGTTGAAGAATGATGGAAATTATCTTCGACCATGTTGACGAATCGTAAATTACGTAACATTCGGAGAGAAATGAATGCGCAAAATCCCTTTTGCATTGTTAGTTCCACTGATCAACGAGTCCTTTGACAATTTTTTTTTCTTTTCTCTCGTAAAGGGGCAAAAATGCGTGATCATTCGTGCCTGTCAGCGAAAATGGGGGAACTAGTGTTTTTTTTCGGACTTTACGCTACAACACTTCCAATCATCGTGTTGACTCAACGCCATGTTTTATTCCCTTTTTTCGTAGCTAAATGTCCAGCGTCCCTTTTGTCCTCATCTCGGGGTCAATTCAAGCTCGGACCACGATCTTTGCACCCTTGACAGCCGGATAAGCCTAAATCATAATCCCATCACGTATACTGTTGTTTGACAATCTGGCGTTTTTTTTTCTATCGAGGAACCATCCCTAGGGGAAAATTTGAAAAAATATACAAGAAATCTGTCAATCTATTTGAAGAATAGAGTCAACACGATCGCTGCGAACGTTCTCTTAGCCCAAGGCTTTCATCCTTATCATTATTATTACTATTTTACTATTTAAAAGTGCCTTTCGCACCAAGTGTTTCACTAACTAACTCACATTGGCGATCTTTTTTGTCGATCGGAATGTTTAGTCGAGAAATCATCCCTTTCCAGTCACACTACATTCGCGAGAGAGAACAACATTTCTCGGGAAAATAAAATATTCTCCCCGGGGGCAATTGTGAGTTCGGACGTTTTCCGGTTGATCGATTCTCGCGTGGCTCGTCCAGGCTCTCCGTCATTTTTCCTCCTGCCCTCTTTCACCTCTCGCGTCCCTCAACCACCCACTAGCTGTGCAAGAGTGAGCGAGCACTGATGTGGAAACCGTTTCTCTTCCGCCCCCTCCCCCTCGAAGCCCCGCCACGTTGGTCACCCTCTGTACTTTTCGTCAAACCGAGCGCGAACTTTGAAGCTATCTCGTCAACCACCTATTCGTTTTGTAAATAAAAAAAAAATCACAAATATTATCTTTTTGTACATTTTTTTGTTCGTTGAAAAAATGGAGTCATTTATTTTATGAAGACGCAGCTTGTTCGATTGATTTTCGTGTAATTTTTCAACTTTTTTGTAATCCCAAAACGATTAGTTTCATTAATTAGAGCCCAAAGATTCTTTCTTCTTCTCTCGTTTCATCAGCTGAGTGCTTCTTGGAAAAATCCCTGAGGATGACAATAGGAGTGAACATATGTCTCTTACTTGAGCGGAGAACGATGGGTTCTTGAAGAATTTACAGTCTTTCACATGGAAAAAGTAAAAAAGAGTTCTGGACGAAGGATTGCACATCGAAGCTTTCCAAACTGTAAAGAATCGAGATTGTCAAGCTCACTGGAGAAAAATTGTATACATATTGCTCTTTGCATTGACCTGATACAGCAAGGACCAAACGAAGACATGTACAATCGAAAAAGAACGCAGTTACAATAGAAATCCTGTTTCTATAGATACTACAGGTCCAACCAATTTCATCCAAAACCATTCGTACTCGTAATACTATCAAGACCCATTGTTGGTCCAAATAGATCGCAGATCGTTGCAAAAATTCCTTGAGTTTTTACCATTTTCTCCCATCGTATTTGAACATTGATACGATAGATAAATAAGAAATTATTCGTTTAAATTTTAACGATTAAATAACTTGGACTGGATTTTTTTCAATAACTTCAAACCTAATTTTGAAGAAACGATTTTAAGGGTAGCAAAATGCAAAAGTCAGGTTTTGCATGAGTGAAGTAAGAAGGAAATCATTAGAATCTTCGTGTGGCAATGTCACACGCAATCAGAAGCCCGCATGTGCCTGGATCAGGATTATCCACGCTGACTGACCTCCTTGAGCACTTTTTCTTCCCTCCGCTTCTTATCCTTCAATTTCCACAGTCTCGTGTCTCAGAGACTTTGTCTTCAGCTTCGATCGTACGTCCATTATCACATTTTCCGGGTGTTCGATTTCTCTCCTTACTACAGGCCATTCTTTCAAGCTCTTCACGTCGACGTCTTTGTGTCTGGCGACTCAAGAGCCCAAGAGGCTCGAACCTGAAGACACGAGTCTTCGTAATCAATCCATTTTCAAAGATGTAAGGGATGAGTTGTTTCTAGTCAATGGCAATTCTTTTTGTGATTCGCAAAGAGCAAGCCAAAAATACGATTTTCATTACTTTTCATTTCAATGGTTTAATTAAAAAATTAACCAAAAATCATTCGGCAGGCTACACTGATTTCAATTTCGAAGCGAAAAGAGTTTTATTATTTTTATCTACGACACTGTCATGCTTAATTATTAAAGGAGAAAAGTTATCTTTTTCCTGAAGCAATGGATCGACTGTCACTTTTTGTTGAATACTGAATCCACTGTGCGCCTTTTGTTGAATAAAATAGAAAAGGACTTTTTCGAGGAGGTAGGTTTTTTTACACCCTGTATCGAAGCAATCGTAGCAGACAAGAGTAGCTCTCCAAAGAGAGAAATCAACGAAAAGTTCGAGGGCTGAAGACGAAGGGGATAATCAACGCCTAGCTGGACACCAAAGCATGCCGAATTGGCGAATGTCCGACAGGAAGTGGACCTTGTCGCTTCGTCACAGATTATCCTTTGACTCTCTCTTCCTCTTATTTCTCTCTCTCGAGATGAGACAATAATACGAAAAAAGCTTACAAAAAAGATCGTGGGCGAGGCTGAGGCTTTTCGTGAGGACGAATAAAGGAACAAGGACGAGGAATACTCTGACCCATGCCTAGAACGGAAGGGACTCAAGGAAAAACGTACACTATCGACAATGGGTATTGAGCCTGTTATATGTCGTTATCGGTTATCACTCGAAACATACCAAACCCGACGAATCTCTTTTACGCCTCCTTTGTTCCGATGACGAGCTACATTTTGCTAGATCCTTTTGATCCATAAAAAATGAAAATAAAAACAAAAAATATAAATAACAAATTTTTCCATTAGATATTCCATTGGATAATTTTAATCATCAAAAAATAACGTGATCTTTATGATGCAAAATGCATCTCAAATTATAAGTTGGATGATACATTTTTTCGAAATAAAATTATTTAACATCTGTGCCAAGTATACATTTACGCTTCCCATTTACAGTAATTACTGCGACTATTACTATTACGGAGTACATCATATGTTTCGTTTCGATTATCACCATTGTATCATTTTTTCACTATCTTAGGAGAAGCTGAAGTTTTTAAAAGAAGTTGGAGTTGATTCAAAGCTGCGGAGAATCGGATGAACGACACTTGAGAGATGGAAAATGGTTTTTCAGTTCGGGGTATGATTGTGAGAACGTCAAGACATGGAAGAATTCTTTTGGGAAGGACTAAGAGTTATGAAAAACGTGGAGTGAGAAAGGAGCAAGAGAACGAGCGTAGAATGACCTACAGGAGGTCATCCAAAGGGGATGGTGAGGGTAAGAGTGTGGGCTTTTCAAAAGGAACGACCATTTACCACAGAACCGAGTGCTGGGTCGGATCCAGGATACTCTAATGGTCGTCGATGGTACATCGAAAATGGCTCAATGGTATTGGCACTGAAGGGGGCTGAAGGAAGGGTTGAAAGCTGAGAAAGAGACATATGAACATAAAAAGAGAGAACGGCAGAGAAGGAATGATGTAGAAAGGAGAAAAGAGATATATGGAGAATGAAAGAGAGCGGGAGAGTATCCAGAGCAATTTCGTCGAAACTACCCCCTGGAAGTTCACCCTGGCTCTGGCACCCGAACCGATTATATGCCCCGGACAAATATCCCAACGTGAAAGAGATCGCCCTCGCCGATACATTTTTCACGAGTATTCATAAGCTTCGTGTCCACTCCGTCGATTCATTCCTTGACAAAATAGCGGTAAGGTGGAAAAAAGAAAGTTCAAGAGTTTAGGCGTCAGCAGTTGTTCGATCGTAAACGCGGCAAGGAGCTCCGAAATAAAAATCCGTGTATAAAAACTCAGCTGCAATTGCTTTATACTCTCATTCAACCTCAAATATCACAAAGTTTGAACTTTCAAATTCAAACGTTGGGAAGTACAAAGCGAATAATAAACTAAATCCTCAGTCTGAGAATTTGCTGTAGTGTTGTACAACCTTCTACCAAAAAACTTCTGTACCCTTGTGTCTTTTTTTGACCTCAATGATCTTCACAGGATTCTTCGTAACGTCACGTGGACCATCATGAGGTCTTCCTCCACTATAGATTTAGGAATCTCAATGGTTTTATTAGCGATTCAGCTTCGAGAGGGTCTCCTCCTATTATCGTTACTGCAATTCCTCGAGCTTTCACTCTTTCTCAACGAACCTGAACTTTGCTAGAGTCGTGAATCCCTCGAAGTGCGCTACCTCTGTTCAGTAGTACTCTACTCCGGTATATCAAACTTCTATACATACATGTACGCATGTACAAGAGAGCTTTATGCAGAGCAAGGGCTCCTCTTCTTCACCTCCTTTCACCCCTAACCATCCATAGATTTATATATATACATATATATAAATTATCTATATACATACAAGACGAACAAAACCATTTTGATCCTTTGTCATGGCTGGACCAACTTCAGCTCTCTCCTGTATCATCCCTTCCACCCTGTGTCTACCAACTCGACGAAATTTTCGTTTATTGCACTGTATGATTTCCCTCAGCCAGACTCGAAAGGGGAACAAGAGACGGACTTTGTTTCGCTGATCCTCTTCTCCCTTCGCTCATTCCTATTCGTATTCACCCCTATGGACCGATGTCCGAATTTTCGGAAGCCACTGCTCTTATTATAAGCCCCGACAATGTAATGAATAGATATATGTATAGTATATATTTCTATAAATACTAGGATGTCCTAAAAAAAACCGATGAAATCATTTCCAACTCCTAGTACTCTAAATGTAAGTGTTAAAAAAAAAAAAAGATTCTGGAAGCATGAGGTTGTAAGTCTTAAACAAGTAGTCCAGCCGAATTTTTTGACTCAAAATTTGCTCGAAAATCAAAATGGTCGATGATGAAATAGCGGGAAAAAGCCGATCGTGGTAAAGGTGGACGGGATCACGAATGATCGAAACTGCTGCGATGATATCGGCACGAGGATGACATCGGAAGAGGGTTAAATTGGAGCGGGAACCACACGGGAATTACCTGGGCATGCCTACGAAATTTGTCCAATAGGACGTTGTGGACAATCGTACGGGATTCGTCATAGACGGATGGGTGACCGATTCGCACGATTGGAACCTCGTAAACCGAAAATCTGCATTGAACAGCCATGTTGGTGGTCGACAGAGAAACCCTATGGACAACCAACCTTATTCCACTTCTCTCTTCGTTTCTCCCTCTCAAAGCGCTAATACGAGCCGTCACCGATTTAATTAGTCTATAATTCCCGATGCCATTCCCATTCATACATTCCGCCACATCCCCTGGACAATCAGTCCAATCGTGACTGATGTACGGGCAAACCAATAGCACAACATAAATTACCTTATCAAACCATCAACTCACCACCCCGGCAGGCTGCAAACTCACTGGTCTATATAATCATTTGTTGGGTGCTCGATTTACCCCAAATTTCATGAAAGAATCGTCCCACAGGCATGACAAAAAATACTGTAATGTTAATATCAAATTAATAACGATCGACTACAATATTCAAACAACGACACTCAGGAAAAAGTTGATAGAGTTAAGTTGTAGCAAGTGTCTCAAGGATCATTGAAACAGCGTTTTCACTTGACCACTTTCTAAGAATCTTTCGATCATAGAAAATTGACTGAATTTCGAAAAATCGATTGTCCGTCGGTAATACAGGGAACTGAATTGCCAAGAGCTATGAACGGAATGTGAATTTTGTAAAACACAACTGCAGAGGTCGCTGTACACGAGACCACCGAACGTTCGAGCTGTTGGGAATCCCCCGGAAGATTTGACCGGATGGCACAAAGTGTCGGGAATTTTTTTTTTTTGTCACTTTTCTTTATAGTCTTTTCGATCCTCCCTTTTCCCCGGAGAATTAGATGGTCCTGAGTTGGATTGGCGAGGCGCCAGGTAACTGCGAAACTTCCATCCGGTTTCCGATATGCAATTTCGGTTATTTCCGGATCGTTTGGGTCGGCCACGCGTTAATGCGAAGGCTAATGTAATGGAAATGCTGTAAGCCCAAGCATTCTCCCTCCCTTTCTAGACTATATATAAACGGCCCCTATGTACCAGCATATTCAGCTATGCATATTATTGTGCCACTTTCAGGCAATGCGCAATGCTAATAATTGTTATGCCCCGACGGAGTACAATTTGATAGCACCAACCTCGAGATCCCGATCGGTACCATTTACCTTTACCGATCTCTCGTTCGATAAATTTCGACTCCATTGTTTTCTATTGTAGTATTGCCTCGGAAAATCGAGACATTTTTTTGTCATCCTTGAATTGAAACCAAGATCAGTATATAACGACTATTAGTTCTTTTTTAGTATTTTTTTAAGTAATACCGATCCCTTTCTCACCTTCGCTTCCATGGTTTTTCTCTGAAAATAATGACTGCGTTGTTTTAAAAAATTTGCTCAGAACATTGTGATGTTTGTTCAATGTTCAACTTGAAACGTAAGCAGATCTCGGGTCAAACTTGCAGATTGCACTAATCTGCAATTGTTATCTCAAAAAATGATGACACATTTACACATTTTTTGGTGTGCCAAAAAATTATATGAACTATCTCAGAGATGGGTATGTGTAATACGATCACGTAAATAGACTAAAAAATTGTACATTCGTTGCGATTTTATTGGAGGCATTATAAAAGGGTGGAAAAACGTGATAACGAGTAAAATGGTGGGCGAAGGATAGTTTGGTCGATAAATAACGTTTTTGCAATGAATAATCGTATTATTCAAGCCACGTGGGGAATACGAGTTAGGATGGATGGGGAATGGTGGTTGGGAGGGCTGGAGGGGGAGGGAGGATGGAGAGGTTATTCCCTATGCTGGTACGAGAGCAGTAGTTTGCTGTGAGCTGAGTTAGATCTGCTGGACCAGGAGAGACAAGAGAGAGAGAGAGAGAGAGAGAGAGAGAGTGGAAAGAGGAAAAAGAGGGAGAGAAAGAGAGAGAGAGAGAGAGAGGGAGATAGAAGTAGATCGCGGATTGTGGCCACGAGAGTTCAGGGATCGTGTGCGTGTGACCACGATGGTATCGTGATAATCGAGGTTCGATAATATCCTCCAATAAATCCCACCTCTTTATCCACCCCTGCCCCCTCCCTCTTCCTCCTCTTGGCTCGCGAGATAACGAACAGAATTTATATTATTGGAGAATTCTCCACCATAACCAAACTATAAACACTCGTACCCGTTACACGTGACGTACTCCATTCGGCCAATTTGTTTACTACTTTGACGTACGTCCAGCGACATAAAAAAAAGAGAGAATGTAGCAAAACCGGAAATGGTTGGTATCCATGCACTGATAAACCGAAGTGAATTTTTGTTGTCCCTTGCTCTGTATCGATCGTCTCTTAATGAAGAAATGGTTCATTGGGTTATTCAACAAGCTCGTAAGCATCTATTTGGGTCTTTACGTGACATACACGAAGAAAAAATCATGTCAACAATTACTATATGCTTTCAGAGTGCTCCGGCACCAAATCATGATTTTGATTTCGAATAGTCATAATAACATATTAATTTTGCTCCGTGTACGAATATTAGAAAGACTTAGGAAACGAAATGACTTTGGAATAGAAAGTTTTTTTCGTTGATGATAAATTACATTTTTGTTTGTTAACTTAAATATCAATTTCAAATGTTCCTACTAAATAATCGAAGGATTTCACTTTTTTAAATTAAAGTATTTAATTCTATCCTAAATAGAATGGCGTAAAAAAATCGATAAATAACAAAGACGCCATTACGTGAGGTTTCACCACTTATCGGATAATTAAAGGGAGAAGGGGTGGGGATTGGTTTTTGCTAGAGAGACGATGGAGATGGAGGAAGAGGGTGAAAGTGGCTCACTCGTTTTATGGAGTGAGGGTATAAAAAGAAGTCGTTACAAAAATTCAGGTTGAGAGTGTGATCCTAACAAGGGGTTGGAGGAAGGGGAGAGGGTGAGTCGAGTGAGATTAGCGTGATCTCGAGTGATAACGTTTTTTTCTCTCCCCCCCTATAAGATTCTTGGTACATTCGGTCCGTCCTTATCGCGGCAGAACTTTTCTTCTCGTCTTGGAGCGAAGCGTCGTTTCGCGGCTTTTTACCCCCGCGGCTCTTTACACCATCGTTTTTTCTTTTCTCCTTCTCCAAGAAAATGCTTGTGCTTGTCGTGGATAAAAGCAAAAAAGAAAAAAAAAAAAGATTTGAAAATGTGAAAAAAAAAAAAAAAAAAGCATTCCGAAAGATCTCGGAAATGGTACGGGAAATCTTAGCACGTTACTGGAACGCTCTCTCTCTCTCCCACCCCTTCCTCTCTTTTTCGCAATTACCGGCTCTGTAACGAGAACTACGTGGCTGTCTTACCATTTTTTTTTTACTTCTTCTCTCTTCCTCTCATTCTCATCTCACGTCCCTAAGAATGTGCGAGTTTCGAAAATATCCTATCTCAAATAACGACTGCAAAACGAGTGCGACGAAATGACGATCTGCAGCTTTTTTACGTGCCTTTTTGTACCTTTCATTCTAACCGAACATCAACAGTCTCATTCGATTCGAATACTGACAAATATAACATTTTTACTTTAACAGTTTATGGTTTAATTAATTTATTCAATTATTTTATCATTACTTTCCACCCTTTTGTTAAAAAACACTTCACTTCAACCATTCATCGCTTTCCGTGCTCCAAAATCAAGGTTGGATTTCCAATTCTTCGAATTATTTTAAAAGATGAGACTTTCACATGGGACACTTTAGAAGGATAAAAAAGTAATAATTTACGACTGTCCATGCAGTTCTACGGTGAGGGTGGAAAAGGGCGAATGAAGGTGTAGCTACTCCAACCACTCGTAAACAATCGACAAGTTCTGGCGGAACCTCGTTAAGCAAAAATAATGAAGAGTTTTATTTGAAAAAAAAAAAAAAAAAAAAAAAACAAGGATATAAGATAAAAAAACAAAGAAAATCGTTTCTGCCTACCTTCAGCTCAGAGTCAAAGCTGTTCCGGCGTTTCTCGGATTTGCGCTTGAATGATAAATCCGTGATTTCACCATCCCCCATCCCGAAGGATTTTTCCCAAGGTCCACGAGGATACAGACCATTACTTTTCCAAGAATGGGGCGAGAAGTAACATCGTTAAATAAATGCCAGGTAGAAACAAACAAAGTCTCGAAGACTGTTGAGACGGTAAGGAGGGGTTGATGGGCTAAGGGATGATGGACGGGCTTACCCAATCAGTGAGCTGGCTCTTCGTCCTTGTTGTCGTCTTCGTAGACATCGAGCCACCCTCGTTTTCCTTTCCATTTCACTTTTGTTCCTACTTTCAAACCCCTCCAACCCCTTACAACCCCTTACAAGTCGCTTCTTCTCTTTTTTATTCTTTTATTGTCTTCTCTCGAGCCCACTACGTTTGGTCGGAGTTATTAATTACGACCTTCTTTTCACCTGCATTGTCAGAAAAATGAAGTGCATAACCAACCCTGTGACATTTTCCACCCTCTTTCAACACCTTCTTCCATTTTGATTTTCATTTTTTCGACAAGAAAAAAAAGTACATGAAAAATCTTTTTAAAAAGTACTTGAAAAAATGTGGAATTTCCTATTTGTCAAAGATCAAATATATTTTTGCGATGAAAATTAATTAGACAATTATCAAAATTTGAAATTGCAGGAAAAGTTCTTTTCGTTCCCAATATCATTCTAACTTTTTAATGAATTTTTAAAATAATATCAATTAACTACTTCAAAATCGATTGCATAAAACTTGTTGCATGATTTGTTATTCTTCCTAGTTATTACAAACGCACTTTGAACTGCTTTGAACTGCTGACCTGGACTCTGTAATTTATTCCTTTCCAAAGCACAACAAAAGGAATCGATAATAACATTTTTTTCTGATAAAAAAAACAGATTTAAGCTATATTTTGTCTTATAGTTAGAGAGCCCGGAACACTCATGTCGATCTTACGTCGAGTATTTCTGAATATCCTGAAACGATCAGCGCAGAGATCTACCCCTTTGACGATATTTTTATATAATGTATACAGGTATGCAGACGAGGGAAAATTCAAGCTTGAACGATAACGGGAGATAGAGAAGAGAAGAATATTTCTATCGTTTCGTAATGGCCCCCATCCATTTCAATACCGATCGAGGGTCAATTTGTACTTCAAAGACTTCTATTCCCAGTATGTATAGAAATATGTATATATATATTTTTCAACGTCTATATAAATGTATATACATATATGAGGCGCTATCTTTTTTTATTTTCCGTGCTCGTATCACAGTACCTCGAGAATTTGCCACGTCCTTGGACCCGGAAAATCGTCTTTGAGATCTCAGGAACCCTTTTGTCACCGATTTTTCTTAAAATCTTCATTTTATACTTCATCCTCAATTTTTTCTTCGAACACCTTTTGTTACCTACAAGTCAATATTTCCGATCTAACAAAAAGAATGTATTTTGTGATAAATATTTTTATAACAATATCATTCCGATTCAAAGACAGTATTTTGTGATACAAGGACGTGAAAAATCCTTCAAACACGAAAAACTACACCATTCACGTTTATTGAAAGAAAAGGAAAAGATTCCGAGCACTCAACGAAACGAAGAATCAAAGTTGGGAATAATTGAATTCGAGGACACCAACTGGAGTGTTTCGTACGTATGACGAAGTTCAACTTGGTCGCATTAGGGTGTGCAGAATTTAAGGGATGATAAAATTAAAAAAAAAAAAGAAACTCAGTAAGGAAGGCCTTTGGACATAGAGCTGCAAGTTTGATTCTTCGGTCGAAATAAGGGGGATAAAAAGTGCTGAATGGAAAAAAAAAAAAAAAAACAAAGAAAAAAAAAAACAAAAATAGCCCACATGTATCTGCACATTTATTCGGAACAAGAGTATAGGGGTAGTTTTTTTTACTACTCTGAAAAGTCTGTCAATATTTTATTGACAGGAAAGACAGAAGAATTAAGAGGAAGAAGGGCCAAAAGAATGTGAGGGTGAGAGAGAGAGAGAGAGAGACCGAAAACATGAGAACAGGTGGAAAAGAAAAAAGAATGAAATAGGGGGTAAGTAGAAAGAAAGAAGAGAGGAGAATGAAAAAAAGAAGATAAAGGTATAAGATATACATGTATATATGTATATGTGGGTGTGTGTTGTAGTAAACGAACTGCGATCGTCGTCCGATGCCACATCGTCCTTTTCCACTTGAGCGTGGACAGACGACACTTAAAAACCACTTTAAAACTTTGTAGGATAAAGCGATCTCACTCGCGACCAAAGTGGACGAAAGCTCGAAAGTGTGCGTAAGTAACCACTGAGTTGTAGTGATTGATCATCTCAAGATTCGATCGAACGTCCAGTTATTGACATACATTTGTCCCATTTTATCCCATATACTCACCGATCCATCCATTCTGACGTGCCCAAGCCCATAAATCTGATAAAATGACCAATCACTGTGAAACATTTCATCCTGACAAAGATTTCGAGTAGTTTTACTTTGGTTGAGTTACCTATGAATGATGTTTGGAAAAATGATCCCTTAAAACATTTGACGGATAATGCAGGAATTAAAAAAAAAAAAGAAAAAAAATATATATTAAGTTTACTACTGAAATAAATTTCAGTGAAAGAGAACAACAAGAAATCATAAACAGAGGTTGAATTTGTTAATTTTAGCATTCGATTAATCATCCAATTATTATTTTTCAACTAAAATATTATGGCGTCTAATATTTTAAGAGTCTGCTCTGTCAGGAAAAAACAAATAGTGAAGCGAATTAGCGAAGAAAAGAGTACTAATTAACGTATAATTAATCAGACGACCGCGTAATGAGGAGATTTCTTTTTTAAATGTTCACAGGCTCGACGCGCGGTGGCTCTGAGTTCCGAGAATATCCAATAGATGGCGCCACAGGTTCTGGAATACAAGTGACCACGGCCGAAGTCTTTTTTTCATCGTCTCGGATCGATCAACCACTACAAACTTATTATTGGACTAATTAAAAATTTTCCTAATTTTTTAATGAGCTTGAAAACTGCATTGAATAAAATTTTAACGAGATATTGAGTAAACATGAATTTAGTTCAATGCATGTAATCGAATATGATTGAAAATTCAATAGAAACTTGTTTTCTTTTTTTTTTTTTTTTTGCAATAGGACGAAAATTTTTTTGTCTTTAATAATAAAGTTAATAACGCCCAACAGCCTCGCGACATTTTTTATTTAGTGTATAAACAATTATATTTAATTTGTTCGTGTGTTATTTTTCTTTTTGTACATTCTCATCGTTTTAGAAAATTCTCGAACAGTTTTGTGTTAATGAAATTTTTGTTGCATGATTTTTGCACGTGTTGAATAATCCGGGACTCTTTACCACACGCGCCCATCATCCGACCTGGTGAAACAACGAGTCACTATATATCGTGCGACACATGCGTGCGAAAGTGCGCTAATTTATGGGGGAAATGGGGAGGGGCAATTACGAGGAAGTCATATATTAGGTAGAAAAGGCTAGAAGGACTGGTGTTTGCACTACACAAGCGAACAAAAAGGACCACTTACAGGAATATCAGTGTCAGGCTCTAAAAAAAAGCATAATGTTACGAGCCAAAAATCAAAACTTCATTGAACGAATATACTTTCGAAAATCCAGTAGTGATTAAATATTCCTGTATGAGATACGATCAAAGTAACAACTACTGATAAACCAATGAATTTTCGATATAACGAAAAGGATCAAAGACTTGCAAGCATTAATTAGTTTGTTTATTTAAAACTCAAATTGATATGGATTGGATTTAAAAAAAAATATATATATATATATATATATATATATATGTATATATATATAAAATAGGAAATTATTTCCAGAGGTTGGAGCTTGCCAAATGGATGTGAAAAGGTCACACGTGGGTGAACGTTGTATCCTCAATTGTGTTGGGATGCAGTTGTGTATAAGGGTTGTGTACATAGCCAGAGGTACTACATTTTAATGGGAGGGTTTTTGGAGAAGAGAAGGGAGTGGTTACAACAAAAATTATCGGCCGGATAATTTCACGAGTGCTGGCGGCCCGCCTGGCATTAGTTATCGTCCGTATGCGCTACTCTCAATGAGTCCTCTTTCCCTCTTCCTCTCGGGTGCCCTTTCTCCAGCCCTCAGTTGCTGGCTAAATTGAGAGAATAAATTAAAAATAACAGTTTGGTCATGTGGTATTAACGTGACATGTTACCAGGGGCTGTAAGTTACAGAATACCACGAGGCCACCCGGACTAATGTATTAATTAACCCGTAGCCAAATGAATGTTTGAGCAACCAACAAATTTTTTATATCATTACAAAATTTCAAATAACTAAAAATTCTGATGAATAAAAATAATTTTTCTCTAATAAATTTGTCATTATTACCGACTGTTGGTAATTAACAAAAATACACAACGTTCATTCGAAATGTGTGATGAGAGCCAAGTTATCCCACTAAGGACTTATGTAGCATTTGAATAAATAATTTTTTCAAATAAATATTAAAGAATGAATAAATTATTCAATAAAATACAAAACATTGTACAGATCTGGAATATACAATAAATGTAATATAAGAAACAGCGATTATATTCTCTAGTATTGGGTGAACGATAAAAGTAACGGATACGGTAATTTACTTTGTTAATGAAGTTCGAGTTGGCAAGGAGCTCACACTGGCTAGCTATGCCACTCTACCGTACGTATAACTGCAATGTATATATAGATATGCTATTAATTCTGGCTACGCGAGAAAACCTACGGAGCCAACTGTAAGATATATCGTCCTTGGAAATTGGAATACCACCAGGGGGTGCGGGGGTACGAGAGGGTGAGAACGTTCAGGGGGTGGTTTCTCGAGAAACAGCGTTAAGCAGAGAATCCTATAACACGTGCGGTAAATAAATGTATATGTCAACTGGTGTAGTATATCGAAGAACTCATTGCAAAAAGACCATGCACCCCTCAAAATGGCCTAAACTTACGGTTTAATTATACGAGCATTCATGAAAAAAAAAAAAAAAAATTAAAAAACAATCTACAATAAAAATTAGAAAGCCTGGAGTAGATTAAGTTACAAAATCATAAAAAAGTCGTAACGTTTTGGGAAAAAGATTAAAAACTTGAAGATTTGAGGTTGTTCCATAATAAATTCAAGATGGAAAATTGAACGTTCGGGATTAAATACAGAGCCAAATGGTAGATGCATGGAATTGGATTAATCGATGGGCAATTAATATTCGATAAAAATCCAATAGCATTGCCGAGGGCAGGTACCAGGGGGTGGGATTTCTTGATAAGGGTGGTTTTACAATGAAGAGTAGGTAGTGATGTGTGAAAGAGGGGAGGATCGTAATAAATCTGACAAAACAAGCCTCATATTTGCATATCCGTGGGGTGCACGTGGAGGACCTCGAGTGGATGAGGTCGAAGAGAGCATTATGAAAATGTGATATCGGTATTGGCCACGTGGCTCGTGGAAGCGGAAGTCGACAACATGCGTTTAATGCATATAGATTAGATCAATTTATAATAAGCCGGTTTAGCTGTTTCATGGAACAACAGCACCGTATAATGATCGGTTACACTATATCGTCATTTTCTCTCTTTCGCTGTCCCTTATTTATATCGTTATTTCTCTCTCAGCCAGCAGTGACTTGGTTCCAGTGCTTTTCACCCCTAAATATGTATTTATATTTCGCATTTATTGCATTAATATGAGGGCATTAGCCCCACTGTTTATTGGATAACCAACCGCTGCTCCAAACAACCCCTAACCTTAACAACTTCGATGTGCATATACATATGGAAAACGTGACGATAGATTCTCTGTAGGCTCGTATCAGTTCGAACGTTTACCTGTAAATATGCATTATTTCGAGGTTAGCCCACCACACCCTGTACCGATCGGATTTATAAACTTGCTCCGCAACAACAAATATTATTAATGGTAAATCACTAATTTTCAAAAGCCAACCCCATTGAGGTAATGATTGTTGGTAAAACTATTTCTACGACCAAAAGTGATCAATTGAAAAAATAAAACGTATAAATCATTGATTTGCGATTCAACTTTTTTTCCGCTTCTCCCAACGAAAATGAATGATCCGTCTGGAATTATTTATTATGAGATACCGAGTGATTCGCTGATTTTTTAGCGATAAATTGGCTTTTAAAAAGAAACGCAATGCAAGGCAGAACCGGGGGGGTTCGGAGCAGGGAGGGGGATTATCGTGTTCAAAATTCGTTTACGACAACTTTCCTTTTTCGCGAAAAAGTCGACGCGGATGAGGTAGAAAAAAAGGGGTGAGTGTACGTATAGATCTGAGGATTGAAGGCTGCTGCGTAGGGGGGCGGGAGACTCGTCGCAGTGCCGAGCGCGAGAAAAGGTAATTTTATAAAGAGATTCAATTGCCCTTACATCCGGGAGTGAAATATGAGTCTGGGACCGGTGAAATAAGAGCCGATTGGATTGAAAGAGTATCTTACTACTCTGCCACTCGATATCTACTTATACACTCGCCCCGTTGAGCTCCATGGACTTTTTTCGTCTTCCTACATCGTTTCTGGCTCTGCTACGAATTTTTTTTTTTTTTTTTTTTTTCATCTTTCTTTCACTCTTGCTCACACATACACACACACACTTTTTATCCTATTTCTCCAATTCGCGAATTTCAGGATTTTATATACATATATAAATATATACAATGTATGTGTACGTGTGTGTGCGTGTGTTGTATACTATGAGCAACTTCTTATCGAAGGAATATAGGAAATAACGGCTTGAAAAGGAATTGTTACTGAGCTTCCGGGCGAGAGAACGAAACCGGAGAAAACGTAACTGCAACTAGGAGACGCGAAACGCTTACCGCTTTCCAACTTCATCTCAATAACTTCTACTCGCTATGTCTCTCGCCTACGTAGTCGTAAGAAGAATAAAAAATAATAAAAATAAAAATAAAAAAAAACGCCTGCTCCAGAGGAACGTGAGAGAAGAGAGAATCCTGTAAATGGTTTTTTCAAAAGCCCATAATAGACGTCCGTCGAGAAATAATTCGTCACGTTTTAGAGTTTACTGCCGGACTGAAGATGTGCAGTGAAATTACCATTTTCTCTTGGAGATGGTTTTCCATGAAACAGAATTTCTTGGCTTGATGAAACAATGTTGATATCAATCATTCACAGACGAAATGCCATCAAGATTATTTTTGACTTAGTCTACGCTGCGATCCCTGAACTGGTTTTTCACAAATTATAAAGTTTTTCCTCCCCACCGACAGGTACTGCTCGTTCACGATTCCTTTCCCTCGTTCACGATTTTTAACTACGTGATTAAGTTACATGCGAGTAACTGAGAACACAATTTACAGACATATGTATAGATACATATATATATTTTTTTTTTTACTCGGCTTGCAAAACCGTTAATTAATACCGAATATGAACTATAACAGCATCGTAAAGTTATAACTTAAATGGCAACTGAACATAACAAACTCACGTCTACATCATTCATGAAGAGGCAAAATTCCTCCCCTCTTTTGGTCTACTAGCGTGTCAGTCATTTATGGAATTTTCTAATGCGTTGCAATTCAATTCTCTGCCGTTTCCCTTTTCCGCTCGTCTCATGTGTACGTGCATGCCAATTATATATTGAAGCAAACGCCATGCAGAGGCCCCTCTGCGTTGGTTAACCAGGAGAGTAGGAAAAGGGTGTCTCGACAAGGGTTGCAAGCGCGAGTTGATGAGAAGGCGATAATTAAAAAAAAAAAAAGAAAAAAAAACGAATAACAAAGATACGAGTTTGGGGGCGTGGAAAATACTCATGGAATGAACATTATAAGGGGTGAATTATGGTGCATATTACGACAGATACGATCTGAACAATAGATTGAGCAGTTCCTGACACAAAAGTGATTTTTTTTCACTATTAACGGTAATATCAGATGATGAAATATTAATGCATCTCACATGTATTTTTTCTTACTTCGTTTTGTTTTTGTTTGAATTTTTTTATCACACCTGAGTACGAAACATAAATGAATTGCCGAAAGCTACTAAATGAAAAAAAAGAGAATTTATACAGAGTATACACACATAAATATGAAGAAGTATTTTTCTTTTTTTTTTCATGTGATGTCTGCATGACTTTGGAATTTTTTTTTACCCGAATAGAACTAACGATGCATTCATGACTGTCTGGCACATTCGACAACTCGTTTCAATGTGAATTTGTTGCTTTTTTAAAATAAATCCTGACTCTTCGATCTCATCGTACGTTATTAATATTTATCCAGAGAAACCAGTCCGACGTTTTTCGTTTATTCAAACGGGTCATGTACTGCCTGAACTATTTTATCAAATTTTTGCCTATTATTTTTTTAACAATATGTTTTGCCACTCCGGAATAATGCCTATAGAAAATGGAATCTGACAGTGAACGCTCCTACTCTTTTGGAAATTGTGTCTCAAATAAAAAATGCAAAAAGTTATGCGAATATCTTCCAGTGAGATCCAGCCACTCAAAAAAATCCGAACTCCAAAAATTTGAGTCGTTCTATTACATGCATCAGTTTATTTTGAAAATGTTATGTGATTGACTCATTCGGAATCTAGTTCAGTGTGTACCAAAGTGTACAAAGCATCCTTGGAATACACTTTGAGCAGATTTTAGTGCAGTACAGTGTTCTTTAAGATAAAATAATGGAAAAGGATAGATGCAGAGAAAAATAGATGAACAAATGGCAGTGACGAAATAGGGTTAAAAGAGACGGTGGATGTAAAGAAAAATGTCGATGTATGGATGGGTGAATGGAAGGCAGGAAAAGGGATGAGAGGAGGGGGAGAGATTCATACATATTTATCTACAAGGCGTGTATCACGGTGAATTCGTCGCGACAACGAGAACGACGATCCATATATGCATGGGCCAACCAACTGATGCCCGAGCTCTCATGCTCGACGACCTATACATCCTATCAGTTAAGGTACAAAAGCTCGAGCTCTCTCATTCTCGTATTTTCTATACACGGTGTTTTAATAGTGACGAACATCTAGAACTTAAAAATCTAAAAAGATATGTCCTTTGCGATTTTCCTCTCCGACGAACCGTTTCCGAGATATTGATTGACTAGCGTTTCGGCCAATAGGATTTATTGATAAGGGATAGGGGCGTGGCAAAAGCTTTATCAACGATGTGCCACATTGGCTTATACTAATGAGTCGATATCTCGTCAACGGTGCATCGTAGAAAAAAATACCTGAAGACTTTTTGGTTGCAAATTGCATGATTCATCGATTCCCATAATATTAAGTCGGATTTTCGGGACACCCAATGTATATATGGCGACAAAAGGGCCATGAGAAAGGACAAAGACAAAACGAGCAAGCATGGCTTGATCCTCATGCACTCGTGGCTATCGTCTTTTTTTTACCTCTTCGTTCTTCTCTCATTCTCTCTCATCTTATGCTTCTTCTTCCTGCTCCCGCACGCATCAATTTCATGCTCCAGGTCCCGGGCTCGGGCCAAGTAACGAGAAAGAGCAGACAAGAAAAAAAAATCAAGTCCATACATTTATGTAACAGATGAAGCCAATATTAATGATTGCTTTAAAAAGTCATTAATGTACTAGACAATTGAGTAAATTCGAGGACCTTCTGCATTACTTCGTACATGAAAAAATATAATGTTTTTTGTTTTCATCGCTTCTCTGATGGGGTTTTATGATTTGAAGTCCGTGTTGATAAATATGTATTTTCATTCATTAATTATTTTTCATTCTTCTATCTGTTATATTACTAAAATATGTGTATTGATAATTGATTTTTTTTTTCGCCGATTTTGGTACCAGACCCAATGTGGCCAATACCTTTCCACATCCCCTCCTCTCCAGCATCTTTTCTTCTGGTCCTGGCAACAGCAGGAGCCTGGAGCTGAGAGCACGACTGTTCGTGCACTCCAGGCTACACACGAATGTAATGACCCCCGCGGGGGCCACTGATATTAACATGAAAATGCTTGTCATACACTATTATAAATAATGCATCAACGCGAAATGCTTTATTCCCCTCGATGCTACAGCTTCGACGTGTTCTCACTCGTGTCTCTTTGTGTTTTGCCTGCTTTCTCTTGGTCGTTACATGGTCACGAGGCGTCGAGAACGCTGCAATCTTTTTTTTTTTTCTTTTTTTTTTTACTACCAAGAAAAACAAAATTCACATTTCGACAGCCCTTTGTCATTTGATTTTCATTCCCGGTGACTGATTTTGAAATTCTGAAGTTTAGAGAATAAAATTGAAAACAAAACGGATATTTTTTCGGAAGTAACTATATAAAAATGGCCCAAATAATAATTACCAGGACTATTAAAAAACTTTTTTTCCTGAAAAAGTAAGGCATTTCAGAATTTTTTGAATTCTTACTCGATGGTTCCGTGTTTCCGAGTGAAAAAAAAAAACCATTCGGGTAAATACGACAGAAGTGTAAAAAAAAGTACATTTTTTTTGTTCTGCCCATATGCCGTGACGAGAGTTTTGCTCGTCCATTGAAAGAGGGGATACCAGATATTTGATGAAATAATTCTGGCAATTGTCACGCTACGCGAAATGCGAAGATACGTGCTGGAAATTGGGACCATATGCCGAAAAGGATGGGCTATTATTGAGTGACTCTATTTCGGATGTGTATTCAAGTGCATTTTACATTTGTTTAAAACAGCTGTTTTTTTTTTTATATACCATGTCCAGAATTTCAAGTGATTATTCCTGTTTTTAATCTTTGAATAAAACATGAAAATTGAAAATTCGTCGCCGGTGAATATTGTTTGTAAAAATATGTTTCTTTTGTTTTTTCACCGATAAGAAAAATCAATAGAAAATATATTTGCAAGAATTTGTCCCTTGGTTGCGATGATCGCAACGGAAGGCCGGTCCCTGCCTTAAGGAGGTTGGCTACGCACAACAATATTGCCGTATTAAAAAGCATAGGAAAATTCGAAATGATTAGAATTTAATGAAATTTGGTGAGTATATTCTTTAGTATTAAATATGAATATACAAATTTTTTAAGATTTTTTTTCTACATAGTTTTCGAGTAATTGAACAATAGAGTTTTCATGCATAAGCATAGGATTCAGATATATATATGTATATCTTTAGCATATTCTAAACTCCAATTATTCGCCAACTATGCAGACGAAAAATTTGAAAAAAATTGTGTCATCGTATTTGATACTAAAAAATGTTATCCCCAAATTTTATAACATTTTTATCATATTGTCGTATATAGCCAACCTCCTTAAATTATATAACTGCAAATTTATATAAAAAACAAATTTTTAGAGCCATGTTAAAAATTGTATGTTAATGAAAAGTGATAACAAATTAAATAAAATGTGCGGTAAAGGCTTGTTTCAATGATAATAATCTGATAATATTTAAACACCATTTCTTTACGTTTTTAAAATAGTGTTTTGTACACATTCTTTTGTTTTTCAATGAATTATCGTATTTGCTTGTGATAAAAAAAAGGTTTCTAGTCCTCATGCATTTTATGTAACCTGTTTGGTTCAGTTGAGAGTTATTACAACCGGATGACTACCACGAATGACGTTTTCCTCCCCATAAATCATGCTAAGATTGTTCTTAATCATTTTTCGATAATATTTAATGTCTCCTGATTTCGAGATTAAAAAATAATATATATAACAGTTTCCGGTTGCATTAGCCTCTTTAGTGTGGATTGAAATTTATATAAAATTGTTTATGGATTTTATTCAATTCTACAATTCCATGTCATACATATTTTTCAGAATGTCCATCTAGTTAACAATTTAATGGTTTTTGAGACCCGGTTCGGCCAGTATCGACTGTGGCTGAGCCAGTACATAATACACACAGCTTTATTTATTCATTATGAATATTATTTTTTGGTGTCACTGGAAACCTAGTTTTCATAAATGTTCACGGAGAAAACGAATCTGTTTCGCCAAGTAAAATTTTAAGTCTCATTTTGAAATGTCCTTTAAATTTTGTACATAATATGAAAATTCAGGTAAAATTTACTGCGATGCATACTAATTTTTGCAACTTTTTCAGAAATTACTATGCCTTATAGTAAATTTTGTCTCAATTCTCATATTTCTCATAAAGAACGTTTTTTATATTACTTGACGAAACAGATCCGTTTTCTCCTTATTCTCTGTGGTGTTTACCGTTTTGTGAATGAACAAAATATATATTGAAAATTGTATTTTACAATTCGAATTTTCAAATATTTGTATGAAGAAAATCTGTAGAACAGTTGTCGACATACCGTGAACACTGATTTTTAAATTTATATCCTCCGAAAAAAAAGCGAAAAACGCACCTGCGCTCCACTTCGGGCTGTTCTGTCTCGTCAGAGCGAAATCTTCGTAATTTCTACAATTCTTCGTACTCCTTGATAATATTTCAACACGATATTTTCAGAACTATACACTTTGAACAAATGCAACAAAAAAGTGGATTCATAAAAAAATGTACTCGTATGTAAGGCCTTTAATGAATAAAAGTCGATAAAGTAATACAGTTTTTTCAAGCAATATCTTTAATATCGTCACCAATTTTTTACTACCATCCATGTGTATATGAAGAAAGAGAGTTTATGGAGGAATACAAAGAAGTGGTGCGTGTTACTAAAAACGTAACACGAGAATCGCAAAAACCACGGGTGCACGAGCTATGAAATCAAGATTCTATAATTAGCACGCGGTGCTAGTCTCAGTGGGGGTGCGACACCTACAAATGACGATTGCGTGCAACGTCACTCTCTTTATCTCGGACTTGAACACATGTGCTTGGACAGCTCATGTTTTTTCCATGCACTCGCATCAAAAGCTAAATAAATTGATATCAAATGGATAAAAACATGAATATAAACTTAACTTATTATTTTTAAAGTGGAAATTTTGAATGTCAATATAGAGAAAATTGCGAAATAAAAAAGACGCGTAGAAAAAGTTTGTGACGTCAGGAGTACACTTTGAACGTTCAAATTTTAGCAAATATTAAATTATATCGTTTTGAAAATCAGGGAAAAATTTGACTTTTGGAAAAGTGAGGACCGGCATAAAAATATTGATTTTTTTTATATTTCCGATTTTATCAACCGCGGATGTACTCACGGAAAATGCTATTTTTAGATAGAAATTAGTTGCATGATGATATTTTCCAATAAAAACTGTGTTTATTCAAACAAGTGAAGTTAGCCCTTTTTTTAATGATGGGAAGATCGTTAATTTTGGTGAAAAAGCACTAACAGTCCTCGTTAAATATTTCTGGGCAGGGATAATTATAACGATAATTATAACGTGTTTTTTCATTCATTTTCTGTACACAGAATTTCTGATTTTTTAAAATTGTTTGGCCAAAATGTTGCCTTACTTTCTCCAGATGCCAGTCAAAAATGTCGATAAAAGATATAATGAAAAAAAAAAAAAAAAATTGTAATAAAATAATATTCATGAAGCAATTTATTTCGCAATAATGACAAGAAAAAAATTGTCATCTCGTGAATTACGAACATCGTTCGTGCACACCTGTCCAAGTGGTAAGAGTGAAAGGAGAGATAAAAAAGCGGCAGCGTTCGTGAACCGGATATCGATCCACTTCGATGCAGTGTTTGGAAGAGCGCGGAAATTCGCGAGAGTACATTTTTTTGCTTCGAGAGAAAGAGATGTAGGAATGAAGAGTGCTCAAAGTGAGATAACAAGCGTTCTCGTCCAATAACTTTCGAAAACTTGGGCTCCAGATTTTTTTCGCGAGATTTCGCCCTCTTTCATTTTTTTCGTTATTTAACGACTCGAGCTGAGATTTCTCAATCGCCTGCGGCGCGTGAGTGCACCTGGACCTTCTCCTCCATGTTTATCTGACGCGAGGAGAAAATCTCGATTGGAATCGAAATGAGCCAAAAATATGGGAAGTAATAAGAAGTGGGCCCTGGTCTTGACATAGAAAAAAAATGAAAAATGTCAGTACAGAATGAAATATCAAAATTTTCATATTGCAACCTAAACAAATTTCTAGTATTTAATGCCAATTAAAGTGTTTTTTGTAAAATATGAGAACAATAACACTTTTGGTCTCAATAAGACGTCCACTAAATAAAAAAATCAATTGAATTCAGTCCAAAAAGCCCAACAATAATAAACTAAACAGTAAATAGTATTCAAAATCCTGCGCAATGCATATCAGTCACGTGATTTTTGAGTATAGAATTGAAAGCACAGAATCGTGACTCTGGGTCCCAGTAGAAACTGATGTATAAAACCAGTAGTCTTTTATTTCTCCCTCCCCCTCCAAAAAAAAAAAATAACTGGAAAAAAACTACCCCAATGCCTGCACACATGAGACGCGTACATATAGTACATGTGTGATGAGAACGTAAAAGCTTGATAGTGGCTGACGAGAAGGGTTGAAAGTCGAGGGACGTACGAGAGAGACACTAAAAAAAAAAGAAAGAAAAAAAAACTTGGTCTGCAAAAAAGTGAGATGAAATGGTAGCAAAAAAAGAGGCAAAAGAGGGAAAGGATCAGAAAAATCGGAAGTTCGCTGAGGGGAGTAGCATGCATCGAATTGCAAAACTGAGTTTCGTTGAATGGCGAAAGGGCGAAAAAGGGATCATGTAGGGCTTGGTTGGTAGTTCTCGTTGGGGCAGTTCGTATTTATCGATGCAACGAGGGAGAGAGACGATCATGGAGAGGGTGAATAACCCACTGAAAGAGGCAGTTCATTACGCATGGAAAAATAAACTAAAGGGAAACTCAGAAGCTGCAGGACGGGAGGGAGAGATGCAACCCCAGAGTTGGCAAAGCCCTCGGCCGATGCATTCAATGATTTGCCGCGACTTTTCTATATTCCATGACGTCACACGCTTCATGTTTATTTTCTCTCATTCCCTACACTGTTTTTTCTCATTTATCACTCTTCCTCTTTTCCTTCTCTCTCCATCTCTCTCTCTCTCTGTCTCTCTCTCTTTCTCTTCATTCCTCATCTTCTCACCCTCTCTCACTCTGACATACACCTCCACTCGATCTTTTCGTTCAAACAGACTCAAACAATTCTCTATTTTACTGTTTAAACCTCCGAACGATTTTAATTTCAATGATATCAAAAACGAAAAAAAAAAACAAGAAAAATTACGGCTAAGTTTGTGATGATGTTCAAAACCTGACGCGCCCACACTGAGAAAAAAGTTTAAATAAAATTAAAATAAAGTGCGTCGTATGTAATATTTCGTGCTCAAAAAAAAAAAAATTTAATCGTACAAATAACTAATTGTATTTCATTGAAAAAATATATGTATTTGCTCATACGAATGAATTCTGTTGTATTGGATTTTGATTAATCAATGCACTCACCTGAATATCACACGTGACGTATTTTGTTCTGTCCACTTAGCCAATTTCAATTGTCATTTTAGTTGCGTATCGGAACGATCGTCTCGCTCTAAAATCTCAAATGGCATAAGAATTCGAAATTTTTTTTTCCAATCTACTTCCTCACATAATTAATTAGAAAGTTAAACACTTTTTTTTTTTTTTTTTTTTCATAACGTCGATTAAAGTTATTTTTATAAAATTAAGCACTTGAAACAATACGTGTGAGAAAATATTTTTCCGCACAATCAACGTTTGGAGTGAAAATATAGCCTGATAGACGACGGGTTAAGGAAGGTCAACAAATTTCACATTCTCCGACGTATGAACCCTGACCGCAGGAATATTCAGGATACTCTATTGACGACGCAATTCGATGCACCGATGGATAAGTGCCATTGGTACTGCTAATGACATAATTAATGTTGTCACTAATGATCATTTCATTAATTTTACTAGTTATTTCAACAGTAAATTCGTTAGTGTTTCAATTAAAATCTGATTACTTCTGGACTTATCTTCGACTTCTAATGTTATAAATAAATTAGATAAATAGAATAATTTACAAATAGCAGAAACGAACGTCTTATTTATTAGAATTTTTTTCAGTTTTTGATAATTGTTTTGGCAAACAGTGCATCAAATGCATACAATGAAAAACTGAAACAGAACTACTCACTAATCATCAATAAAGAGAAGACACGTCAGTATATAGGATTTTGGCATTGATCTCTCTTAATTGGTCATTATCAATGATGAAATACTATTGATCATTAATAAATAGTGTCAATTAGCGATCATAGGTATATTGTTATGAGGGAATTATTAGAAATAACATAAATATTAAGAATTACACTAGTTTTATACTTTAATCAATCATTATCGAATAATAAATCTACAAATTCATGAAATAATCACTTATATGTCTAATTATTGAGTTTCACATAAACTACTTAATTAACGCTCCTTCGACCTAAAACATAGGCTGTATGGATAAAATAAAAAAGCGTCAATTATACGGCCAATCAATTTCATGACTCTAATGCTGCGAGGGAATTAATGAGACGATTAATTATTTCGTTGGGATTCTCTATAATATGGCAAAGTCTCGGTATAATGTAGACACACCGTTATAATTGCTACAAAATGAGTGTACAAGCACGAGAAAAGTGAATGCGAGATAGTCACGAAATGCAGGGGGTTGTTGAGACCCGAGAAAAGTAAGGGGGAGGCTTGGGGAGAAGGGATGGAAAGCGGATAGCGAAACCGTGGAGAGGAATCGAACAATAATGACGCGTTTCATTGGATCCATTGTGCTCCCGATTCAAGTTCACAGACTCGATCAGATTCCATTTATATACATATATATGTATATTAATTCAGTGATACAGTGCATAGCCAGAAGCCCCGAGAGTAAAGAGCTCGCTTGCGCGACGGTCGATCCCGCTTGCCCACTCCATTCAATCGACTTTCAATCTTTCGATAGTGTTCGTCGACGCTCTGTTCAAAAAAGAGACACAGCTTTACCCATTCCCCTTTTTTTCTCTCTTTCTAATTCATACTTTTTCGCAAATATATTGTGAAACATACATACATAAAAAAATAAAATAAAAGAAATGAATTTCTAGATTGTTATTATATCGTCTCGATAATAAAAGAATGTTGTGGTAGCAAAGTTCGAACTCAAACGCAAATAAATGCGACGCATCATTGGCTCTCTCTTTTTTTGTATCCGTCGAATATATTTTTATGATAAAAGATTGTTAAATAAATATTTTAAAAAACATAATAAATAGTTTTATGTCGTATAATATGGGATGCCGAATCGCGGTTCGTACGTCAAGCATCCGCTTTCACTGGGCGTTCAATTATCACTGCCCTTATCAGCAGACCCCCTCCCGCGGAAACGCGGTAATTCTATATTTACCCCGGCGTTTCGAGAAGTCCCGTTCCGTCGCTCATCCCCTCCCTTACCGCCTATTCTATCGCCCTGCGGTGAGCCGGGCCCGTTCTCTTTATGTTTATACTTCGATAGTGTCATTTTTTAAATGAATATCAGTAACGTCAAATTTTTAGAACGATGGCTTATTTGAGTGCCACTCGTGCCGGAGAAATGTACTTGTCTATAGAGAATCTGCAATTATTATTGTTTTTAATTGGAGTGATCTGTAACGGGCTACAAAAAGCTCATCCGCGTTAAAAATGTTATGAAAACTGTCAAAAAAAAAAAAAAAAAAAAAAAAAACACAAGCTTTAGAAAATCACGGTGACGAAAAATCGTTGTCTATTCCCATTTTTTCAAGCTTCATTGTGAATATTTTCAATAAACATTAAGTGATGCCATGTTTTTATTGTTGATATATGGAATTTTCAAACACCGAGAATTATTTTGTATATAAATTTCAAAACATTTATATGCGCCGCAGGCCATCTTTATAAATAATGGTAAAATGAAATAAAAAATGTTCAACGTTACATTTCGTTGCAAAAAGTTCAGTAACTAGACTTGATTTTTTTTTTTTTTAGTGAAATTGGAATGATTTTGTCTTCATTGTACAAAAAATTCTTTATTCGTGAAATATTTCAGTTCGTGAATGGAATACCTCAAAAGTATTGTTTACAGAATTAATTAGGGTTTCCATATATATATATATATTTTTTTTTAATTATCTTTTTTAGCCTGTTATTCAACATAGACGATAGAGATTCTTAAGATTTCAATTTTGTTAATAATAACAAATTTCTTGGCACTCCCATGCAATAATTTGAAAAAATTTACCGACCCATTGTGTGTTGAACTGTTCGTTCAAATAGCAAAAGGCCCGTTTCATTAAGGGTTAGAGCAACAAAAGTCGAGATCTAATGACTAATAATTATCTTCTGCGTGTTGGTCCATCATCTCGCAACAAACTTGAGCTCTTTCTTGAACACACCTCTGGATAAAAATTTGCTCACAAAACACGTCGCCTCGTCGATTCTCATCGCACATTTTATTCGTTCACTTTTTTTCTCGACACAAAATTCGTCGGCCTCTGGACCAACGCGACGAATTTTTCTCTCTCGGTGATTTTCTCAGTTCCGGTCTTTCTGTGATTAGAGAGCGGCGAGACATTTTTTATTGTCGTGACCAGACTAGCGATTACGTGGGCGAACTCTTCGTCTCACATTTCGAACGACATATTTTTTTCTAGCGCCCAAAAACAAAAAATTAAGTGTCGAGATAAATTTTTATTTTATTGTGTCACTGAAGAGAAATTGTAAATGTAAATTTCTTAATTGTTACTTCATGTTTTTTTTTTGCTTAATCGTGTCAAAAAATTCAATAAAAAGTAACATGCGTTTATAACGATTGAAATTTCGTCTAAATTGTAGTTTAAATTGTTGTAAAAACAACAAGTGAACAACAATATAAATAAAAAAGAATGAAGTGTCCAAAATAAAAATGCCAAACAATCCTGGTTCCAATACGACAAAAAATCTATCAAGAAAATAATAATTTATAATGAAACCAGAATGAAGTCCAAAAATAACAAATGTCATGAAAAAAAGAGGATAATAGACTTTGATCCACAAATGTCGTTCGTTTGTATTTGATAAAACCGAGACGAAATATTTCTATACATTGAAACATCGACGGTGGGCTGCTTTTCATCCAGCTGTACAATGTGTACTTTCCATCATTTCTGCGTGGTAATTTCTAATACTAGATGAAAAAAAAGAGGAAAGAAAAACGTTTACCAAGAGAGGGGCTTATGCAAATTCAGGTAATTAATTTTGGCAATCCTATTAGAGCTGGTGGGCTCGACTGGCTGGCTGCTTATACGAGGAATGGGCAACCTCGCAGGCTTTACCAGGCTCGTAAGTCTCTTGAGGCCCAACTCCCAAGACGAAAGAATTGCATCGTTGCAAAAAAGAACAAAGTCATAAAGCTATAGATTGACTTGAGAGAAAATTCGGTTTGCGATAACGTACCGTTTGATATCATTTTTCAAATCGTTCAATTATTTTTAACTCTTTTACAATGAGTTTAACATTTTCGTCTTATTCGAATCAAAATTAAAAATTTATTATCCTGTTCATAGTTAATTTTCGAATATCATAATGATGGAAAATTATTTTTTGTTCTGCGCAATGCTCGATAGCAATGAAATTTATTACTATTACACAGTGTTGAATTATTCAAATTCGCAGTACAAACGTCATGAAAAAAGTGACATGTTTTCCTCGACAAATTGTAAGTTGTTGAAAGTCATTTTATTTTACTTCTTTTTATGACTCGTTGTAAAAAGGTAAAGGATATTTTCCATTCTTTCCAAGATAACAAGGCTTATAAAAATACTGAAGGTGTATAAAGTACGTAACGCTATTGACGTTAAATTTTGAACGTCGTGAGAGTTAGAAGGGCCAATAAGAATAAATTCGATGTCTGCAGAGCAAAATCAGGTTGTCAAATGAAAAACAAAAAGAAAATAAAACATAGTTTTTACGTTCTTTATTGTAAATTTATTTGTTAACACTATAGGAAAGTTATTACAAAAAAAAAAAAAAAACACTTTTTTCTAAGGTTTCTGCGACGATTTTCATGAATAGATAAAAATTTACAAAATGAATTCAACGATTGAAAATAATGTATAAATTTTTTCAACTATAAGATAAATCTGCACATGCAAAAAAAAATGTAAATTCAGTCTCGGTTGTTTTGAATTTTATTTACAAGCAAACCGAAGGAAGTTGCCACCCCTTAATTTTTTTGAGGGGGACAAGAGATTTAAGGCTTTCAGTCACTATCCAAAAACTCCTATCTTCATCATCCCTTTTGCTCGGTATTCTGCTACGACTTGGTGAGAACGTGGTTTCGCATTCTTAAGGGTTGAAGGGGTGAGAAGGGGAATCGCACGAGACGCTAGGAACGCCAAAGCATTATTTTTCTCTCAGATAGCATTGTAAGTTATTCGTTTGGTTCCGAGCCTCGAAAAGAGCCTCACGAAAATAGTCACACACAGAAAGTGGAAATGTTCAACCTCTATCGCTGCAAATCGACGTGATCGATATGTAGAGACCAAACAAAAAAAATGTCATAGACCAATGACACTTATAATAAATATATTATTTCGATCATGGTTTTGTACTCATATTTACAAAGGTCTTTTGTAGAAATGTTTGAAATAATTTTGAATAAAAATAAAACTTTGGAAAAAATATAGCCACCGTTTTTTCAACCTTTCGTATTTATTTACGAAATGAGTTACATAAGTCATTGAATGGTGATTGATTTATTGCATAAATGCATCAAAAAGTAATTTGTGCGCTTTTCATTAATTAGTGTTGACAGCAACTAATCATTTTTAAAAAATAAACTAGCCACATGTAGTTTGCAATTATCTAGAAAGCGTGAAATTGAATAAACTTCCGTAGTTTTAGATTTAGAATTTTCTGGAAACTTTATTCAGGCAGGAATCGGCGAGACTTTAATTTTTTTTGACGTACTACATCAATTTCGATTAGATCCTATTTTCGTCGATCGCCAGATCGAGTTTTAGGGATAAATTGGAGTTGAGTCGAAAGTCTCGTTTCGTATAAAGTTGTTAGTTGTACTGTGTCCAAAGATGATTATCTCGAAGCAGGAAACTTGGGCAGTTTCCTGTGCTGCTACCTTGAAACGTGAAATTCTTACGAATCTTAACTTGTCTCGTTTCGTTCACCAATTCGATGTGACTCGGTTTCGATCGACGTAATGTTAAATTCCTATCGTAAACCGATGTACATTTATATCGTTTGAAACTCGTTCGAATTCTCGATTACATTGCAAGCGTACAAAAGCAGTTGCCTTCGCGAACTTGTTCCATACTCTCTCCACTTTCGAGGGCTTTTTCAACCCTTAAAAAAAGTTTGGTTCAACGTACCTTATTGACAAGCATTCAATTTAAAGTAATTGAAGAACTCATCGCGACTACAAAATTTACACAAATAACAAGAATTAATTAATTTTCCAACATTAACTCTGCGTGTAATTGGAAACATTTTTTTTTGTTTTTCTATTGTTTAAAACCACGTGTTGGTTCATCAATCTTGAATGGTGCAAAAAAGAATAATATTACCCTATGATTACACTTATGTACAAAGTTTTGTGTTAACCTTTTTTTTTGCGTACAACAGGGGCATCAAAATTTTCAAATGCAGCATCATGAACAGTTTTGGTCATGAACAGTCCTCAAACTTTTTCTATAATTTATGGATAAAAAAACATTCAATCCTTATCATTATTTTAGCGAAACCAGCAAATGATAAATATAGTGTCATTTAAACAATTTCAGGTGAATCTGAAGTTTTGACTGATCGTATTTAGCCTCCAAATACATTTGAAATTTTTACTCTCATGGTTTGCACAATGAAATAGTAAAGTTGGTGCGTTATTTTTATTGATGATACATGAATAATATATTCAATTGTAAATGTTTTGAATGATGAATAATTTCAGTGAGAAAATGAAAAAAAAATGTTCTATTTGAAAGATTTTTTATGACGTCACACAGGTGGGTATAATTGAGGGGTTGATAAGGGTTGCGATCTAGAAGAGAGGGTCGAAGGGCATGGATGAGTGTCTGAGACGAGTCCGAGGATACCTTTTGCCCCTTCTGTTGGGAGATTTTGAACGCCGTCAAAGCAGTAGCGAGAAGGGTAGAATTCTAGCTCGGTAAGGGTAGCAGCTCTCAAGCTCGTTCCGGGGTGGTTGGGTGGTTGGCAAGCTCTATATAGTTTCAAAGCTAACGGTACGTGGCGCATGCCCATCCGGGGCATCGAAGCCTAGAGAGAGAGAGAGAGAGAAAGAGAAAGAGAGAAAGAGAGAGAGAGAGTCCTATAGACGTCACCGGCGAACCGGCAACGGTCGCGGATTCCTCAGTGCGTTTGGCGAACGGTTCGCGGACGGACGTGTTCCCTCCCTTTTCGTGAGCTCGTATACGTACAACAAAACAAATTTCCATGCTCGAGAAAGAGGTGAAAAAGTATTTGCAAACAAGTTTCTCATGTCTCCGGGAATCTTTGGAGGAAACCAAATTTTTCCAAAGACAAATATCTAAATGGCAATAAGAGAACAATCAAAAACCACCCCTAGTGGTTTCGCCGACCTTCAAAAGACTGGAAAATAGAGTCGCAAAAAAAGAAAAAAACCAGAAAACCCTTTAGCATTGTTAGTCTGCCCACTTGGTCCGAAATAATTTATAGAAATGGCTGGATAATGTATTTTTCACCGGTTAACAAGTGTTTTTGGTAAAAACAACCCCTAATTCGTAATAATTCGTTCAGGATGAAAACGATGAGTCCGATTCATATTTTACTCTCTTGAATTATTCCTCACGACTCCAAATTGTTAAAAAGTCTGAAAAAAAGATAAATTCGGGGCGATAAACAAAATAGCAGTCGGCCAGGAACTTGCGCTGGGTTGCCAAGCAAGTGGAAAACGTGGTTCGCCACGTGATTCCCCTGGGAGGCCTGACCGGACGGGCTGCGTTGGCATCACCAGCAAATCCTGCAACACTCAAGGCCTCAAAGTCATTAAAAGAATCATTCAAATAGAATAACATCTCCGACGGTATTTTGATCTTTTTTGAAAGAAATTGATGAAGTCGAAGAATCGAAAAGTAAATCGTAGAGTGAAGTTACTAGATATCGTAAGGGATGTGAGCATAGTCGAGGGGAAAAACCTTAAGACCTAAAGTGTAAGAACGAAAACAAAGTCCACGTGACCCTGGGTACACAATCGTTCGAAGCAACGCTCGCGAGTGATAGATTGTGAGGAAGGACGTATTCGTGTGTCAATAGGACGTCGTCGAACTCCCAGTGCAGCGGAATGTTTCGGTTCCTGACTCGCGAAGACTAAGTTTCAAAGTTAAATCTTGATCTTCGGCGTCACAAAACGCCGAACAGTTTGGGCTCAATTGATCGAAAAGTAAGGGTGAAAAATTTATACCAAACGATCCATTTCCTTCTCTATACTAACGAACTCTTTTTCGCTATACTAACGACTTCTTTTTCGCGCCAAAAGTGTGCGGGAATCGAAAGACTAACTGGCGAGGAGTTTTTTACATGAATTCGTTCTGCGGGCACTAAAATATAAATATAACACATCAAAGAACTAAAAATAACGAAAAAAAACCGCCCTCGAGAAAAGATCGTGGAGGTTGACTTGGATAAGATAACGACCTGGTGTGCAGTGCGCGAGAGTACGGTGCGAAGTAGACTCATGGGATCCTAGCGAGGAATCCGTGCGCGTCCAACTGAAGCCCCGTCCGTGAAATCGAAACTCGACGAACCTTGACGAGGCGGACGACCAAGAAAACTTCGTGATCTCCGTTCTACCGTGTGTTATCTGGACCCAAGAGAAAGAGCGGAACTCAAAGAGCAAGAAAACCTGAACGTTGAGGACGAAAGTCATTCAAGGAAGACGGAACCGTGGCTCAATGTGACTGGTGAGTCGTTGCAACGTACCTTTTACACGTGGCTTTCTTGCTACATTTTTTTAACTCTTTCAGAAAAAGGGTGCTAACATTTACATTTTTTGTTACATCGTTGTTTCAGTTAGACTTAAATTACAACCAAATTTTGACCAAATTAGAGAATAATTATTCAATACATGTTTATACATCGAATTGTTAATATAAAAATAAAAGAATAATCGGAATGATAAAAATGTTATTTCTAATTACAAAAAAAAAAAAAAATATTTTACATGTTTTTTGAAACTATACGGAGAAAAACGAGAATTTTCCTCTTGAAACAATATTGAATCCAGCCCACGTTATTAATACGAGGTTGGAAAATTGATAAAACAATGATAAAGAATTCGAATTGAGCTGAATGATTGTGAAAATGGGAGGAAATCCAGCCTCCATCCCCAAACCCCTCTGGGGCTTTGTTCTCTATTGAACAAATTGGTGCCAATCATAAATAATTGACAGTCAATCACGCACAAGATCCCTCATATTGAAGGGTGAGGGGTACAGTTGCGGATTTTCATCCTCGAACTGATGAATTAGCGACGAGCCCTCGAAGTCCCTGGAGGACTTATTTGATCACTTCATTCATTTATTCTTTACGATTTTTTTCATATTTGCGATCTAATTCCTTTTCTCCAGGGAATAGGATGAAAGAGTCGAAAAATAATAATTTATTGTCAAAACTCCGTCTGCACTGGAAGAATGATTATTTAGGAAAATTATCATTGGAACAAGTGTTATCGAAAACCCGGGGTACCATTGACATATAGAGGTTGTTAAACAGTCGTTGAAAAAGTAAAATAAATATTTTCGAAATACATATTCAACGAAAATAATAAAAATTGGCAATCGAATAGAGTTGAACTCGTAAATTGGCATTTTTTGAGAGGCTCGTAATTATTCGAAAAAAATTTCAAGTGCTGAGTTTTTTTTTTCCTTTTTTGAGTGGGTTGGGTCGAAAATGTAAATTCGTCAGTACGCTGCACTGGACATGCCTCTTTTATTTTCCACTATTCCTCTCTCAACTATTCCTCCCCTCGTTGGAACGTAAAAAATAATAAAAAGATAAAAAGCACGAATTCTCACGTCGCGAATTTTTTTGTCGTGCATCAGTTCGCATGGCTTCGCTTAAAAGTGTGTCCTCATACGTGCCGCTACGGCGACGACGTATTATATTAAACTGATGCGAAAGATAGAATCTCTACATTTTTTTTTTTTTTTCGACAAAAAATAAAAATAATTCGCTAATTCCACTCGAGCCCTTTTCGCTTTGTACAATACTACTGGGAGTACATACCTATTCAGTCTGCCAAGTTTTTATATTTCCACGCATAATTTTATGTTCACCGTTGGACACGAAAATAAAGTGGAAGTCGGCAACTTTGTAATCTGAATTTTTGAATTCCAATCATTGCTCCTTTTTTAAATGATAGAGATTTTGCATTAATTAATCAACTGATTCAAGAAAGTCTCATAACTTGTTTTCTAACGTCACAAATATGACGAAGAAAACCAACATAAAATTTAATTCTTTATTGAAAAAATTTCCGGTAGAAATAACTAATTGAAATTCAATACGAAAAATTAATATGTATGATCATTTGAAGAAGAAATTAAAAAACGCGATATATTACATACTGATAAAATAAATTGATAAGAGAAAGAATAAATAAAAATTAATTTGCACAATATCCTAATTGATAAAAGTTGTGGGAACGGGTAATAGAAGAATTGTTCTAAAGGGTAGAAAACAAAAGTACATTGGGACGTTGGAGTCACGGAAGGTCCTGAGAGACTATACCTTTGGTAGCATTCAATAGAAAAGAAGAAGAATAAGAAAACTAAAAAAAGGAAAGTCAAATTTAGTCGTCGTAGAAATAGAAGAATAAGCTAGACGGAGAAAGCAAGAATGAAGAGGATGCTAAGGGTTTTTGGGAAGGAGGAGAGGGGGCGGGTGAAGACGAGGCTCGAGGACAATGCTCGTGCGCGTCAGAGAGAAGTAAATCTGTCTTGAAATGAGGTCGACATAATTGCGCCCCTAGTCATACCAGGAATAGCTATAGAGGTTAGGAAAGACCGGCAGAAGCAACCCTCTCCCCCGGAAGGGTGGTCCTTTCCATTGTCTCACGCAGACTCGACCCCGGGGCTCTGATTAAATACTTGACACATCTTCGTTCCCCACCCCTAACCTTTGGCCAGGACGAACGCTTTTCCCGAGTCCTCTCGTGAGACTCGTCACGGAGGTGGAGGCGGGGGGTAGAAGGTTGAAAAGGGGGTTGGGTATAACTTTGTTCGAATTGTAATTACGGATTGGATCGACCAGGACGACACTGTGCTTCGACATGAGCCGGGCTCTTCCATCGAGTCGTTGCAAGCATCCCTTGTACCACAAAATCGCAGGGGGTTCATCGTGGTTTTCACGAATGAGTTTTAGGGGCTGAGAAAACCCCGTGAAACTTTGCACCATCCTCCTTCCCCCAAGGACATAACGACAGAATTCACTGAACTATGAGAACTGGTCACTAAGATCTTGATCGTCAATCCTGGATAAAATATTGAATAATAGAAAAAATACTTCGAGGATCATGAAACCTCGCAGTATCACATTCTGATTTTTCGTGGTGTTTGGTATTGTTTTATCAGTTGGCACCCTGAATTTTTTCATTCTAATTTCATTCAAATTCTATTTTTTTAAATACATGAATTAGAAGATTTTACGTCGTCAACAATGAGATATTGAAGAAATAGAAAAGACCTGGAATGAATCATGTAAAATGGAGAAGCCACGCCCCTTAATGTCCTGCCACGGTGAATAGGCTGATGCGGTATCGTTTCTCGTCTACTATTTCTACTTCCCCTTATCATCACTCTTTATTGGATAACATTAAAGCTTCAATATTTCCCAAACATAGTAAGTCGTAGGTAAAAATGTCTAAGGACTTTTCTCTCTAGAATCGAGCATTCAACTAAGCTCCAAAGTTGAGCTTCAACTTCCGAAGCACACTGTATATAGACATTCGGTCAATTAGCGTCGCTTCGCAGTTCGTTAGATCCTTTAAACCAGTGAACGGACAAGTGCTAAACAATTTCAACGGAGCGCAACAGTCCATGCACAATCCGAACAACTAGAGCTAAATTATACGTACTACCTCGGGCAACGTTGGACGATGTATACAAAGTTGACACGAGATGTCGTACCGATCAACGGAAACGAACGAAACTCGAATCAACTGTTACAATCATAACAACTCCCTTATAATTTACGTCCCACGTCTTCATTTCTTTCATGTACATAGAATCAATTTTTAATTGAACTGGATCGAGGTTGAAATTCCACTAATAATAAAATTTGACTAATAAACTGGAAATATTATCGAATAATTGCCATATAATTCCAGGACATTAGAATTCTTTTTGTTTTTTAATGTTCGATGACTGATTCTTTAAGGGCTCAAAGGCATTCCTATTAAGATTGTTTAGAAAACTTATAATTCCTCTTAGTAATTTGCTACGAACAGTAGATCGATATGCCACAATTATTATTGTGAATCCTTTGGCAGTAAGTGGATTAATCTGACGGAACGCACCACCACCATCCACAAGAGCCACGTATCAGGACAATAATGATTTTCGAACATGAATAGACGATTCAGATTTGGACATTCGTGAGGTTGCAGTTCAGATGGGGATCCTTTGGTGGATTTCAACTATGATTAGTTGGTCGAGAAGAGAGACAGAGAGAGAGAGAGAGAAAGAGAGAGCGAGACAAGAAGAAAGTGTTCGGTTTCATGTTGACGAGAATCTCCATTGGATTGACGTAACTAAAGATACCAATTGATCTATATGCACGCATGAAAATCGGTTTATATATATCTATCGTTTGTATCCATAGCTTCGCCCGAAGCAAGAAATATTTTTTTGGCAAATATGATGTGAATAACAATTTTGTCCTAATCTATCAAAAATGTTTCTCAGTATCGTTGCTATTTTTCATTAATTGTGCTACCGATTGTGCTGGTTTTTGGCTAAATCAAAAGAGCAGCGTCTAGTTAGACTCCTCAATAATTTAGGGAAAAAAAAAATTTTAAGAAAAGCTTCGGAGTTATCCCTAGAATCGAGGATTTTTTTAAATTGTTATCCATGAAAATGTAATACTGTGTAATCTTTGATTGTCAACATTTTTAATGCGGGATGGGGAATTTTTTTGAAAATTTGAAACTACCACCTTAAAAGGAAAAGAAGAGGTACGTCCACGTGCACAGTATAGGCGTCGTAAAATTTCACTAAGTCTACTCGCAGCATTCCACTATGTCAACCTGTAATTTTTCTCGTGTCACCCACTGATTTTGATTGACTTTCTGCTTTTAAAAAAATTACTATGCGTGTTCGTAAATGTTGATAAATTTAACGGTATAGAACCCTGATGTCATGGTAAGAATTTTTAAATAAATTTTCTCTATGTACGATGAAGATGAACGAATGAGTTCGTGCTTTGGTAAACTCTTTGTGCCGGAAATTGCTTCGAAGAGAGAAAGAGAAAAAGAGAGAGAGAGAGAGAGCAATGTCTGCGAGTTTCATTTCGATTTATTTATTTCATTTTTGTCTTACAACATCATACGAACTATAGAAAGAGATGGAAAGTGTTGAGCAATGAAAAGTCAAGATTTACGATGAAGAATGTGTCGTCGTAGGTGCCAATGGTACAGTGGCGTTAAAAAATAAATAAATAAAACAAAAGAAAAAGTAAAGAAGAGAGATAGAATACAAAAAATAAAACGGCGAGAAAAGTGAAGAATAAAGAAAGAAGAAAGAGGATGAAACAGAAGAAGAAAGAAGAATAAGAAAAAGAGAAAGGCGCAGAAAAATAGAAAAAGTGAAAAAGAAGAGAGAAACACAATAAAAAAAAAGAATAAAAATACAGCAAGTGAAGATGGAAAAAAAAATTGGGAGGAATGGAAAAGAAATATGAGAAGAAGAAGAAAGAACTATATGAACAGGAAGAGAGAAAAAGAGACACATTTCGATTGACCCATATCCTTGGGCAAAAGTGAATAGGTGACAAAATATAGAGCAGACATGAAAACAGCTCAATATAAAAGTACTGGATAAAGTCATGGATGGTACGAGGTAAAGGTTTGTACAAGTTTCGCGAAATGAAACTACGGTAAATTGTTCCGAATGTGAAACTTGTCGAGGCAACGTTTCTCGTATCAAAACGGAAGCAATTAAAAGCCGTGCAATGCTGTCTTTCTCTCTCGCTCATTCTCTTCTTTTAGATACAATTCCAGAGCTTCCTATTCAACGATACACGGAATGTAACCTCACGCTTTCCTGCTCGGGGCTCAAAACCCCCAGGGTGGCAAAAGAAAAAAAAATCTTGTTTGTATCGGCACGAAAAACAAGCCAACCGATGAGAACATAAAATCAAATATCTCCTCTAGTGTTGACGAAAACAAAATTAGAAAGATATATCGGGGCAATGTTTTCTCATATAAATATATGTCTATTTCATTTTTTTACCACATCGCATTCAAGTGTTTTATTACTTTACATTTCTTCAAATTATCATTTGAACTATGAACCTCTTTGAATGACAAACCGATTTTTTTAATAATTATTTGCAATCATTTTCAAATTATTTGTCGATAAATATATTAATCACTATTGACATCATTTTGGACGAGACAGTTTTCGTCATACAGTCATTCTAATTCACTGATCCATAAAAGGTTTCATTCGCTAAAAAATTAAATTATGATTTTTATCCCCAATGAAAAAAAAAAAAAAAAAAAATTGTCGTTAAAAATGATCATAAGTCAACATGACATGGCAACTATCATGTTTCTTCATCACACCAAACCTAAATAAAATACAACTGTCCGACGAAATTAAATCAAGAAATATTCGACAAATAACTTGGAAAAAAAAAATCTATAATATTTTTTTTCTGGTCATAAAAACTCTCGGGCCCTATCACGAAATTGGTTCAGACGTGATAAATTTTCATTTAAATAAATAGAAGAACATTTTCGGAAGCCCTTTCTTGATAAATTATTACACACGTTTATTTACCATTAAAAAAAAAAAAAAAAAATTATACATTGAAATGTTAATATAAAAAAAAAAAATTAGTTTTACGAATTATTATAAATCATTTTAATACCTGCGTTCGAAAATGGATGATTACGTTGTGAACAAATAGAACAATCGAAATTGGGAGGCAATCCGAATTTGTTTTTGATGTTTTTCTCAACATTTTGTTATTATACTGAGACACAAAAATAGTTTTGAAACTAAAGAAAGGCTAGTGGGGTTTGTAAGGTTTTCCGAGTAAAGAAAAATTGACGTAATCAAGTCTTGCTTGGCCTGGGTCCTAACTAATTGCCCGTCAAGGATCGTGATTACGTCACTTTGTCAGTTTACCTATATACCGATCTTCCTGCCTGCCACTAAATGTTTCAACCACATATATACATATATTTATCGCACCTGTGTGTGGCTTACTACACTTTCCACGATTTGCATTCCTACATTTGTTCCACGGAAGCACCGATCTCTATCTTGTACTTGTTCCAACCATCGCTCACTGATACTCAGCATCAGCGCACTCATTTATCAACACAATCGCCGCAAGACATTCTAGCGTTTATGACTAAGCGATTCACCGTGGAAATTCTTTAATTTTTTATTCCATATACGTGTACCAAATAAATGTTTAAATTTTCATTCATTTATACAGGAGAGTAAATATAAAAGCATCAACAACCATAAAAAATGAAAATAAAATCAGAGGTTGTTTTGTTGTCATGTAAAGTTGTTACTCAAAGAAATGTGTTTTTCTGCTTTTTTTTTTATCTACTTTAGATCGACGTGAATAAAAAAAAGCCAAATGAATATTTTCAACGCTAACTTAAATGAAAACTAAAATCATTTGATTAAACAAAATGATGTTAGAACGAGATTCAAGATATAGAATCTGTTTATTTCTCAATTTGTCGTGTTTACAAATTTTTACATTTTTTTTTTTTTCTTCACAGTCCTCGACAACGAATAAACATCGAATTTGTGAAATAAAAATAAATCAAAATACTTTGGGCGAAAAGTGTTAGAGAAATGAATTACTAAACTTGATAGATTCATGAGAGAATCTTGAAATTCACCCCTCGAAAATTTCCGACGAAGAGGATCCGAAAATAAAATATATGTGAGGGAGCGATCTTTTCCAAGTGTGGCGCTGTCATCGACGACTAATTTTAGGCTCGGAACAATTAATCGTACTCCGAGTCAGAATAAAAAATGTGAGACACCGTCTGACAGCTTTGCTGCTACGACCAACTTTCGGAAGAAATTAGAAACAAAAAATACTAAAATAACACCAGCCATCTTCACGAGAGAAAATCTTGCGAGACAATTTACTAACGATTAACGAGTCTCCCGACTGCCATTACTCTCTCACCTTAATTGACCCAGGGGAAAAATCGTGCCAAAAAAAAGCGGAAAAGATATGATTCTTATTATTAAAGAACAACAAACAAAATACGAACATTTGAAATTTCTCAATCAATTTTTTGTTCTCCTATAAATTTCTAATTTTTCTAATGGTCTTATTTAAACACGATTTAAATAATTGAACAAATATTTTCAGAAATTTAGTTTTCAAATAAAATAAACAAGGAAAAACTTTTCTCTCCGAATAGTTAGGGCTGAAAGTTCAAAGGGATGAACCGTCGCTCCTGGTAACTAAGCTCTCATTCTGATGAAGCAGACGTTTGTTTGCCACGCATATGTGAGATTGAACGTGCGATATAATGGTAAAGGTTTACACATGCATGCATATAGAATATATATATAACGAGCGTGGTTTATTTTACGCAAGTATGCCGAGGTTTCGTTGAGTTTGTCACCACTGTTTGCCGATTGCAGTCAAAGTGCATGCGAATCAGCGCATCAAGCTGGACCAAAGCTTCGATAGCTTTGAGGGAGCTTCAAATATAGATAGCATAAGGTACAGAGGCAACGGGCGACATTTCGATGTCGTTCGTAATTAAAACATTCTTGGGCGGAAGCTGCTAGGATCGAGGTTTGGAAACAAACTTTGCCCTTAAAGAAAAAAAAAGAAGTCTACCCCTTGGAACGATGAAACAGCGGTCACAGGAATCATCAGTTTTTTCGCTTCAATTTTGCGTCTACACAAATATCATTAAAGTTTGGGAATATGAAGGTTCTAGTCTTGCCGAGAAATGAGGAAAGAAATTCAAAATTGGAAGTGTTTTTAAATTTTTACACATTAACAAAAATTGCTATAACTATTATTCTCTTCTATTCTATTGTTCTCTCTCTAGGCCGTAGTACTTGGCGAGTTCGTACCATGAGAAATACATTACGTGATTCTACCTAAGCAAAAAACTCGCCAAGTACTACGGACGAAATTATTTTTCAATCTAATTTTTTTCTCCACGTTTTGTTTTATCTTGATTTTTTTTCTCTGTTCTTTTGACCGATTTTTATTTTTGTACATTGGTGACTTTTTTCAATAACCAACTGATTTTGCTTTTTATTAAATACTCCATCCTCAAGAGACAATGAAATTCTTGTCCTATTATTGATATTATAAATTTTAGTGCTGAATGTAAATCATTCTTGATCTTGCCAATTTTTTGAAAATTTTGTACTTTTTTGGGTAGTTTTTTTCTGTGAATAAAAATATTTGTTCATAAGTATAATAGCTGGAAGAAAATTGAAGCCCCTAAACAATTTGATTTTGCATTCGAATGAAACCTCACTTGATATTCATTATACTCCATGTCTCGTTCTCGATGATATACAATTGTAGTCATGCTTGTCATGCCTAATTCACAACGTTTAGCGCCATTTTTCAAAAAAAAGGGGCTAGGGAAGTAGATGTCACTACTGGTGTCACCAACCTAACCTCATATTGTTTCGTTGTGCCGAAACACGAACACGTTTTTTCGCCTTGATTTCCAAGAGTGAAATATAATTAAAAGAAAACAAAATAAAATGCCAGATAAGAAGAAGAGGAGGAAACGATCGCGATCACAATCCAGATCAAGATCGAAGGATAGCGACAGAAATGGCGACATCAGGAAGTTACAAGAACAAGTGGATAACCTAACAAGGGTTATCCAGACGCTAACACGTGTTCCAGACGAACGAAGTGTTGCGGAAAAAGTTAATATCAACCCAGAGATTGTTTCAAATGGTAAGTTAAACTCCATACGAGTTGAATTGTTTAATTGAGACGTACGGTATACAAGAGGTCTCATCTTTCCACACGAGAGATGAGAATCAGATTCCATACGAATTTGATGAACGATTACCCCTCAAAAAATTCTCAAAAAATTCTCATTTTTCCACACGAGAAATGAGAATCAGATTTCATAAAAATCTGATGATCGTAGATCGGTTCAACAAGAACCTATGATCTCGCAAAACACAATAAGTGTTACCTTGTCCTACATCCTTATCACTACTCATACAGGTGACGACAAAAATAAGGAGAATGAGGCTCCGGAGGAGTCTTCGAGGACTAACGAGGTCAAGAAAACCCAAGTTGCGGAGGAGAATTTTGATACAGAAAATGAGGCTGCGAAGACTGAGTCTTCGACAACTGAGAACAGCGAAGGAAAAAATCCTGAAGAAGTCTGCGAAGACTTTGTGATGAGAGACAATGTTTTGAAAGCCCTCGGAGTAGACTTAAGTACGTCAAAATTTAAGGAAATAAAATATCACGAGGAGCTTAAAAACACATGGTCACAATGGACCAAACGAGGCCTTCCGGAGAAGAATAAAAAAGAAATTTTAGAGTCGTATAACCGGAAAACTGATCTCTACCTTGAAGCACCAAAAATCAATCTTGAGATAACCCCGCTGTTGTCAGAAATCGCGAAGAAAAAGGATGAACATTTTGTGGACACACAAAATTGCGTAGGTACAGCATTAGCTGCTCTAGGCGCAGCAGTATCGATGCTCATCGATCCTCCGGAAAATGGATTGGACGAAGAAATTTTTACAAATTTGTTAAGCCACACTGGTCAATTGTTGACCGATGTTTTCTATCAACAAACCGTTGCACGAAAATCCTTTATCACACCACAACTCAGCAAAAGCATAAAACCAACGGTAGATGCAATGATATCAGATGAGTGGCTGTACGGGAACAATTTGAAAGATAAAGTGAAAGAGGCAAAAGAGATTGAAAAAGCGTGCACGGAAATAAAAGAAAAGCCTCAAACAAAAACGAATCTCCCATTTCGAAGTCAGGGAAACTCGAAATACCCACTCCCGAACAGTACGCGAGTGGGTCATCGTCATCAACAGAAACGCAAAGTTTTTTCCTTCAAAAAGAAACAAAATTATCAAACATCCCAGTTTGCAGCGAAGCCGACAATGCAAATGACGAACCAATCTTCATCGAAGAAATAGTCAAGGTAAATCATATTGCAGGACGTTTAAAGTTATTTATCGATAAATGGGAACAAATTACCACCGATAAATATATTTTGAATTATGTTAAAGGATACCGTATCCCTTTCACAGAAGAACCAGTACAAAACAAAGTAATTCAAAAAATATTTAGAAAGGAAGAGAAAATACTCTTGCGAATCGAAATTGACAAATTATTAGATAAGGGTGCAATAGAAGAGTGCAACCATAGTGAAAACGAGTTTATTTCTCCGTACTTCCTCGTTCCAAAACCTGACGGTACTAATCGCTTTATCTTTAACTTGAAAGAATTGAATCAATTCATTCAACCACCACATTTTAAGCTAGAAGATATAAGATCTGTACTAAACTTGGTATCCAAGAACGATTTTATGGTTTCCGTAGATTTGAAGGACGCATATTACGTTGTGCCCATTCATCACGGATACAGGAAATTTTTGCGCTTCATCTTCGAAGACAAACTATTCCAATTTACTTGCTTACCTTTCGGCTTATGCACAAGTCCATATATCTTTACGAAAATATTAAAACCTGTTGTAAATAAACTGAGATCAAAAGGAATGTTATCGATAGTTTATCTCGATGATTTTCTTATTACAGAAAACTCGAAGGCTATGTGCAAGAAAAAAGCACAACAAGCTGTAAACATTCTACAACGCTTAGGTTTTATTATAAATTTCGAAAAGAGTGTATTGCAACCAAGCCAAAAATGTAAATACTTAGGTTTTGTAATTGACTCTGTAAACTATACGTTAGGACTGCCAGACAAAAAGAAAAAACAAATTGTAGAATTTTCAAGTAAGTGGGAAAACGGAATGAGTTACAGAATCCGTGAATTTGCAGAATTTTTAGGCGTGTTGACGGCTGCCTGCCCAGCAGTAGCCTACGGCTTCATTCATTGTAAACGACTCGAAAGGGAGAAATTTCTAGCGCTCAAATTTAATGGTGGGAATTATGATGCGAAAATTCGAATAAATACAAAGATGATTGAGGACTTTGAGTGGTGGAAAACAAATGCAGCTATTGGCATTAATCCAATCAGAAATCAGAGATTTTGTATTGAAATATTTTCGGATGCCTCGATGACAGGCTGGGGTTCTTATTGCAACAAAAAACACGCTTCAGGTTTCTGGAACAAGGAAGAGAGAAAGAAACACATCAACTTTCTTGAATTACTCGCTGCCTTTTTTGCCTTAAAGTCTTTTGCTTCAGAATTGACAGACTGTGAAGTGTTATTAAGAATAGACAACAACACAGCGATCGCGTATATAAATAGAGCCGGAGGCGTACAATACCCTCATCTTAGTGAGCTTTCTCGAAAAATTTGGGAATGGTGCGAAAGAAGGAAAATGTGGCTGAAAGCTTCTTACATTAGTTCATCAGAAAATGTAGATGCAGACAAAGCATCACGAGAGTCAAATATCGATGGCGAATGGGGATTATCACAATTCGCATTTGAGCAAATTGAAAACCATTATGGTACATTTTCCATCGATCTTTTTGCATCGAGGTTGAATAAAAAATGTATAAAATTCTACTCTCGTTTTCCAGATCCAGAGGCTGAGAAAGTCGACGCTTTTACAGTATCGTGGAAGTTCGAATATTTTTACGCTTTTCCTCCTTTCGCACTTATTCTAAGAGTTTTGAGAAAGATAATAGATGATGAAGCTACGGGCGTTCTTGTGGTACCAGCTTGGTTTTCACAACCATGGTACCCTTTGTTTACATCTTGCTTGATAGAGCCCACGATTACATTTCATCCTAGTAATTCGCTTTTGGTTTCTCCTTGCAGAGAAAAGATTCATCCATTATCATCCCACCTTTCCTTGGTGGTAGGGAAATTATCCGGAAAGCATTTTCGAGGAAAGGAATCGACGAAAAAGCTGTCGATGTTATGATCAATTCCATTACAAAATCAACTCTCAAGCAGTACGAAAGTAGCTTAAGATTTTGGTGGAATTTTACGCAATCAAACGACATTGATATGTATGATGCAAAAACGACAGATATAGTCAAGTTTTTGAATCAAAGATTCGATACAAACATAGGATACAGTGCTCTCAATACAGATCGAGCAGCGATTTCTTTGATTTCCGCTTATGATATAAATTCGGATGGATTAATTGGACGTTTTATGAAAGGAATCTATAAGATAAAACCTACTAAGCCAAAGTATAATTCAACTTGGGACGTAACACCCGTTTTAGATTATTTAGAAAAACTTCGACCTCTGAAAGATCTAAAAATTATGGAAGCTACTCAGAAAGTAGCGACACTATTAGCACTTACAACTGCCCAGAGACTGCAGACTCTCGCTTTGATTAAGATTGAAAATATTGAAAAGAATGAAAAAGAAATACGAATAAAAATCACAGATCAAATAAAAACATCAAAACCTGGAGCTTATCAGCCAGAGTTGATACTACCGTTTTTCAAGGACAGGCCAAAAATATGCGTAGCATCAATCGTTCTCGAATATATCGAAATAACGAAAAATCTGCGAGACAAAAATAACACGAATCTCTTCATTACCACTACAAAACCCTTTGGTGCAGCATCGTCTCAAACAATCAGCCACTGGATCAAAGGACTTTTAAAAGATGCAGGCATTGACACAAATGTGTTTTCAGCGTACAGCACGCGACATGCATCGGTTTCAGCTGCTCATAAAAGAGGAGTTGATATAGATACGATAAGACGAAGTGCCGGATGGGCACCCACATCTCAAACATTTTTTAAGTTTTATAATAAACCCATCATAAATTCTAATGAATTGTTTTCAAAAGTAATTTTAAGTAAAAGATCTGTATAAGTTCTATTGTAATTCATGAATACATAACAACGAGCAAATAAATAAAACAGGCTCAAAACGAAATTATCACGATCTCTAAAGAACTACAATTGTATATCATCGAGAACGAGACATGGAGTATAATCGAAAGATCAAACGAGCCCGAAGGGCGAAGTTTGATCCAGATTATACGAAAGGTCTCGTTCGAAGATGATAGACTCCCACCCTATATACCCAAAAAAAAAAAAAAAAAAAAAAAACCCTATCATCTTCACATGAAAACGTGATAATTGTATCTTCTTTACACAAAACAATATGAGGTTAGGTTGGTGACACCAGTAGTGACATCTACTTCCCTAGCCCCTTTTTTTTGAAAAATGGCGCTAAACGTTGTGAATTAGGCATGACAAGCATGACTACAATTGTATATCATCTTCGAACGAGACCTTTCGTATAATCTGGATCAAACTTCGCCCTTCGGGCTCGTTTGATCTTTCGATTTTCTGCCATCCATTTGCCAGATGTCTAGTTACGTAATAGTATTTACTGAAAAGGTTGGATTAAATTGTGAGTATGTATTTTTACGATATGAATATTGTTGTTAGCATGCAAGACTATTCGATTCCTGAGAGATTTTGCTTAAAGAAACTATGATTATCAAATGATTTTCAATAATTCGCTTAGCGGGGACTATTTTCAAATGGAATTGATGCGGTTGATTTGTATGTCTGTTAGGAGTGTGATTACTGGGAGCTAATAATTGAACTTCGATATTTGAAGGACTGCAGTATCTAGACACAAAAAGAACTCGAAACATAAATTTCCAAAATCTGACAGTGATGCGTGGAAAAAAAGAGTGAGAAAAATATATACACTCAAGGACATAAATATATTCCCGTGATTGTGACAGCATGAAGGGTAGTGCAGTGTAGAAAGGGTTTTAGAAGGGTGAGGGATGAGGGATTCATGGCAAGGGGGGTGGCGGAGAGGGAAAAAGAGAGAGCGACAAAATTGAACGTGTATATAAGAGGGAAAAGGAAGAGTGGGAGAGTTGGAAAGGGATTTTACTGCGTGCTAGAACAGCCAACGCATTCACACGACTATGAGTGTCATGTTTTATAGAATGTTCAACTCGCATTTAGAGCTTGGGACAAGTCAGGAGTGCCTGCCGCTTCAAGAGTGAGAGAGGGCACTTAAAAGTTGAAGAGCACGTGGCTTGCCACATTCGCACCCCCTCTTCTCACCGTTCGCATCCCTTGGAACGACGGATATTGCACTATGCATTACCGTTACCACATTTCCGTTTGAAACCAAATTTCCCTACGAGATTGGTCATCATCGGATTCGATCGAACTCGATCGATGTGAATTCAATCCAAGTTCTCAAAATAATGTACTTAAAACTTTATGCTACTTATTCAAATGAACGATTAACTCAAATAATTAAATGAACCAATTTTTCATTTGTGATTGATCATGAAAACTGCTTTCAATCGTGTATCCAGGTGAAACATACCATTTTTTTAATTTCCCGCGAGGAAAATTCATGTCCAGCGAAATAAAACGCCAGGCAAGGAAATAAAGAAATAAAAAAAACGCATGAAAACAAAAGAAATACGTGGTACGGATCAGTCAGCATTTGAAAGTGGGTCTAGGCATGGTGGAAAAATGTTTTCGTTGCAGGTCGTTTGGGACGATGGAAAACAAGAAGCGTTTGTATACACATATACGTTGGTCCGTATACCTATATGTGTGTTGTGTATTTACGAAGGGGGATACTCGAAAACTGCAACGACGACGAGAGGAGCGATGTCATTTCGCTTTCGTATATCGTCGGCCTCCGGTATGAGCGTTCGCGATTTCTATAACATATCTCACACACTCCTCGTGGACGAGCGCTCTGGGTCGTTCATCCCACATTGTTTCATGTTCGAGTGCTTCTCATCCTCTTGAAAAAATCACACAACTGGTACTCCGACGTTATAATTTTAGTATACATGTAAATACACAGTGTCGCTGAATTCGGGCTTAAGGTTTAGTGAGTAAGTGAATCGTTAAATTTTTGAATTTTTGAACTTTGGATATGTTTTGCTCAAATGTAACGTTTAGGATATACTAATGAAAAAATATAATTGCCAATGACGTACCTCAAGAGCAAAGGCAGGGTGTGTCGAAGCCACACACACACTGCTGTCTTTCGTCAGTGCGCTGGAATGGTCAAGATTCGTTAATCAGTCAATCTCATATACAGTGGGTCACAGCAGAAAATAGTTAATTAATTTTTTCCTCAGATTTTCATAAAGTAACCGATGATCATTATACCTTGGATTGCAAATTTTAGGATACCCTATATGTAGACGTTTATCTTGTCGGCACATCGTTCATTTCATCAATTCCTCTACTCCGTTTCGCTCTTTCTCTTCATCTGAATGTGGCTTTTACCCTCTGGTTCAAACGGTAGCAGCCTATATACTAACGGGAAATTCATATCCTTGCAACCCTTGCTGAGGGGTTGTTGCACTCGCCCCTCGTCCTTTCTCTTCGCTCATCCCACGACGTGGGGGGTAATACGTCGCTTTGTAATTTAATTAGAAGAACCGCAACGTAGTTTCTAATGAGAGGGCTACGAACGCCGAACAGTCGAGAAAGGGATGTTGCTTTTTGATGCCCTTTTCTCTGTCTATCTTATCCTTCTCCTCTCTCCGTCTCGGTCTTCCTTTGCGTTCGTCCTGCGGCTTCTGTCACGCTCTACTGCGCTTCCGCAACTGTTATTCGATGACTCCCCCGTCCATCTCTGTCAGGTCTCCAACTTTTTTACTTGTCCCAAGCTTCTCTTATTTCATTGTTGCTTTCCTTTTTTTCTATACGAAGGGCTTTTTTTTATGCTTTCATTTCAATGTTCAATCCTTCGTAGCCTGAATTCTTGATCCACGTTCTGAGGCCTCTTCAGTGACTTGGCGCGTTACCCAGAGCCTTATCTACTCGATTCTGTCAAGAGTAAAGATCCTTTTCTTCATATATGTATATATAAACATACATATATGTGTATATATATTGATAAGAAAGAGGGCGTGTATATAAACATATATAGGAAGTCTTTGACGCTTCTGGGGAAACAAAGAGACTCAGATTGAAATTCGCTCGTTGCAGCAACGGACCAGGAACGCATTTCTCGTTCTTCGAAGTCTATTTCTCTCCTTCCCACCTCCTCTTACTTAGTTTTTCCTCTTTCTGGATCTTTCTCTATCTCTCGTATTCTTGATCCAACCTCTCCTCCAATCCCATCAAGTTCGACGTTATTCTTTCTATTACGAGACGATAAGACTGACGAAGTTGGTTGAGATTCTACCCTCCCCATGCTTTTCACTCTGGTTCACCCTGTCGTCGGGTTTGTCCCTCATCCTCCATTTATTCCAGCCCTATTCATTGAATTCTCTCAGAGTCCCAGAGTGAAACTCTCATCGCTTCACGGAGGAAAAAAAAGGAAAATCTCTTCCTCTCGTCATTCGCTATTTCTTCTATCTCCCAGCTGCTCCACACCCTTTTGGCCCTTATTTTGACGGAGCACATCCAACAATGAATATATCTTCGTCTTTGTCTCTTTCTTCGTCTTTTGTTGGGATCTCAACAAGGTATCTCTCCTCTTCCGGTAAACCAAACCAAGCGGCAATGCGTAGATAAAGAATGTGCGCCGATGAACCTGATGTACTTGGGGTTATGTGTGTTACTGTTAATTTAATGCGGATGTAGTCAAAAGTCGATGCATCTTGAATTCTGCTCCTTGATCATTGTGATTTTGATTTGTGTGGTGAATTGATCTCCATTTAAACATGATGAAATATGGAGAATTATTAAGTTGCCTTGAGCTTACGATCTGAAAAAAAGACGAAAGAAAATCTTCAATTGAAAAGATAATGTTCGAGGCTGGAAGAATCTGCTTTTATCTTAAAGTAGTCAGAGTTTCTGTGGTGTCTGGATATTCCGAAAGTCAGCCATGACGTTTGTATATGCTAATTCTTATCAAGAGAGACCAATGCAGGCACCACCCTTGGCTGAGTTTCATCCATCCATCTATATAACTCGTAGCACCATGGCTGTAGAAGATTCCAGAAAGTTGGAGCATTGACTGGAAAGACTACCATCCAAGCGGGAATCGCTGGATCCTTGAACGAAGATTGTTTCTATCCATGAGCAAGTACCGGCGAAAATTCGAATGAATGCTTCATTCAGGTTTGTGCAGAAGATGGATTCATCTCGAACTAGTCAGTTTGATATAACAGCGCATTGGAATATTTGTTAGTAGTGACTGTCACTTATCTTAGAATGAAAAAAAAGAGAGAAAAGGAAAGCGGTAGGGAGCGATCCTAAAATGGATGGCAGGAACATACGGGATTTGGAAATCTGTTCGATTTTGGGACCTGTTGTTCAACGCAAAAGATCTGAACCTGTAGATGACCGGGATTATAGATGTCAAGAATCGCTATAAGTCGCTAAATTTGATCACGAAAACAAATTAAAGAAAATATATCACCCTGCCCTAGTATTTCACTGGAAAGTGTAGGAAATTTAACAATTTTCCGTGGAACCCTCCTCTCGCGTTACCCAGAGCGAACGATGTGTCTTGTGTTTGTGTGTCTTCGCCTATCTGTCTATGTGCTTCTTTCGTTGATGGCAGAACCGTTGGTGTACTGAGCCTATATTTAGGTTTCCTGGTCCTATGAAGATTGGTCAATTGCCAAAACCTCCTGGAGACCGGATCTTGACTGGAATAGCATATATTTGGAAGCAACTTATTACAGAGCCCAAGAGCGTATGAACTTCATCGCTTATCTGTTCACCTGTATTTAATCTGATGAGGATTAATAGAAAGCCATCAAACAGGACCTACCATTGGTCCTTCTCGTATGAAGGACAAGAGAAGGAATGACATAGATCCTAGTGAGACATACGAGGGAGTTTGGGCTCGTAAACGAATTCTTAACGGCCGTAACTCAGCGGAATCGCGTGACGCTTCGGGACAACGTACGAGGACACGTTAAAGCAAAGACCAAGCAAGCTGAGAAACGAAGGTAAAGTAAGAGAGAAAGAGGGAAAGAGAGACAGAGAAAGAGGAAAAGCACACGGTGGCGAAGGTTGAAGGGATTATTAAGTCAGCCGTCGTTGGTCCTAGTTGTGAGACAGCCTCGGTTCTCCCGTATCGCTGGATCGCGTCGCCGGCTCGTAATTCACATCAGGCGACACGTGGCCAGAGTTACTCCCTCGGGTAACACTAAAGAACTGGCTCGCTCGGGCTTCCTGACTTCCTACATCGCGTATACACTGTACTTATTGCATCCCCCTCCTTCCTCTTTCCTTCGTGTTTCCACAGTGAAAAGCGAGCAGGCGGGTACTTTGGTTCGCGATTATTAAGCAAGACCCTCTATGGAATAACCCCCAACCACTGCTGACTTTAATATGTATTTGTGATGGAAGATAACTGAGGAAGAAAACTCCCGGAAAGAGTCTCATGTACTTAAACTTTGTTATAACCCACGTCTTGAATAACATCCCGGAATTTCAGTCTACCTATGCATACTTTTGGGTTTTAACTAATTGGTTTATGATAACAAAGATTATATTCATTAATGCACAATGGAAATCATTTTCCTGTTAATAATATTACATGTGCGGAAATGAATGAATGGCATTGCTCGTAAGTTGCCACATTGCGCTTATTGGTAGATCACGCGCGATGAAAATCATTTCTTCTCGCACTTGTGGCATAAATTACTATTCCCTACATGAGCTACTAACGATAAATAGATCAGAGAAACTCCTGTTGGATCATGCGCCATCTCTCCTGGCTTTTTTTAACTCAAAACCCAATGGAATCTCTATCAGGACAGGATGCAATACATCAGCAGTGTAGATCAACGTTGTGCGAGGCTATTCCTCTTGGGATTCTGTGACAGGCCGAAATCCACAGAGATTATTCGCTTTTCCAAACAGGTCACCCTCATAAAAGTTTTAACAGCTCGCTTGACACTCGTTTGGATCCCTCTCGAAACCCTCCTATTCCTCCCTTACCCACGGGTGAAATCCCGCTGGTTGGTATCGCGTCATAACGTCCGATACGTAATCCTGTTCTGTTACTGCACCAAACAAATCAGCATTCCATTATACCGCTAGGTGTTGCATGATCGGAGGTAGAAATGGTACAGGCAAACGTCATGATTCCGGACGCCTGACTCTCGCCGGTATATCCATTTAAAAGTTTCATAATCGAACTTCCCTGAATTGTTTATGGTGTGCCGGGAGTTTTCTGGCTTACAATCTGGTCCTCCCTTCGGTAGTTGCTCTAGAAGGAAAAGATCTCGAAAAGGTTGGACGTCAGTTTTGAGTTATGATACGAGGCTTTGATGCGTTTTCGGAATCTTCCTTTTTCTCAAGACAACGACGAAGGTCTTTTCCTCCCTTGTTGACCGCCGTGGAAACTTATATGATGTCTGGACAACTTTTACTAGACTTGTTGGTTGCCATCGTCTTTAGTTGGCTAGGTTAGTGATTTATCCACCAGAGTAGCCACCGATTCGGAATCAGTTGATTTCTTGGTTAGATAACGTTGGGCGGAAGATCGAATGGATATTGGGCAGATATGGATTTTATCAGGTGGCTAAGTTAGACATTTCACTCTGAAGATCTGCCCGTCCAGGTCACGCAAACTTCCTAGAAATGCTGATCGCGTTCGATGAAATGTCTGATATAAATTTAAAAGTGTATAAACCTAACGAAGTTTTGTCCAAGCTTGCAAGTGGAACATTTATTAGAGACCTACCTGATTAGTTCCGGATCGATCCTCTAGGTTGGTTTATGACATATTTCCGTTCTTAGAGGTTTATTCACACCCAAATGGCATCGGGTACATGTGTACGGGTATGTCTACGAGAAGATGAAATGCATCAGGAGGATGCTTATATCAGGGTGCTTGAGCACTGCGCTTTGGCCCGGGTGACTCCTTTATTAATTATTCACCTTCTACAGCGGTATGAGGGTCCTAAAGCGCCTAATGAGTATCGCACATACCCACTTGTACGATCTCTACGACTTGGTATACATGCCAACACGTTCACGTTCATTGCATCCAGTCTATGTAGACTAGGTGGGGCTTTTCTACTAGGAAGTGTAATCTAAGCATATCTCGTTCGCCCTCTGGGTTTTCCAGTCGTCTGTGTCGTTAAGCTACCACTTGCCTCTCTCCTCTGGTAAGCTGGTCATGAAAAAATATTATCTTTTAGGTCCTTTATCGATGTGATCGTTAATCAATCAGGAAAGCTTTGTTGTTTTGAAACGAAGGAGGGTAGACAGCAGGGAGAGGGGTCCTGAGGGAGGTCCCGAACATGAAGACACTTATCAAGATGATAAGCAAGGAGGGCACACGGAAAATCGTACGAAGTAAAGATGGCCTTGGGCAGAAAACAAACCCGCTTTAGTTTTATTATGCACGCCCATGCTTCTTTGCTCCTCTCAATCTTTTTTCTCTTACCACCCTACAGCTCTACAGCCTCTAATACACTCGGGGTTCTCTTTGTTTTCACTCCGGTCATTTTTTTTCTTTTTCTTTCTCCTTTTTACTACCTTCTCCTCGTTTCTCCTGGAGACTTGCAGTTGCCGAGCGAGTGCAGTCAACACAGTGAAAGAACAATGGCGATTGTTAGACGCCGCCATGGCCAACGGAACGGGAAAGAAGAAAAGGGCCCGTCCTCTCGTAACGACGTTGCTTTATCGCAGCTACGCGTTCAGGACAAGATACCTTCCACGAGAACTTCTGTATGCTCCAAGACAACCGCAACGAGAAAATAAGAGTGGGAGACAGCGCAGCCAAGAACCTCCATAGTGGTGAAACGAGTGGGGAACGCGGATAAGATCCTACGACAGTATCCCAAAGGACTAGAAAGACCTTCCGAGAATCGTACTATCGATTATCAACCAAGAAATCCACCTCTTCGTCTTCGTTGCTCTGCCGACTCGGGTTCAAAGGAAACGACTAAGTTGCCGAGTGTTGGACACCCTTATCGCGCATACGAACTCGTCGTTCCCCCTACCACCCATTTGTTGTCACTCACAATGTCGCTACATATCACCGAGGTAACCCGTACCCCAGGACACTTTGAAAATGTTGGTTCAATACACATAGTATTTCCTTTTATTCACTGAAACGAGATAATAAAATATACGATTCAGAATAATAGAGCAGTGAAGTTCCAAATGAAATTTGATTGTTGTAGATTATCTACGGTAGATAATTAAAATGGAATAAAATTGGAATATCGCAAAACTTCATATGGAATTTGTCGAAATATGTCTATGTAACGCAGCGTAAAATTCCTTACGACTTTTCATGAAAATTACGATCTGAGCTAGAGCCAAACGACGGCTTCATATCGAGACATAACACCCCTTTTTGGCGGTTACAAAATAGCATAATATAGTAAAGTTGGTACACGACATACCAATGATAAACAATTTTTTTTTTTTTACATACATTCTCGTATTCTAGGCGCAAAAAATGGCACTTTGCCAGAGAATATCGACTGCCGTGTACCTTTCCCTCCTATGTCTACCCTTGTCGAGGGGCTTTATTCCACGTTTGTTTTGCACTCACTTCTTACGCTACTTTGCATTCGGTTGATAATTCTGGCAGAATTTTTTCTTCCCGCTGTGGCCAAATATTTGACACTTTTCCAGACTACTGTTGGACGTCACCCCAAATTACAAGCACCCTTCGAAGCACTTCCGTTTTGAAGTGATATTTCACTCTTAATCACTGAACATTTTTATAAATATAATTATGACAATGCGAACATTTGAGGGAAATGAGGGAATTACGAAACGATAGCCAGTTTAATCATAAATCAAATGATTATCCATTTGAATTGTAATTGAAGTCTATTTCTTGAATAATCTACATCATCAATAATATTTTTGGACAAATAATGTAATTCAAATATTCAAACAATCAGCTTTTTATTCGATAAATGAAAGAATTTTTTTTGTAATCTCTTTCTACGTTTATCGTACTAGGCAAAGGGATTATCTCGTTTGCACCTCCTCTCTTTCAGCCGCCGAAGTGAATCGAATCGCACGTTTCCGTCAACGATTCGTCGATATTCCTAAAATCGAATATTCTCCACAGAATAATTGACTTTATTGAATTAGCCTGGTTGCATTGCGGAATACTACGCGTACTTTTGCATTCCTGTATATTGTCATCACCACCCCCAACAAGCATAAGCGGAAATGGAAAATGTGCGTGGACACTCCTGGCTCAATACTCACCAGATAAAACAGATTTTGTTTGATTACGAAAAAAAATACCAGATATTGTTTAAACTCTGATAAAAAAGTGATGTTATTTCATAACAAAATTAATAATTATGAACTCGAATAATTCAAATTTGATTCAAATACATTTCGCTAATCCAGTTTTCATTTTACGTTTTTAGAAACAAACGTATTCTCAAATTGCACTTAGCCATTTTCCATATAACATAATATATTTGCGGAACAGAATAAGAAAAATCATACGAATGACCATAAATATTGAAGTGAATTCCCATCAAAGGACTGGGAAATAAAAAAGGGTATTCACCGTTAACAACGTGCTCTTGTCGTGTGTTCAGGCTCTATTATACCTTTTGGTTATCGTGGAGCTTACGTATGCTTAGCGTGCACTTAGGAGCATGAGCACACAGATATGCAGCCGTGAGTGTTTTGCCTCAAGATGTATATGCTTATGTTTATACACATAATACTCTGTACTGAGAACTCGTACTCCTTTAGTTATTCGTAAGAAGCATTTTTACTGCAGTACCAAACCCGCACCCAGGGCACGCAAAAACGAATACTACACATGTGCCATTATACATAGGTGTGTTAATATATTTCAAATATACATACAAAACGTATACAGGGTATCGTGAAGTCCACGTGGAAACTTCCTAACCATTTCCTTAGCAATTTTTGTCTGCGATGCACCGTTTACAAGATCTTAATTAAATAATTAAAACAAATGTGACATTTGGATGGCAACAGACGTGGCCTACGTAGAGTTGGAAAGTAGAGCATGTTCGCTCTTAGCTACTTCTCGATTTTATCTTCGGAATCCTGCGAATCATGTGCAGACTGAATGCTGTGAATTGATGCGGGAATCATGATTGAAGTCTTGACTACGAATTCTTAGACGCTACGAATGTATGTTTATGATTAATTCTTAATGTAATATTCCATGGGGGATTCGTACGCAGCTGCGAATTCCAACGATGCATTTATAGAAAGTACAATGACCAGCTTGCGGTAAGCACTCTCTTGTATCCACGCGATCGCCGCTTCACAAACTATAAATATCTTGAATTTATCTCGATCAACGTGCAGTCACGTTCGCTAACTTTTTTCTACTGTATACAGTCGTCTGAACGTGTCAAGACAAGGATTATGAATGGGCGAAAAGCCGTCGATCCTTTTTATAGAAATGTAAACATTTTTTGCCGCTCGATGAGCCGCGATGAAAAAAAAAATATATCTTTATGCAGGAAAAAAATCATTAAGCAAAAAAATCTTTGCACTGCAAAAATGTTTGTAATTAAAATTGGAAATTATAAAAATGCTGATAAATGAGAGAGTATCTGAGAGGAAAAAGATAAAAACTTTGTTTCGTTATGAAGAGGTATTTCATGTGTGGAATTCCGTGATTTTGCATTGTTTTGATGGTTAAAGAAGAAAACGTCAGGTGAATGGAGTAACAGGCACGAAGAGTAAAGTAAGGATGTCAGAACGAAGAGGTGGAGGGCGAGGTGACGGCGGGATGAGAGGGGGTTCAGTGCAATGAGGAAAGCTAAGCAATAATAAGAGAGAAGTTAGTTCGTCTTGGGTTCGCGTGTCGTGTCGAAAGCTTTATGCCGGTCTCGTCATTAGGCAGGAAGTAGAAGTCGATAGAGCGACTGAAAGAACGGAAGATAGAAGGAGAAAAGGAACTCGTTGGCTGTTCTGTCTACGAGGACGAGCTTTATTTCGAAGCCTTGAACAGCTTATGAAGCTTCTGGCACATACAAGGCGGTAAAAATAACTAAGATTATTAAAATTTTAAAGGTAATTGGGTACTTCGAACAATGATTATTAACCATTATTTTCGTCTTTCAAAATCTGTTTTATCGGTTATTGAAGTTGCAATTTTCATCACACAAAAACGACACGCAAATTATATTAAAATGCTCTGATTAACACGATTAATAAAGTTATAATTTTAAAGTTAATTAAAACCACTGGCTTTTCTCAAGGGCTTGTCCGAAATAAGATTTCATTAATTACGAGAGAAAAGCAATATTCCCGAGCAATTAAAAAGTTTTCATTACGATCGCAATACAACGAGAAACCTCTTATTGTTCATAATCAGATATTGCACATGTTTGCTAATACTCTCAAGGGCTACTCGTTCAAAGTTGAACCGTTGGGTTAGTAGCTACAGAGTTGAATAATAAAACTTTTCATTTATGTTGCAGGTACGTAAATTTAAAGCTTTTCCCGTTCGGGGCGTCCTCTTTCAAGTGACTGAAAATCGGTAAGTGTTGCAACAAGTTTTTAATATGAATTTTTCTTGCGTAAAAGAGCGACCAAGAATGGTCAAAAGTGATTGGAAGTGCTGCTCAGTCGGTAAGGAAGAAATTAGGTCGACTCAGCAACCAAAAATAAGGCTGGATTCCATTAGCAGTTTTTTTCCACACATTGACATCTACAGTGAAAACTTGCACTGCTTTAACGTAGGAAAGAACCGCAAGGAAAGTCGGAGGGTTGGATTCGACGGGAGTAAGAGGGGTTGGGGTGAGAAGGTAGAGTCCCGGAAAAAGGCGGCCATTGAAAGAAAAAGAAAGGAGAGATGGATGCGGGGAAAAGGAATGGAATGCAGTCAGCGCTCTACTGCAGCAAAGTAACGGGTTTGCAGGCGAATAACGGCGATGGAAGATGGGCAAAGAGTAAAGGGGATGAACACGGGCGGGAATCGCGGATAAAGAAACCGTGATGCGATTGGACATTTATCGTGTGGAAGAAACTGTCGCTGGGATCCATCGATCCATTTTGGACTCGAACGTGGAAGATTCTTCTTCCCTTGTCACGAACTAGCACTCGGCGTGTAATCAAAAAGTCATTATCCCAGACGTGTTTCAGCTCCTACCGAGTCCTACAACGTATGGCAACCAAAACTAGTATAGAGTGATAGCAGCAGAATCATTCATGAATAACTCTTTGCCTAGCCTTTTTTGCCTTCAACCTTTTGGCCAGTCCATGGTAACCTGTGTCTTGTCCCCAAAACCATGAGCTCGTTGGTGAACCACAATTGCCCCAAGTTTCGCAAAGTTGACTCTCTCGAAAAATCCAGACCTACGAACACTCGGGTTCATTCGCAATCGTACCCTTCTTGACTATCCAAGTAAAGGCATTGTTAGTCTGCCTCTGACCTAATCCCAACATTGATCCATCATTTTTGCAGCGGTCCTTGATTTTGTAGAACTTCCACTAGAGATTTGAATCATCGCTAATTTGATAATGTCATAATCAAAACCCCTAACAACTTTCACCATAGGGGATTCCATGATAGACACGATGCTTCCATTTTCATCAAACAATGCCCTGACTGTAAAACGGTGACAGGCGAGTAAAGCGTTGCAAAGAGTTCTAGTCTCCGGATTGCAGTGATTGCGATCTACAGCGGTCAAATCCGAGGTGGTTTGACGAGAGTCTGTTTGGTTATACATTATTTAAATCAGCGTTATGCTTGTTTGCCGTTCTTCCCTGTGTGCTGAATGTAAATACACTCGTGACTTTCGAGTGACCTCTACGACCCGAAATCGCGTTTTCGTCTGCCCATCATCGATCCCTGGCCGAGTCTCCCTACCATGGCTGGTAATCCACGTTGGTGAAGGTGGTGTATCAGTGGACGACGTTGAACACTTGTCCGTTTGAACTAGGATGCACAGTGGATCAACAGTAGAGAGGACAATGTATCCAGGCGTCAATGATGGCGCGTTGTTTGGCGGAACATATGCTGGATCCGGTATTACGGATGGTTGGACCATTACACATGATTTCGCTAAAGTTGATCATGTTCGATCGCAAGGAAACCAGTGTGTTAGTACCCAGAATTTTCCCATCGGTTTTGGTCTTGTTCCTGCATGTTTCCCAGCATATTTTACTCTATCTTCCTTTTTTCTTGGAGTACCAACGTATTAAATTTGTTCTGTCCAAGGTATTCTTACCTACGAGATACTTTGTAGTCATAAATTATGGCCGGCTAGAAATTTGTTCTGCTGGAGAGCGGGGAATCAACGGATGCTGAAAAACATGCCTGAAAAAAACAAGATACGGTAACTCTCTGGGACTCCAGGGCTGGAACAAGACTTTCGGGGCCATATCCTAAGTCCGACCACTTAGCTAAGCTCGTAAAACTAACATTACTACGCGACACTGTATTCTACAGGACTAAGAGTTTCTTCAAGCCAGGAGAAGCAAGTCCGGGTAACATTGAGATTATAAAAGGTGCACCGGGAACAATAAGGAACATCGATGAAAGGGGTCAAGGTTATTAACGGTTAGAGTGTTCATAAGTTTCCTGGGATTCAGGGAGAATGACATGTGCGAATATCCTTTGGGGGTGTAAGTTATCCAGTCGTTCCCAGATACTGGAGATCGTTTTCAAGCACTCATCCCCCCCTCCAACAGAAGCAGAGCTACTGTTAAGGGGGTGTGAGGGAAAAGAGAGTCGCTCAATGGCCCGAGAAATTTAAAACGCCAATCAGCGGAGCGTTTCGAATAAATTTTGGACCGATCGTAGCCATAAAAAGCAATGACCCGATAGTAATAGTTTGAGGGGAACCTAAAAGGAGAAAGAGAGAGTAGAGAAAGGGTACCGGCTGGAGCCAAAACTATCGAGAAGTCTGGTGTTTGTATGGTTTGTGCACACAAGATCCACGAAGAAAACAGAGTGCACATACACATTCGAAAGTGGGCTGGTACTTGCACTTCTGTGCAATCCAATACGCGGGCGTGTGCTTACATACATGCTCAACTGACTCAAGGCTCTGTTCCTGTCTGAGCACGAAGCTGGAGCCGTTGAAGAAAGCTTTCCACCCGTTCTTTACTGTATCCATATTCACTATGTTTTATATGCGCTCTTTTTTTTAACCTTCTACCCTCTTTCTTCAACACCTGCAACACACAACATTATAGTTGCTGTTAGGTGCCACTGTCGAGTGCTGAGAGAAACCTTTTTCATCCAAAACCCACCCCTAACTATATGTCGTTTATATCTCTATATATCTCTACGATAGCACGTGTGTTGAAGTGACGATTTTAGAATTCTTTAAGCGTTACTCTAGACCCTAAGACAAGGTTTAAACAAAAATCATTAACAAGAATGTCAATGGAGAAAGAACGTTTGGAAGTCATTCAAACGTCAAAAAGTCAGTTACACTGTTGATTGTTTAATTAACGAAGAAAACAAATTGAAATTCAATCGGACTGAGTGAATTGAAGTTCATTTATGAACTTTTCAACTAAATTATACATATGAAATTACTTAAAACTTGCAAAATCAAATATGTCAATAGCAGAGGTTGATTGGCATCATATAGTATCAGTTTGACAAATCTCGTGGATACATATGTCATGCGATGCAAGTCAGCTACAAGAGAGAGGAGAGGGTGGGGGGAGGTTCAAACGATTTGACGGGCTATTATCCGACAGGCTGGTGCAACTTTTGTCAACCAACCAAGTGGAAACAACAGACGAGTAGGGCAATTGCACCGCAATAGAGAAAATGGCCACCCTTATGTTTGTACAACAGGGTATACGTGTCCTTGCCAATTGTGAATTTACGCTGTGATGCAATAAAGGAATACGTGCAGTAGGAAGGGACAAATATAATTCCCGAGCTCTAATTGTCATGCGTAACATGTCAATTTTTTGTGCAACTTCGGACAAAAGTAATTCCAAATGATTTTGGAATCACAGGACAACTTCAATGTAACAAAATTACTCAACATTTTGTTTTTAAATACTCTGCTATGATAAATTAATATAATTATGATTTTACAATAAATATTTTGTCAATAAAAACCAGTGAAAATTGTAGACGAATCGTAAAATGAACGTTCATGCTGCTAAATATTTTTTTTTACCGAATAACTAATTCGGAAATTTGCGAGCCCATGAAACCTCATGACTTTTTGATATCGGAAAGACCATTACATGTATTCACGAGCAATGTAAAGACTTTGAACTCAGTTCACTCTCTCACCCTGTCCTTCTCACAAACATGTCGTATTTACCTTTGCTCTGTCCCTCATTTCGACCAAACTATCGTCAAAGTCCCTTTCTCTCACACTATTGCTCTATCACTCACTCTCTCTCTCTCTCTTGCTCTCTCTTACACTGAAGACTTACCAGAGACAACACTCGTTCAAAGTCTGCAGACTTGGCTTGATCAATGTTTAATGAGTCCAACCAAAGGAAATTTTCTTAAATTCCCAATAAAACGGTTTTTACGGAAAAAGTAATTTCGATTGGCAAATAAACAAGAAGTTTCATTACTTTTTTGTCATGTTGACATTCAAAATTAGCTGAAGTACGAAATTTCGGGTGGTATTTGTAAATACATTACAACGTTTCAACTAAATTGTTGAACTGTGGATGTGTTTTTTTCCTTTAACCATTACTTCACACAGCGTTTTTGAAATTAGTTATTCTGAAATTTCAAATGTTGATCTTTGTTATCATTATTATCAGCATTATTGTCTTTATTTTCATAGTGCTATTACTACGAAATAATCTATTTCTTGTGAATGAAAAGTGTTAAAAAATAGTGGGAATGGGCGGATGTCGTTTAATGGATATAGTCGACATAATTGCAGCGTCGAGACGTTCTATTCTCGTCGAAAACTGGAGGGACTCTCGAAGACGAAGATGAAAACGACTCACGACATCAGGGTAAAATCGACCACCCAAGCGATATGTCTTTTCGTCCGAGCCCCAGGGAGAAAGAGAGAGAAAGAGAGAGAGAGAGAGGAGAAGGGTGACGAGAAAACGACAAAATGAGTTTTACCAACGAGAAAAACACGACGTAAGATTATAAGTGCTGCGTCTGAGATCGACGAGTGGTCCAGGTCAAGTGGCGAGTTGAGAAGATCCATACTTTGGAACCTGCCGCCAGAATAAGCAAACGTTAAAGCGCGAGAGGAAATTCATTTGAAATTGTACAAGTTTCAATAGTTTTCATTCGAAAATGTCCTATTTGATCATTTATAAAATATTCATAAATGTTGGACAAAACTTCATTGAAATAATGTTGAACCTCTTCAAGAAAAATGAAAGAAATATAAAGACAATGAATTGACAGTTGCGTTGGTGAGACATAAGTTGATTAATTTATTAAAATCAAATTCAGTGCTATTTGCCTGCTCAAGTTATTCGGACCAAGAATATTTTCCACAACTTTTCTCTTTTACAACAGTCTCGCAAATAAAATATGGCTTAGAAAGCTGGAATCCTGGAATAGAACATTTTCAGAGACTCGGTTGGATGCTCGAGCTTCCTAGGAGGACGCATAGATCTTGTATAGTCAACGAGAGTTGCTTTCACGTTTACTCGAGCTTCGTAAGTTTATCGGATCGTATCTAACGTAGGACGGCAGCAGCCTGGCAAAGACCACTCAGCTCGCCTAATTTAATCGCTAACTAATAGCGTAATATCCAATTTGTAACGTAGGCTATGCGTTCTTGGTCTTGCAACTGAACACAAGCACACACACACACCAACATATATTTAGTAAGATTTAGGAGTCACGCGGCTCTCATGAACGATCTCCAAGAAGACAAATACTCGAACCAGGTATCGTACTCCGTCCATTACCTGGTAGAGCTCTGAAAGTTAAGCAAGCTTTAACAATTTTCTAAAAAAAAAATATTTTTTTGTAGTAACCATAATGTCGCAAAAAGAGCTTTCAAGTTTTCAGAAATCTAAGATATCTTCGATGTGAAGTTTTTTTCGTTGTAATCAAATTCCTTCCAATAATTATTTGTATAATTGTTATCATTATTATTATTACTATTATCATGATTATCATAATGTCTCAATAAATGTACCGATCGAATAAAAAGTTTTGGATAAACAAAAATATATATATATATTTACGGCCACATGTTAATGGTGTCGCAATGATGATAATAAGAACAGTGATTTAATGAAAATTTACCGTTAAGTAATTATTAAATAAATATTCACAGTCAACGGGCTTCACTTGTGGTGTGACTTTAGCCCAAAACTACAAACATTGCCCTAAATATTTCATTTCGGAATGACCTGCATGATCAATTAATCATACGTGAACGTGAATTTGGTCAATACTCCTCGTTTTCATCAATTTATAAAATATAAAAAAAAACATATATAGACATATGAATCCATTTCACTTTGTTGATCCATAGCTTCTGGTGCCATCAACATTTCATGTATAATGCGTAAGTACACACAGATATATGTGCGATGAATGAACTCATCGAATGAAGCACAAGCGAATTCTGCAAATACAGGATGCCTGAGGCTCTATACACGAAAGCGAGTATACCTGATCATCCGTTAATATCAATTAGTATTAAGAATGATTGGTCGAATAATATAATATTAATGAGTCTCGTGTCAGTATAACATCATACGCATATACATGTATATAAGTGTATATATATATTAGGTAATGTTATATATGTGTATTGCCAGGATTAGGTTGCGAGGCGGTGATAATCTCCGAATCACGGCTTACGGCAATCGAATGTGTTAATGGCCTATAACTCATTTCATATATAAACCATATCTTTCCCAATAAGACAGATATACAGATGGTGCAACACTGTACCAACGTAGTATCGATATTTTCTACTTATCATCTTCTTTTCTCGTTTTCCTATTTTTATGAAATTTTTTTTATAACTTTTTAATTAATTAACCATAAGTAGAACTGTACTTTGAGACCTTGATCAAGAGGCTAAATTGATTCATTAATTCGCTGATCAATTGAATTTTTTCATTTGTTGATTATAAGCGTTGCCTGTTTTTTTTTTTTTTTTTTCTTAGTTTAATCGAAGAAGATTCATAAGATTATAAAATCCTGTACTTTGTGTCATTGGCGTGAGGATTTTTAGTGAAATAATGAAATGTATCAATTGCTAAATAGTGGAAAATTCCAAAAATATTATCATATTTTTATACTGGAACTTTTTGAACGCTACGCCGAGTTCATAATCCGCTAAATTTTACCAATTTTTTCGAGGCACATTTACGTATCAGATATAGCATACTTTTACGCAGATGGCGTTATCAAGTCGTTTACGTGAAAAGTTTTATCGTACCAGGGACTGATTACCACTTCACTGGACAGTTTATTGGAAAACTTTGATCTTAAGTTTTCTACATGATCTTGAGTTTTATGATGCCACGTCGTTGTACCTCTCTTTTTCTCTCTCTCTCTCTCTCTCTTCCTCTCTATTTTCTAATCTGCCAAAAAGATGCTCAACTTTATGCAAACTCGATTCGAAAATTCCATGACTCTGATTTGCCTCGTAACACATTTCTAATTAAATTTGGATGTATTGGGATACTGTATAATATTTATTGTTGTATTTTTTTCATTGCTGGAAAAGTTTTTCGCTATTGTATTTTTTCATCTATTAAGATGAGCTGCTGATAAAGTTTGTTGTAAGACCGAAGGAGAGAATTGAAATGGTCTACTTACATCTTATTGAATTTTAATTTTAATTAAATTGTTTTCATTCAATTTGAAAAATATCCTGATCGATAGTTCAAGAAAAAACGTTAGTCGTTTGAAATTTTTTAATTCGCTTATAGTGGTGGCCATTGAGGATCCTAATTTTTCGACCATTACGAACTTTTGCACAGAGAATAATACAAAAACCGAATATCTGTGTCAACAATTTTGTGTACGTTCGAAGGCTGTCAAAAAAACTCGTTTGTTTTAATTAAAATGAGAAATCTTACAATTTTCAATCCGGGGTAAAGAGTGATGAAAGTTTTCATCCCCTACTTAAAAGGGTTGATTAATTTTAGGAATCTTCAGAGCACTTTTCTTGAAGGGCAATTTGACCTTAAACTCACGAATGGTACGGAATTACTCTCCGATGGTGAAGTTTCTGACACACACGATTGTTGAGAGAGAAAAACAAGGGTTGAAAGTCAAGGGAGAAATTTCTTTTCTCGTTAGTACTGGAGGGTTTCCGAAGTCGCTAAACTTTGCGGAGAAAAGCTTCAGCATCCATCGATCGATTATCACGGTGATGGCATAATCAAAGAGTTCGTCCTCTGTAATTATTATCAACCCTTTTCAACCACAAAGGGATGAGGATCTCTATTCCATTCACGATAAATTCACTGGATTGGACACCTCTCATCATAATTTATATAATCAGTAAAGATTGAAAGTTTAGGGCATAAATTTGTCTTGAAAAACTCACTTTTTTCCATCCAAGAGAAGACCAGTGATGACAAGGGTTGAAAAACAAATCAAAGGTGGATGGTGAGGATAAAACAAAAGTTTGGTGATCAAGTTTCAAAAAAAACCCATAAACAGTGTTATTTTGAATTATTTTACTTTTTATATATGAATTAATAAATTTCTTTATTTTCAAATATAAAAGAACCTGGGAAGAAATTTAGTTAGGAAAAAATGGTGGATGCGTGGATATTCCAAGATGAAAAACGGGATGAAGGAGTCTCGAGTGAATTCCACGATTGTTATTTTTTTTTCGCCAATATGTTTGGGCAAAGTATTGATGGTTCCCAACGGGTTAGAATTGAGGTTTGTCGAAGCTCCACCTACCTTTATGAACCGTGAAATCTTTGAGGAATTTTTGTTCCTAGAAATCGTGCTGTATTTCCGCGTTCGAAACTGAGACAAGATCGTGAAGCTTTTTTCTCATTTCTTTTTTTGCTGAGAAAAAAAACTCATCGTAGGTCGATGGTTGATTTTCTGAAAGCTTGAAAAACCAACCGTAGGAGATACATTTTTCCGACATGATCCCTGCGCTCCCGAGAGAGACGAGAAATCTCGTAATTTATTTTTCTTTCTTAGCTGTGTGTGTCTGATGTGCTTGTGCCATAAACTCACCCCTACAAAGTGCTCCTGTCAATGAGCTCATACTTTATGACGGAATACGTTGGGGTGAAAAAGTTTTTTACGTAAAAAGGAGTAAAAAAAAAGTTTCTTGAGTGATTGGTAAATAAAATTTGCAAGGGATGATTTTTATCCTTTTTTAATCCGCAGACAACTCTCACTCAAACATACATTTCTGTTCATTTTTGCACAGGGTTTTCATACTATTTTTTTTTTCTAGATATGAATAAAAAATAAAGGAAAATCTTCGAATCTAATTCGTTCAATAAATTACAAGTTGGCTCGACTTAAACTTTCTCACATCGAAGATTAAACAAGCTTGTGCATTTAATGCATGATTCATCGACTAGAAGAGTTGGTATGGTACGAAGGGTCAGGGTAACCCTTCCTCTAAGCCCGTACAACAATGTCTATTATTCAAGTTGGTAGACGACCTCGTTTCGATAGGGCTCGAGAACGTTTTAGACGATCACAACTTTCTTCCAAAAGTCCACGAGCTTAGTAAGTTCGCAACTTTGAAAAGCACGTTTTGCTTCCTTCGAAGCTTACGATAGACCAAGCTTTCTATTTTGGGACATTGAAGACACAAGATATAGGCGAGCATTTTTTTATATTTTTCCGTTACATCTGAATTTCGAAATAAAACACACAGTGGGAGCACTTTGAATATTAAAATAACCTTCTCCTGGCCATATTACCAGCAAAATGAATCGCTCCATATTATTCCTCAAATCGACAGATTTCCAACAAGTTTTTTCGACCCTCGGACAAAAAAGATACAAAAAAATGTACATACGGAAATTTCGGTTCCAACACTCAAGAGAGGGTCAACATTCTCTCAGGTCAACCTTTTTAGTATGCAGCTTCACATGTTTGTGAGAAAACTTTTCATTTTCGTCTGTTTTTTGAACGCTTATGAGCACCGTAGAGATGAATGTTTTTTTTTTTCAAATGAATTTCTAAGGATGTGTTTATGAGAAACCGGAGCATGGCAGACTTTTTTTAACTTGCATTCTTTTTCTATATAACTTTTTTGTCAGGGTAGAATGTACGAAGAATCATTGAGAAGGAGAGAAGACAAAACGCGAGTAGAAAGTTGCCTTATTCCTTAATTGCTTCTCCCTCGAGCCAACAATTAAAATCCTCATTCCGCCAAGAGCTGGCACAAAAATGCACGACATTTTGTATGGCATTTACTTTTTAATAGAATTCCACATTTTTATTCGCCAAGTCGAGTACACGAAGAGACAATATTACTTTTTTTTTTAATTTATTTGTAATTAACTTTTCTGTAGAATATTTTTTAAAGATATATCATTTAAGGGAAGAAAAACGTCTGTCGGTAAAATGTACGTTGGTTGATGATGATTTTTGACATTTTTGTACTCCTCTATTATGAAAAATTACTGAGGGCATGTCAGGGAAAAGTAATCAGGGCCTTGGGAAAGCCCTTACTGAATGTCCACACGTGCAGGGCCCAAATGTAAAAGTGAGACTGCACAACACGAAGAGAGTGTTAAAGCCCTTAATAGCGAAGGGTGTAGAATGAGTTGACGATCGTCAGTGACCAATGTCACATATCACAACATTTAAAGGGTTTCCTGACCCTTTGCTTCACTGTGGAACACCCTCGATTCACCTTAACCCCTCCCACCCTTTTTCATTCACCCCTAGACCGACTTGCCCCCTTTATATAAAAGGGGTTAGTACGGGGCTAAGCAACAAGAAAAGCTGCAGGCTAAACAAGGGCTTTTACACTGATGGATCGATGTCACGATCCTTCCATGACATAATTTTTCTTTCTTTTATCTCTTACTCACAAAATAAATGATAAGTCAGTAATAAGTATCTGAAAAAAAAAGTAAATAACTAACTAAACAACTTGAATTTCGATCAAATTGCAAAACTCAAATATATAAGTATCAAAATTTTTATTTATAATTAATTCCATTTATAATCGGTACCTTACAAAAGCAATCAATCAAAGCTGCTGAAGAATAAAAAGCACATAAAAAATGGTACGAGAAAGAAGAGTAGAAGAGTGTGCAACAACGTAGGGTTTGGACAAAGGTCATGGCGATAAAGTGAAGTGAGCTTAGGGGGGTTGGAAGGGAAGGGGATGCGAGTGACAGATACCGAGTCAAGTCTACGTGACGAAAAAGAAGAGAGAGAGAGGACTAAATTCGCGAACTAAGAGAGACTAGCTCCTGGCTAATCCGGGAGGACAAGGCTGGATAAGGGGTTGAAAGGGAGGGTTGAGGGGGTCTTCGCGTGCGACAACGTACTTCCGGCGTGGCAAGCTCGAGACTAACGACGTCCTCGCCCTCTTATCTGTGCTTGGTCATGTAGAAAGCTCCTCAGTTATTCTCACACACACATTCATATACATAAATATTTAAGGGATGCAAAACGTTAGCGTCCTGCGCGAGGCCAGTCGCGACTTTAAGATGATAAGCATCGTTCCCTTGGTCTCGCATTCTCGACTAATTTAGCCCTGCCGGAAAATACCTCTCTTATACATATCATCCCTTTCAACTGTAAATCGAGCACATCTAAAACCCACCCCTATTTTCATCATTCTTCATAAACAACTAACGATCAGATGTTTATGAGAATTAAAATCAATTTTTTCTTCAATAAAATAAATAATTTTACCGAGCCGTCCAGTAAATTTTGATGTTTAGTCAAATATGCCAAACGTATAACTTAAACTAAATATAATGAAAACTGTGACATTTGATATAATTTTTCTTCAAATAATGCTCTTCGGGCAAACTAACGATTAATGGTCACAATCGTTACTTGGCCAAAAAATTCTTCGAAATATTATTCGACCGGATTTATCAATTATTTCCTTAAGACTTTTAATTGACCTAAATTTCGAGGGTTTACCGAAGAATGAGTGAAAAATGAATAATTGGACAAATTTGTTGAGCAGCACGAGAGTAGGGGAGATTTAACGATAAGAGGTTTTGAGGGTACCAAAGCGTTGTTCTCTGCTTTGAATGACGTGTATGATTGGACGTACGAGTGGCCACCGGATATAGAGATGTCACAGAAGCAGTTTCTGACTCAGAGTGCAGCATTCGTTTGCAGATATATATATATCGCTATCTCCCTTTCACCCCTTCTTCCTTTCTACCCCTTACTGCTTCGTGGATAGCACACGCGTCATCTCATAAAATATTCATGAAGGATGAACCTCGAGCTTGCACAGTTTCTGGCTGCCATCTCGTTTCCGGTTGCGTTTGCAACATTCCACCTAACCTTGTCCGGGCCAGGTGTATATTTACGTAAATTGGACAAAGGGAAGGCCCAACATTCATGGACCTAAAGCCGCTTAACCATGGTCCTATCATTATCCTGTAATCATCAGGCTTTTCTAGGTAAATCCTCCATTTTGTCAACTACTGTGCAACGTCAATCATTGCTTTTTAGTTCTACCTCCTCATATAATTCATTTCATTAAAGTAATAACTAACGTTAAGTATTATAAATTATACAATATTCTTAATGCAAAAAAACTTTATTGATTGATAAATCATTTTTTTTATAATTTTGTTATTGCCATTATTATTATTGCTCGAGTAAATTTTTAATAAATAGCAGTAATTGAATACGTTCATTTGCCCACATATACACATATGTATCTTTGGGTTGCTGGGGATTCTAGTTCATGATTCTACATAGTATATATAGCGGCAAACGAGGATACACGTCGCACAAATCATGACAAAGCCCGGGCATTAACCAAACAAGGTTCTGGATCTTGTTCGACGTTGCGTGGGATGTACCGAACAACGAGTATGCAGATACCATCCTCTAGACTACAGGAATTGATATATATGTGTACACATCTTGTACATACCTATATATATACATACACACACACGTATATTGTTTTATTTATGTTACTTGCACGCTCTTGTATTTACCTAATGCAATGGTTATTCCATCAGCCTATTAAAACGAAGTATCTAGCCTCACTTACTCATTATGGCCCCTTCGCTTATCGAAAATTAAAAATTTACACTTTTTTTTTTCTACAATAACGGCTACTTGTCGATTTTCTTCAATTGAGACTACGTTTAGTGAAAGTATTCTTGTCTAGGATCGTGTTTTCGAAAGAGATTTTCTGAATAAAATAAACTCAAAACATTAATTTAATTCACATGAAATTTATTTCGACTCAATTCTGCCTCCGTTGCTAGAAAACTGTCTAAAGAAGATCCCGACTAGATTTTTACGTAACTTTACGTAACTTATTTTTAAACGAACCGCTCTATTATGATTATTTTTTATTCTCCTCAAAAAAGTTTGTACATTTTTTTAAAGAATCTATAAATATGTGTACAAAATTTCAGATTAAAAATTCAAACAGTTTCAAATTTATTGCCACCGACGTGGAAGTTTTCTTCGAAAACAGAATTACATGAAACGGTTTTAACAAATTGACTCTTCGTAATTGCTACTTCAATCACTAGACAATATGCTCCCTTTGTTATTCCGATTGATCTTTCATTAGACTGGAAGGTTGCAGAATTAAAAAAGATATTCCATAGGCAAGCACTACCGTTTAGCACAAACTGTTGATATAATTTAATGCAGTGAATACGAAGACGAATGGCGCGTGAAATTGCTTGTTAAATCGTGCACATAAGTAGGATGTCATTTTTGTCATGTGTTTTTGTACAATTACTTTTCACTTTGTCATTTGTCGTTGGTATTTCAAGTCACTTTAAGCTAAACTGACTATGATGACTAGATTTTATATACAAATAAAATATTAAAAAAAAAAAAAAAAAAAAAAAAAACACTATAAGATGGTTGTACGTAATATGCTAGAAATAAAAAAAAAAAAATCTTCGTGTTATAGAAATATACTTTTTTATGATAATGATTTAAACGTAAAATCTAACTGAAAAATAGATATAGAATCGATGAATTATGTTTATAGACAGATGTAGAAAAAATAACTGTGGGTGGGCGAAGTAAAATGTCAATAAAAAAATACATATACATATATATATATATGCACCTTGAATACAGATACACAAATTGCGAATTGTATTTATAGAATTGTGAGGTAATGAAAAGCAGGATCAGAAACTCTCCAGCATCCATCATGCAGACCACTTTGTCATGGCAGGATCAACAATGTTTAAATTGTATTCGCCCGTTTCCACCTCACTTGCTAAGAGCACAAGAATGAGCCAAAAGAGAAAAAGAGAGAGCGAGAGAGAGGGAGGGAGAGAGAAGAGAACAAAAAAAAATAACAATAACGATGGGTCATAAATTCTCATCTCCAGCTCGACACTCTCGAGAGTGAAAAGAACCCTTCCTCTTTAATGTTGACTCTGCTGTTGCTGTTGGGTTCTATGTTCGATTGCACCGTACAAGTCTGTACTGTAACAATAACTGTGAACGTTTTTGCGACACAATACTACGAAATTTTTTAAAATTTACCGTTGCAACTAATAGTAAAACTATTTCAGTGTTGTCAGTATTTTTGAGTTTGCTCGTAAAATTATGGGATTTATTGAGATTTCTTTATATTTTCGAGTCATTTGATACATGGAGTGTTGGATTTGTTCGTTATTTGTATTTCGACATATTTCGGTACTTGATTATTAAATACTCTGATACCTTTTGGGAGTGAAGAAAAAATTGTGAAACCGGATTAAAAGCAAAATAATAATTGGATTTTTGTTTAGACTTCATGCTATTTCGGAATATTACTGGTTAATGCTTAATTGACGAACAGTAAACGTGGAAATTTCGGATTGAAATAATTATTTTTAGAGGTTTGAAATAAATATTTTAAAGAGAAAATAAATAAATAAATGCATTCGAGATAATAAGGAAACTTATTTATGTCATAATTCGGGGAGCTTTAACGAGATTAGAGTTGTGTAATGGAAGATGGCAAAGGCAGCAGTGAAAAAGCAAAAATAGAAAAAAATACGGAATAAGAAAAAGCGGGAAAATAAAAATTCAACAAAATGGGGTACGAAAAAGAAATAGAATATGGCGTGTTTGGCTGTTGCCGGTGCTGCGTTGGATCCCAGTCGGCAAAATCCTCACCCGACCATCTGAATTATTTCGGTACGATGCACTTCCGTCCCGGTGGTCGTCACTGAGCCCTCTCCCGCTTTTCTTCGTCCCAAACGGCACGATAGAAAACGCTCGAGAAAAGCGGCCGTATGTACACCCCGTTAGGAGAAAAACGTAAAGCTTCCCTGCATGGACTATTCGTTCGTGTAAACTACGCTCGAGACTTTTTCGTGAATTATTCATTCCAGCGTGAAGCTTGATATTTAAATCACAGAATGCACAAGAATTAATTCTCTTTCTTCTATTTAATTTTTCTTCTTTTCAACATTTATTTATTTATTCACTTATGTAATTTTCTTCTGAAACGTGCGTAATCTTAATACCACAATTTTTTAGTTATCCATTATCCCACGAAGTCTAGCCGGATGAAGAGAAAATTATTTTCAACATATGCAATTGCACCTGGATTTGAAAATAGAGTAGAAAAGTTATTGAAAATAAAATAAAGAATAAATTTATATTTTGTCAAATATACCCCTCCTCGAATAATGTGCAATTCATCATTGACTTATGGATGCAAAACGTTACCAAGAAAAAACAAAAAAACGACATTGAAATCTTGAGAAATCAAATATTGGAGAAAAAAAAGGTGACGGTAATATCTGGAAGTGATGTTGAATCAGAGCTTTCTCACCCCAGCGATCTGGCAGAGAGTTGACCTACTTGCAGCCCTTAATATCCAGCGATATTAGAGAAACGCGTTGAAAAGGGGGTGAACTTACCCTCAGCTGACTCTCGCACCATTTTACCACTCTCTAATGCAACTTGGAGTTACGAGGTGTGAATTCTGTGACGGAAATCTTAGTCATGTAGTGGAAATAGATTTGGTAGACACGTACAAAATTTTCTCAAAGTGTAGACTTGCCTTGAAAGTTGGAAGAATATTGTTGAACGGCAAGAAGAAGAAAATTTTCGGCCTTGAATCGAAATTATGATATGATATTGTCAATTTGCACCCTCGTGTGAACGTTAAAATAAAAATAAATTCGTTCAGGTGCCTTGGAAACAACCCTGAAAACTACTACCTCCGTAAACACCTCCCTCGAGGGGTAGCAGCCCCCAATCGATTTTTCTGGGGAATGAAGGAGTTTCGGAAGGAAACTGAATCGACGGAGAAAATGAAAAGAAAAAAATGCGCACGAACAAAATAAAAAGCAAGGGATAGGAGGCTGAGAATATGGGAAAGAAAAAAGACGAGGCCATTGGCAGTCAAACAAGAGAACGACTCGGATCATGATGGCTCAAATGAGATCCTGCAACGGTCCCATTTACTTAGAGTCTATTTACAAATTTCCCATTCCCCAGTTTCTTGAATGAAGCTCGAGTCTCAAGGAGAAAAATTTTTGTTTTTTTGTCATTTATTTGAACTCTGCAATCTTACGTACTCCAAAGTGGAACCGGAAGTGCAACCAGAACTATGCATTTTTTGTTCCCTCGAGAATTAGTTTTTTAAATTCCACTTCCTTTCATCATTCTTGAATCTCTCTTGTTATATTTTCACCATACCGGAAGTTAAATTCGCTACCCCTAACCCTCTCGACCCCTAAGGCGTTGCCAGAAACCCTTTTATAATTCGATTTCCCCCGGGGGAGGGTGAGGACGAATCCAGGACGAAATTCCATCGCTGCTGTGAGATGTGCCCACGATTGGCTCCAATCTTATACTCGTCTAACACGACACCCCCTCCCTCCCTGTCTCCCTTGCCTCCTTCTACCCCTAAGCTCTTTCTACAGCTGAGAAAATCGTTGTAATTTTCCTCCAATCCTAGTCTCACTATTCCGCTTGCAGAATGAAATCTTGTGTGAATAAATGTGGCCATTCATGTCGTAGAAATGCAGGAATATATATAATTCGCTTTTAATTGATCTTTTGGCAACTTCGTACTCTTTGTGGCTCAGATATGAAGTGCAGATTTTTCTCTCAACCAATTATCACTTGATTTTGACTATTTTATTGCTTCCAAATCTCACTTAAAGTCTCAATCAATATCAATGAATGAAAAACTAGTTAATTGTGCATTTAAGAAGGAAAAATGAAGCATTTTTTCGTCGCAAATAAAATAAACGTCATGGACGTTTCGATGTTGTGGCAATAGGAGTTTTTAAGGGTTGCAATTTTTTCTTTTGCGTTTTCATGCCTTGGTTATATTGTGAAAGGGAGGAAAAGCACTTTGTTGGTGAAAATGCGATGTCTCCGAGACACACGATGGAAAGCTTTTTCTATGAGGGTTGGGGTAGGAGCGGAAAGGTGGAGGGCACACTCTCGGAGCTTGCACCTGACAGCTTCCTGGGATAAATATTTGCACGTATTTCAACGATTAGTTGCGTCATAAGCGAAGCTAGACGAAGAGAGGCGGAGGATGAGGAGAAAGCGAAGACGACGAAGAAGGAGGAGGTGAAAGAGTACAGGAAGAGGAAAAAGGTTGCTCCCAGAGACGACAGGAATTACTTTCGTCCCACGCGGACTTTACCCACAACCATCCTATGGACGATTACTCAAGTTCACTAAATCTACGAGCTCTGCCAACGAAAGCCAGAAGTGATTACTTAATACTAGAGTGCAATAAAGTGTATGAAATCGTCTCGAAGCTCCTGGAATTTTTTCTCCCCCATTTTTCGTTCTCAAAATGAGAGAAAATATTTTTATTCCATTTTGTAAATCTTTACAACACGAACTTATATCATTTTTTCATACACTAATGAAGTTTCATTCTAGTTCCATTTTAAGAGGCCTTCTCAGTGTAAAATTTTAAAATCGACACTCTGGTAAATAACCTGTAAATAAATTCTGGACCTAAAATCCGAATTCTTTCGGTCGTGACAGCCCTCGTGATAAAGAAGGATTCGACTAACCGCGGAAACTCTCGAAACTTACAGGGTAGACTATAAACGAACGTCATTCAAACTATTTTTTCACAAATTTTGCCACACCATTATTTAAAGCATTTCTCGAAGGGATGTGGAAAGTTTTTTTTTTTCCTTCATTTCAAAATCTCACATTTTTCTGACAAAAGAGATGACCACGATATTATCACGGTTTATCGAAAAAATATCCTCATTTTTAGATGAGCAGGAAAGCTCACCGTCAAATGCTGTTTTTTTATTTAAGCCCCCATTTCGAAATGACCAAAAATGTCACAAAAAATAGAACAAAAAGTAAGTAGAACATTAAAAAAATTTCTTCATTTACTATACTTATGATTCATATGAAGAAACGAAAAAATATCGAAATGGGTCATACATTAAAAAAGAAAACTGACTAGACTTCATACATTTCAAAAAAAAAAATATATGAATATCGGGAACCTTTATGGCCGTTACATTGAATGAGAAGGTTCGTTAATTTATTGATATTTTGACAACATTTCAACCCTTTTTCATCAAACGCCACTTTCCACAAATCGTTTTCCGAATAAAAGCCGATGGTATTTGTGAAAAAAAAAGTGATAAAAAAGAGAAAATTCGTCACTGCAAATAACAACTCAATCAATCCTTATTCAATTCGAATGCGATTATTGATAACCTGACGTAGACCCGTTGTCCAATTGTCTCTCAATCGAGACTGGATACTGACAGCATGTACATGTCCATGACGCGATATAATGTGTTCGATTCTCACGAGATACAGTTATATCGGAACTTTAGGTCGATCGAAGCCACCTCTATTCATGTATTTCTGTAAATATGTATATAAATACAGGTTGATTCAAAAACTGATGGAATTATTCAAAATTATTATTATTATTATCGATCAAACGGGTAAAACTACTGAGAAATCATTATAAATGACCAAGTTTTTTTTTTTTTTTTTTTTTATTCAAAAAAATAAACTGTCACAATCAATCCCAAGTGATAACTTACAATTAAATAATCCATACTATTCCTTATACGAATATATATTTAGGTCAGATATGCTCGACCAGATTACTAAGAAAAAGTATAAAAAGTTCACGTTTAAAATAATACAGAAATTCAATTATTTAATGCTTCATCCAAATTTTAGGGCTTATATGCATTCGTACGAGGGGCCATACGAATATAGATTGAAAATATAATACTTTTATTTAAACTTATTAACCCTTTCGTATCAATTACATGAAATCTACAGGAATCGATAAAATCGTGCAAGTGGACGAAAATAATTTTACTGTATTGTATCTGGATAACTAACCAACCGATTTAAATGAAATCTGGTAGAGAAGATTTCAACGGAATTGTTTGGTTTCAGTCCAAGAACTTTTTCTCAATTTCGTTCTTAAAAAAAAAAAAAAAAAAAAAAAAAAAAAACAATCCTGCAGTCAAAATCACAACTTTTCATTTTACATTTTCGTCATGGTGTGAAAAATATGTTGCAAAAATATCTGCCATGATAAACTGTCGGACAAAATCTATGAGAACGGCTCATATATTTGTTTTAAATAATATTTTACTGACGTAATTAAATTCTCTGTTTTGCATCTCTCGGCGCATGTGTTACGTCTTAAATAAACACGAAAAACGTAAATTTAAATTGACTACTAAATGATTACACACTATTATGTGAATAAAACGAATTTTCAAAAATATTCGAAATAAAATTTCACGAATAAAAAGAAATAAAAAACTTAACGTTTCCCTTGGTCCTTGCTTAAAAGTGATGAATTAGAAAAGAGTGGCTATAATTGGCAAGACTGTCGGTGGGTCTCGCAGGGACAGGAAAATAATTGGAGTTCAGAATATTAATTCCAAATTCAGGAATGATGATAAAATTCTGAAAATTTGATATATTTTTACACTGAGTATTCAAGACGTTTTGTAAAAACGTTATTGCGAAGCGGGTTATTGAAAAAACAACCCAAAATCAAGCAAATTTCATTATTTACAAATTCGAATTGAAAATCCTTAAAAGTGATGGAATAGGCTGGAAAAAAACCGATTCGAGTGTATGTTGGAATAATAAATGAAAAATTACAAAATAATAATGATTCGCTTGTTCTGAACGGTCCTGTAGGTTTCGAGAATAAAATTTGCCGATACGTGTGTATACGTAATATGTGTATGCTGGTGCTCTCGACGTGCACGATTCTCGCGAGGAAGCTGAGACGGGTGTTGAATTGAATCCTACAGGAAATCCCGGTAGGCACTGAGCTCCGAGTATTGTCACTGTAGAGAGAGAGTTAACATATATATGTGTATGAACGTTTGCAGTATATATCTATATATGTAAATACAACTACGTATATATAGTCGTGTATGCATATATATCCATATATGTGGACGAGATATGGATGCTGGAGGCTCCAGTTGACGTTTGTGATTTCCAGTGGTCGGATGCATTAGCATGCGTCGCGAATGGCTCTCACGTGAGCCAATGCGCGTCACGTCTTCGTGGTCCCGACGTCGTCGCGTGTCTCAACGTAGTCAGTCGCACCCTTGGAGGATCCAAACGTTACGCCATTTAGTTCCAGGATATCTTAATATTTATAGATATGTGCGCATTTTTACTTTTGTTTATGAATTTTTCTATACACTAGAGGACTGTCATGACTGGCATGAATTTTCAATCAATTATGTTCATCGATTTTTTCTCGAAAAAATAGTCAATAAAAATTTGTATTCGAGTTTAAAAATTATCGACTAAAAACTGGAAAATAACCGATAGTCAAATTTCATCTGTAAATAAGTTTTATTTGCAATTTATGAACGTTTCGTTATTATTATTTTCAATTTTTTTCTTATCGAGGACATAAAATGCAATTGCAATATTTCAGTATCGATATTAATCTTCATTATGGAGTACCTGCGGTGATTTTTTTTTGTCTTATATGGTGTTAGTAAATCACGGGAGCAATGAATCTTTATTTCATGAAAGATCTGAAGTGAACTACAGAGATTTCCACTTATATCTATCACTTTTGGTACTTGTGGTAAAAAAAAAAGAAAACGATTGTGTTGTTAGACCGAGACATCAGAATGCATCAAAACGCAGAATGAGAAAAGATTTTTATCGAAATTTTTTTGATTTTTATTTCGAAGAATCATTATAGAGACGACTGCAATTAAAATGTTGAAAGGTCATAAGGACAAGTGGATATTATCGGGACATAGCTCAGGATATTAGGAGATAGTCTCTTGACTATTTGCACACATGTCATGATGTCTCCTCGAGGGTAACACACAGAGAAACAAGGAGGATCTCGAGAGTCTCGGGCTCGCCCAAGGCTTTGTTTGTTCATCGCAACGTGGGGCATTGCACGTGACGCATGTTGCTGCTCTACGTCTAAGTACACTCAGAGATGAAGCTTACAGGGTGCTCTATATCGTGTGTTTCAAAATTCACTTTTAAAAGTCCGAAGATAAAAGTATTTGATGATTCTGCTTGGGAATCTTTTTAAATCTCTTTGGTTTGGATTCATCGATCCTGCCAAGTTATAAATGAGATATCAGTCGGTGCGGAGGGCGCTGGCAGAACAACGTGCATGGGCCTAGCGTACTGGAACTGCGGCTACTTGAGCCCAAACCCAAGTGTGATTGGAATTTTTATTTTAAAACGTCTCAGAAATCCACTGAAAAATATTCAAATACTCTCCTCCTTCGAACTTCATAGTCTATCTGTCCCGCGAGCTCCTCAAGTGAATTTCGGAACACCTTGTACACAGGACGAGCAGTTCTTAGGTCAGGAATTGGAGGGTTTACCTGCGGGAGGGCGAGGAGACATAATGGAGAATTCGAGATAACGCATGTGCCCTTGACTATCCGTCTTTGTGGAGGTCCAATAGGAAAGCAAAGTGTACGAGTAAACACTATCCATTATTTGATGCCGATGAAAAATTCAAGAGCCTTTCTTTGACAATAGTATGTTCCTTGCTGTGAGCAAGGGTTTTATAAAAATTTCGATATACAAATAAAAATAATGTAACTTATTGTAGGGCAACAAACATGCAGTTGAATAATTCATATTTAAAAGAATAATGAGTGATTTTTAGTGATGGTTTGATATAACATCAAATAAACGAGTTCTAGAGAGTAAAAAACAATTGAAAAAAAAAAAAAATTAATAATAACAGTATCTATTTGAGCCACAAATAGCCAAAACGTTGCAGGTTAAGTGGCAAACGTGACGAGAAATGTAACAATGAACGACGAGATTGGGTTTGGGATATCGGAGAGGAGCTAAAAGACGGCGCAGCTGAACGAGACACCGCTTAATATAATAAACTACTAATTTAACGAGACAACAATGCATCCTGGATATTGGCTGCCGGCGGTGTTCCAAACGATGAGTGACAGAGGTTTTACAAAGATTTCATGGATCTCTTTTCATTTACTCTCTTTATTTTTATCTTCTCGGTTTTCCACCCTACTTTCTATCTACACCGATATATGTATATAAATTTCCTGGTGTTCGATCTTTGTTGTATGACCAACTCAATCGTGGAAAGTTGGTCCAGATAGTCATACACCTGGTTCGTGTGTCTTTTCAAACGCCATTTTTCCGAAATATTCATCCGATAATCCAGAAATAATACTCCACGAAAAATGATCGCTTGGATAAATTATCCCCATAAATAAATGTCACAATCATCATTGGAATCATTAGTGGAATTGGCATTCCACTCCACAATCGTCAGTTTCGCACCCCGATCATTTTAGATTTCTTTCAAAATTTCTTTTCTTCCAGTGACTATACTGAAAAGAATTTTCAGTAAAAAGTTCAGATTTATAACTGAGTTTGTTAATGAGTTATGAAATTTTCGAATTTCGGCAAATTTCTTATAAATGTCCATATCTTTTTGGAAAACACTGGGATCAAAGTGAAATTGTAGGTTTTTCATCATCATTCTCGACGTCTCTAAAAATTCCTATTTATTCTTACTTATTACGAATGTAAACCAATAGTTATTAATTATCAATCCTGAATAATATTTTCTAATTCAATTTCATGAAAAAAAAAAAAAAAATTCCATCATCTTTCACGAAAAAGTTTATTAATGAACAAATCGTTAAATTAAATGGATGTTAAATATGTTGAAAAAAAAAAAAAAAAAAAATACTCAAAATTTACTGGGTCAACAAATTCAAGTGCCCGAAATCGAAGGCTAATTCTTTGACAGGTGGTGGTTTGTCCTCGTACCAAGCGAAAAAGGAAACCGCAACGTCTGTGAGGATGTAGCCAACGATTCGTCCTCTACCCGTTATTATGCCTACACAGATATTTATTCGATTCTTATAGCGACAAAAATGTCCTCGCCATAAATTCTTAAGACCGGAAATGTTCATTTTCATCTGTCAATTCATTTATATTTCTCAAAAGCAAAGAACCACAAACATGTAGTATATAATAAGATGCCGAATTGCAGGTCGCCCGTCGAGCTTCCGCTTTCACTGAGCGTTCAGCGTTATCACTATCCTTATCAAGCAGACCCCCTCCCGCGACAACGCGATAATTTCGTGTTTACTGCGACCCGTTCTCTTCAAAAATTTCCCTCGTACGTATAATTCAGTAATTGATAATGTGAACTTATCAATTGCAATGTGATTTTTTTTTTTTCAAATAAAAAACTTCGCAAAAGTTCTGGTAAACAAGAAAAATGATTAGTTTGAGCAACGAAAAATATAGTCCACATTTCAGTAAGTTATAGGCTTTTTCAAACAATTTCCTTCGTTTATAGATCAAAACAGTTTTTTTTCTGCCCTTAAACGTTGGGGTCGAGGTTGGGGTTTAAGAAAGGGTAGGAATAGGAGATAAAAAAGTCTGCAAAAGCGTATAGTTCTTCATGATATCGAAGGCTTTTTCTGGACCAATTAGGATAATGGTTTCACTTTTATATATCTGCCAAGTGCTCGAGCAGCCTTAAAAAAACGATGAGATAAAAGAGATAGGAGCTAAGGGTGGAGGAGAGAGGTGGGTAAAATGATGCGACGTGATTTATCCCACCGATCAAAGAAAAAACGCAGCATGAAGAGCCAGATAGCCAAGAGAGAAAAGTAAAAATATTCAGTGTGTGTACATCACCCTCAAATTTTTTTTTTAAATATCATCTTCAGAATAAATCCGTTAAAAATCGTCACAACTGTCTCCTTTCCACTTATTTTTCATAATCATTCAAAACTTTCATCAAAATAAATAAATATAAGAAAAACTAAAAACGAAGAATTCTTAAGCCAATAAAATATCATAAAAGTGAGTGACATAACTGACCGTGACACGTTATTTTCGAAAATGGATTTCGTCACTTCCTCTCATTCTTTCATCACTCTTATTGCGTATTCTTTTTTTTCTCCTCATAACAATGTAAGAATATCGGGACACAACGAGTGCCCATGTGGTCCGGATGGTTGCAACGTTGACGAAAGATTGGGCGATCGTGCGATGTGGTTTTCCTGTTCTCTTTTAGGAAAAAGACAAAAACAGGTCCATTTGAACGATCGACAGCCGATCTAAATGTACGATTACGTCGATGTCGAAAGTTAAAACGTAATGTAGGAGTTTTATAAAAATATACAACAAAAATCAATATACAGATAAACATATATATATATATATATATATATATACAAACAAACAAATAGTGACGTGTCCGTGTGTGTGTGTCTGGGTGGGTGGGAGGGAGAAAGAGACAAAGGATGACGAAAAAAAGCAAAGGCAGACAATAAAAGGTGGCAAAAGATGCGGTTGCCGTACAGGTAAGACAGGATGTCACGAGCCTTGTCACCGGGACGTCACGTAATAAAACATCGTGCGGGTCTCTTCGCCAATGTCGACAACGAAAAAAAAAACAACAACAACAAATACCAAAAAAGAAATAAAAGATTTTTCTTAGTTCCTTCTACTTACTGTCGATTCACGCTGTCCGTCATATTGATAGGATTCATGAGTCGAAATATTTTCTTGTTGTCAAAGCACTATTTACGTGTTGTTTCAGATGTTTCAATGGAAATAAAAAAAAATGATAGAATAATCACAGATTAACGATAAAAGTAAATATGAAACTTTTTCCTGTAACCGGAGTTGAAAATATGTTTTATTTAGAAATATTTTTCGGATATTTGAAGTACACGGTTTTATTTTCTTATGTTAAAAAATGGTGTAATTTATGGAATATTTCTCATACGTGTGATTCGTTAAATTTTTATAAATTTGAATTTCCTGTGACAAAATAAAATCTGTCGTATATATGAGTGCATTAGACCGGAACAAAATAAGGACGAGCTCTTAATGTGCGAGTAAATAGTACATAACGTTTATCACAAAATAGCTAAAAATGTTCTCGCGTTCTCGGAGTTTTATAAATCGGGATGTACGATAATTGTTGCAACTGGAGTATGGCGGGGTTTTCATGTTCGTGGAAGTGATCAAAAAACTAGACGAAGGATGCAAAATGAGTGCGTTTTTTTTCTTTTTTTTTTTTTTAAGAAAAAAAAATTGGATTCTTTGAACGGGATGTTGGTCCATTAAACGAAGGCTGCTGGCCATCGTCGATCTCGAAACACACATTTGTCCCCGTAACCAAGGCAGATATCACATATATGGCTAGATTTTTTTTCTTACCTATTTTCGTACTCATATGTAGAAATATAAATATAAATGCATAATATCATTAAATATATCTATGTACATGATTTTTTTACCTGGAAAAATTCTAATTACAAAACGGAATTGTGGGAGTGAGGACGAAAGATAAATCCGGACGTACAGTCCCTTTTTTATTCCTCTTTCTTTCTCTTTCCAATCTTTTGCCATGAGTTGGGTCATCCAAGCGGCAATTTTAAACATTGTTGCACAACCACGGATAAAAACCTCACGTTTTAATATACATGGATGTCTGTACACATATATATACGTATATATACATTTCTTTTCCTTCATGTCTTGTTATTTTTATCATTTTTTTTTTTCCAAGTGTTTTCTTTTTCTCTTTTACTTTGGAGCTCGGAGCGATTTTAGACTGGAGAATTCCACTGGAATTTAATATGAATTATTTGAGGATGAGCTCACTTCCGGATAGTCAAATTTTTTGGTTTTCAGTTGGCATCTTTTGCAGATAAAAAATTAAAGTTGTGGCTTCTGGACAACGGTTAATTCTTAAAGATTTTGTAAAATTTTACACAACGACACTTTCCTAAGGACTGTACTTTTAAAGTGTATGCAACAACGATGTGAACAATTTAAAGAATTGTAAAATTTTTTTTTGGTATTAGATCCGAATTTCTGTTTTTACAATATTCAACGAAGCTGACAATTTGGTTCATCGAGTACAGTCTCGAGAAATCCTCTCAGGAATAATGATGCAGGAGTTAATATAGCGAAGGCTCCGTTATGAGGACCCCCAGCATTTGCTTTGGAGGATCGGAACGACCAAGGTGTGGGATTTGGATGGCTCGATGGACTATGGGATGCTGGTTAATCCTGTGACGATATTGTTAGCTCGGGACGAAGGGCAAAGGAGTTATAGGGATGCTATAGTTGGCAAGGAAAGCCTGAAGCATCATGGGACAATCGTTACGTCAAGGAGATGTGGTAACTGGAGTAGTCGATGTAGATATGTGCATCATATCTATAAGACTATCGAGAGATGAGGCGTTTGGAATTTGAGCCAATGAATCGAAAATTGGTTCCAAGTGTTAATCAATTGCCAATAAATATTAAATTTTCATGATTTTTTATCACTTGGAAAAATGTGATAAGCAGATGATTTTTCGGCATCTTGTATTTGGGATTAAATGGGTCTACGACGGGGAAATAATTATTTAGGTCGGGGTTCATACGTCGCCATGGCACATGCCTCACTCACTCGGAACCGCGAAGAGCTCACGCGGTGGGGTGTAATTTCTCTCGCTTCCGCGGACGTCACCACCTCCTGCATGGGCGCGAATTTCGGGCGCGATCACCGCGACACGTGACGCATGCGCGTGGCGCGTCTTCATTGATTGCCATATTGGTTTAATCAGTTAAGAATCTATCTGGTATCCAAACCTGTTCACGTGGCTCATCAAATTCGTTTGCTAAATTCACCATTACAGTAATTTTCGGATTTAATTTAAACAAATGTTAACGGAAACTATCGCGAAAAACATCATTAAGGCAGTTCACACCTCTTTTGAGCATCCATGGTTCTCGTTATTTTGGCCAGATTTATCGGGACCCGCTCTGGTCGTCAACACCTTCTTCACGAAGTCTCAACAAGTTTTTCGGAACTTTGTGCTCTTTGTGTTGCACAATCGGGAAATAAAACCTACTCATATTAAATTTCGAAACTTTACATCATACTTTTATTTTTTTCCACCAACTCCCTTAAAAACCTTTAAAAAGCGCCTTGATTTCCGAGAGGTTTCGTTTTCTTTGACAGTCTTCATCGCCAAAGGTGCTCTGCACTCTATGACTGTCCATCACGCACGTTCCATGATTTTCATTATCTAAAAACAATAATTACTGTTTCTCACATTAACAGTTTTTGACATTCTAATTATGGACCTAGTAGGTTAAGGAAAAATGTTAAAAATTCTTTGAATTCACTCACGAAAGTCAAAATCTTCGATTTATGTTTACCGTGGGGCTGCGTTGTAACAGGTCCTTTTATACATCCAAAAAGTACGGCTCTCCACAGATGGAATGACTTTGGGAAAATTGATCTTGAATATGATGTTTATTCCATAGGAAATAATATAATTTTAAACTTATTTTTATTGTATAAAATCCAAGTAGACTGAAAGAAAAATCGTGTCCTCATACCAACGGTCGTTGATAGGAGAATAAAAGTTGATTAATATTAAGTAATGAGGCTTGATATCACTCGTCCGAGAGAAGCAGCCATGCTCGGATAAGGGATGGGGTGTAGAGAGGGGATGAGTTGAGGAATAGGAGATGAAAACAGTGGAACAGGTCCGCAATCGTTACTTAGGAAAAGTTGCTTCAGTCCGGGACGAGTACTCGTTAATGCAAGTTGTTCGATAGCCGTGGAGTCTTCTCGCGAAACGTACTGAAACTTTGTCTGTATTCTGCGGCGGGAAAGAGGGACTTTTCTAGGCAAGTTTATACTTTCGTCGAGACATTGGTCCTGCCTCGAGGTACTACTTTCATCTCCTTCTACATTTTCTCCCTTGAAGATTCTCAACCCTAGCAACAACCTGGACGAAGCTGCTCAATCCTTATGTTTTACTCTTCAGCCCCGTCCTCTATCTTCCGCCACCGACAATTTTAGTTCAGTTGGTTGCCACTCACGCATAACAAATACCTCCGAGCCAGCAACTTTCTTCTTTCTTCTTCCTACATCTGGCGCATATTTCAGCCCCCAACCCTTCTTCCTTTCCTTCTTTCAGCCTTGTCTCATTTCAACTGTGTCTGTACCTGTAAATCCGCACGGGAAATGAATTGCAGATGCAGCGGGGGTGAGATGGTGACGGGAAATAACACTATTGTTCGGACAATTGTCCTTGGAAACTTTCGTCCGCCGGATATAGCTTGGATGAAGAGAATTTAAGATAAAGTCATCGTCAAGGTCAAATTTAGGCTGGAAAATTTGAGCAATGTACGTGAATGGTTGGGAATAATGTGAAGTCCTATTTTTAACCTTTCTGAAGTTCTACGTAAACCCGTTGACCTTGATTGACAGTGTGGGATGACCTTTATGGACAATCAGCGACCTCTATCACGACTACTATCGATGGATCCAACAACACTCGAAGGGTTCAAGATTGCAGAAGACGAAAGAACAAATCGGGAAGACTTTTTAACAAAATGGTGGAACAGGAGAAGGAGGGGGAGAGGACGGTCCAACATGTAGTCCTCCACCGGCCTGCTCTTGTACCACCAAATGCTTTTGACCTCTGCGTAAACTTCGCTTCAATCGAGAAGAAATGATGTGAGCTTCATTGAAGACGCTGCTCATTGGATACTGCATTCAAACTGGGTTGGCATTCAACTGTCTCCGAAACTAAATCACGTATTCGTATTAATAATTTCTTCCGACAATGGCAGCTTCGAGAATTCTTCACCTATTTTGGAACTGTCTGCGCATCACAAAGAAGTATTCATATTTTTGGAATAATGAGAAATAATTATTTTTATGTTCACTCTACTTGGGTGGTCGAAAAATCTTGAGCAAAGGTAGAAAAAAAAGTTGTAGTATTTTCAATAGCAAGCATTGAAGGAAATCCGGTGAGTGGAAATCATCCAAATGGCGTGTCTCAGTGTCAAGCATGTGTCTGCCACGTTCCCTCCGTTACTAATTGCCCATTAGTCCGGATCACAGACATTCCATTTCGAATCTCAGCACGTGGAGCCACGCTTCTTCGTTCTTCTTTCCCCTCTGACATGGGGTTTCTTGTGGTAGATCTCACTTCCGGTTTGGTCAACTAACTATCGTCCCTCATTTCCAGATACAAAAAATTCCATTTATTTGTTCTTCAGCTCACTCCGGAAGTTAATTAATCACTGTTGCAGCTATTGGTAATTCAAAAAAAAGTTAATCAATCATTATGATGTATTTTAAGTGCGATCGTTGAGGAGCTACAACTATTTAATCATTCAAATACTTCCCAGAGCTCCAAATAAATGGATCCAATTTTTAATTGTCGTTTTGGAATCTCTTTCGGGACAAAAATTTTTGTTGTGTTTTCATTGATTATTAGAATCAGTAAAAATTACTTTTCTTTTCTACTATCTGTACTTCCGGTATTTTCCAAGTGAGAGAATTTGTTGAACTATGCGTATAAATAGAACCCCTGAGGGTCAACCCTTTCATCCCCTATCCTCAACGAATCATTTCGTACTTTAGTGCTCGACTCCCTCTTTTCCATTCTACTATACAAGTGGATGGTACTGGAGATACTTGAGTTTTCTATTATACTTTGTACTTGTTTCTATCTCCCTTGGCTTCCTTTTCCTTTCCTGTCTTTCTTTCTATTTTCTCTCCAACTCATCTTCTTCTTCTTCTTCTTCTTCTTCTTCCTGGGCAACTGCTGGAAAGAGTTAATTAATTAAGAGATGCTGGTGTTTCGGACTCGACCTAGATTATCCCTTCTTAAAACATGCACTCTTTAAAAGAAAAATTTATCTTCATTCTAGGTACAAGCACTAAAATAATAATATTTTCTACTCGCGATGATTCTTTGCTATCACTCTTTCCAACTATTTTGTAAAATGCCAAGAAATTTAATATTGATTGGGTTTTTTTTTTATTTTTATTTTCAAACATTAACTTTTCAGAATACTAAATTGAGATTAACAATTTATTCACAATGACCAGATCTGGTGCAGCCTTGGAGCCTCGACTGTCAGAGTTATTTTCAAGTTCTTAAAGGTCAATTTAAAAAATTTGATTGCAAATATATGTAACCTTTGTAAAAAAAGCTATTGAATAATCACAAAAATTTTTATTGAACGTTCATTTTGATTTTATTATGAAATACATTTTATTTTTGATACTTCTGGAAAAAAGTTATCGATCAATTGCAAATCACACCAATGAATGAGAATTTCATTCTCGCAAAAAGTTTCTTTGGAATTAAAAAAAAAGTTGATTGCTACCAGTCTTAAGTATCTAATTCCCATCGATTGGTACTAAAATAACGTGCAACCGGTATTTTGTAACGACCGGCAAAGTCGATATCGTCTTGGCGAGCTTTAACTTTTTACAATTTAATTGGTAGAGTTAATAATACATTGAGAACAAAATTTAAAAAAATTGTGCGAATCCTATAAACTGAGTCAACACAACACTTCAAATACCTTAAATGGCGAGATTTTTTTATCTCAAACCAATTTTTGTCATGTTCTACCTCGAATGTCCTGTTAATGATGATTATTATGAGTTTTACATTTATGGTACATTTTATCGTCAAGTATAGTCAATTCTCTGTGAAAAAATGAACCATATTTTTGATGAGCAGTTTTATTACGATAACAAATGCTTATTGTGTGAAATTTTTCCAATCTCCTGTGCCGTAATTCTAGTTAACTCGCCTCCTGATGATTCTTCGCCTCAGTCAAAAATGCAAAGCAGCGTGAAATCGTTTTTTTTTTTTTTTTTCATTTTAATGCCAAAGTTTCCACATGCGGAAGCTCATAGGGTAGAAATTCGAATGAAAATGTGTCAGCGACAGTTTCGTTTGTTCCTCGATGCACGACATAGGATAAGAGAAAGGAAGTGGGAAAAAGAGAGAAAGATACAGTTTGAACTATACGTCAGGTGAAATCAGGGTTGTTTGGGGGTTGGTTAGCTCATCAGTATGCAAAAACTTTATTATTTGTTGGTAGGACGTTAAATTATGCATGCGTAATAAGGCCGTGAGACTAGTGGCGTAAAGCCACGTTGGATGTCGAGGCTGAGTTTGGGGAATGAGGGTAGGGGTTGGAGGTTTTCGTATCTAAGGGGTTGCGGGGGTAGAAAAGCGAATAGGATGAGGTGAGAGAAACCGGGTAGGGAGGAAGGGATGCAGCAAAAGCGAATTGAAGCGAGAGAGAGAGAAAGAGAAAAGAGCGTGGGCTGAAAACGGGATGGGAGAGGGGGTTGAAAGGGAAGGAGGGTAGGGTAGGTGAGTTAATAACCGAGAGACCGTCAACGTCGCCGAAGGGTTGAATGCCTCCTCCCTCAAAGGTAATTGAAACAACAATAAAGTGCGAACGCACAACAATGAACGATGTTATACAACCCCTGAGGCTCTTTGCCATTTCCCTGGGTAAATTTTACCCAAGGTGTTTACGAAGTAAGAACGAGAAACGATTCTTTTTCTTTTAACTTGGATGTTAAATTTAGAGAAAAGAAATCTTCAAATTAAAAGCCATTTCTGGATTCGCCAACTTCACTAAAGTCGATGAGGAGAGGATCCTTTTTAAATCAAAATTATTCACAATGAATGTTCTCTTTGATTCAGTGTTTATCGAGTTGTCAATGTGCCTGCTCATGAACCTTGCAATCCAAACGCTCCCACCACTTTAACTCTACTATACGAACATCCTCCTGGTTTCCTGTTCCTGTGAATCCCCTCCCCCTCCCTCCTGCCCCGGGGGTTCCCATTTGCACGAAGGACCACAGAAACTGTGGAAAAGCTCCCGATACATAATTTTTACTGAGTTTCATCCAATGAGCACCTTCAGAATGAGCCACTTCATGGCAAAACGTCCATCCAACCACAAGCTGATCTTGTCCAGTGAAATTTTTTTCGTTCGTAATGTATAGAATGTTTTTATTTTTTATTTTTTATTGTTTGTATGAAAACAAATTCTACGTATTCATCCTCTTTACTGAAGTCCACTGCACCTTCGGGGTATTTGTGATCGGTATTTGCCCACCCTGTCAGTTGTCTGGGTCGTGTGTGCATTTTGGATTTACTACAACACACTGCAACGTATGTATTCGGTATCTTTTTGTTGATTTCCAAGGTATCTCTCGCTTGTCCTTGCCATGTTTCTTCATTCCCTATCTTCATACCCCTTCCTCTCTTTTCCTCTCTCGCTCTCTTACAAACATTCGCTGAAATGTTGTTGCGTGACTAGTACTGAATCTCACGAAAGAATATCGAACAGGCTCATAGATGTTGCGTGCATTTCAAGCTCGAGGTAATCTAGGTCAGAATTTTCGAATCTTGTTATAATTGGAGGCAAGAATACGAGCAAAGAAACGAGGACATGCGAATGAACATTTTTGAAGCACATTGCAATGCTCCTTTTTTGTGATATGATCTAGAATGACTTATCCAAAAAATTGGCAACTATAGACCTGATGGATCGGTTCAAACAGTCTTGAACTCCTTTGAATGATTGCAATCAGTTCTAGGGTCCTTGGACTGATTTAAACCAATTTTTCAAGTGCTTGGACTGATCAAAACCGAATCTAGAAGTCCTTGGAGTGATCTGAGAAATCCTTAAAATTCTATAAATGTTTGGAACTAGTTCAAAAAGTTTTGGAAGTCATTGAAATCAGGTCCCTGTTATTGGTTCTAGGACTACTTTGCGCTAGTTGAAAACACTTGAATTTGAATAATTACTCAAAAATATATCACATTAAATTAGAAAAAAAAAAGAGTTGAAACTCGTTCAAATGAAATAAAAAATAAATAAAGAAAGTTCTGTTTAATTCTGCTGCGATTTAGCGATGATAAGAACCACCAACGTAATTTGAATTCAGCCAGAGCTTTAGCTATTGGTCAAGAGGCTTTGAGGTGAATACTTGTTGTGCACGAGTTTGCTCGAGGATTAGAGCTGCATGATAACGCGCTCTTACCCCGTCAGCTGACTCGGCCAATTTTTCATTCCTCTTCCACTACCTTCTGTACTTTTGTACTTTCATTTTTTTTTTCTTTTTTTTTTTCATTTCTTTTTTTTTTCTCGCTTTACCAACCTCTTGCACATCCCGGGCAAGCTTTTCAACCCCTCGATGTTCTGCAACGTACAATTCACTTCCCTTTTCAACCACTGACCCACATTCAACATCTGCCCGCGGCCAGCTCGACTAAATCGATTCCCCAGCTACCTTTGTACTCACAAAACTACCCCTTCATCCTGTTCTACATCAAGAGAGAAAATTTGCAAATTTTTAAAAATTCATGTTCTTTTATTGAGCAGAAATTTTATTGGCAGTTTTTGAAGAAACAAAATTCACGAATTCGCAAGCTACTGTACATGTTTTTCGATCAGAGTTTTTTTTTTAGTTCAAAGTTCCTCAATGAATTAATTCAAAAGATACAATTGAAAATTTTGCGCAACTAATAAAAATGACTGCGTCTGATTGATAAGTTAACAATTTAACTCGATCAATTTATCAATATAAATTAATTGATGGATTGCAAAATTTCATATTGAACAAATATTATAACGAATACTGAGCTACATGATGCCTCTATCTTTATTTTAATAAAACTCTTGCGATTCAAATAACAGGATGTAAACGAGAGATATTTTTAAAATGATTGGAAGTCGAAAAACGATTTCGAAAAATGAATGTGTCAACATTGCGGTGGTTTGTAATAAAGCTATAAATACATTTTTTTTTTTTTTTTTTTTACTAATAATTGGTTTTTATACTTTTGGGTGTTATCCATATTCAAACAATACGTTTATATTAAATGTACGTTGATGAAATGGTAGCAACTTCACAATACCATGGTTTTCAATTCTTTATATCCAATCAACTCTATGGTGGAACGACTAAATAAAATTAATTCATTGATTTCAATGGATTTAACAAATAAAAATAATCAAATCAATTGGCCGTGCAGAAAACAATTTTTCTGGGTAAAAGGTGCGAGTTCAATGACCCAGTGTAATAAATATTGAACATGGAATACTATTTATATGTTTGAAATGTCCCAGTATTACAAAAAAAATTATATTTAATTAAACCGAAAAATAAATGAATGAAAAATTAATGAAAAATAAAATTGGAGCGATAATCTAAATAAAAAAATAAAGGCAAAGTTTAAAATATAAAATTCAACCTCATTAAATAAAAATGAATACGAAGGAAAGAACCAAGTGATGAAAATGAATATTTAAAAATGATGTTCTTTTCGATTTAACGGAAAAAGTATGATTGAATATTTATTTTGAAGTGTGGAAAAAAAATAAAAATAAAAAGGGTTTAGCAAATTTCAGAATTGAAGATTGATTCTCGAAGGGTATGAATTTTGCAGTTCTTGCAAAATTCTTCGGTTTTCGATCTTGCAGTTTTGCAGTTTTTTCTCTTCAATCTTTTGCTATCTTTCTCAGGGGTTGATACTCTCTACTTCTGGAGGATAAGATTCTTCCCTCCCTCTCCCTGTTCCCCTGACCTCACGGTGATCCTCGCACCCGTCCCTGGATGGCGTGCACGCGGCTCTTATTAAATGTGGCGATTTATCGCTAGTAATAACGGTGCGGTCTGGAGCTGGGTTAGTGAAAGGGAAAGAGGAGGGAAAGGGGAAGATGTAAAAAGAGAGGGTATCTCGTATACTCGCTCGACTGTCTCTTAGACGAAAATCGTAGCGTTTATCTTGGCAAGATTTAGCAGATTATTTTCCTCAAATTTATTAAATGAATTCTAGCGATAACTCATACTCGAACAATTTTATAATAGATAAATAAATATAAATATATGAATAAATAATTAACCAAGTAAATAAAATGTCCAATTAAAACGATTGATACTATATTTCATTTTATTTTTCGTTTTATTCCAAAAAACTAAGTGGCAAAGAATAAATTAAATGAAAAATAGACATAAAAATAATATTTTGTTTGTTTTTAAACTTCTTAGTTGTCTCTGATTGCGTTCAGCGATATAAATAATGACACGAAAATCACTAATTGGTAGAATTTTATGCTGGTATTGAAATTTTTTCTTGTAATTTTTTGTTGCGCCACTTAATTGGCCGTTCGAAGTGCGGGTGGTCCCTTCCACTAATTGTGGTGCTCTTTTGATGGGCGTTTTCGAGTTTCTTGACTCGCCTCGACTGTACTTTCGATAATTATCGATCTTTTATTTATTTTTTTTTATGCGAAAAAAGGTCAGAAAGACAAATTCTGTCAACGATGTAGAAAACACTATGACAAGTAATTATTCAAGTTTTTTTTTCCATGCTCAATGGGCCGGGATTATTGTCATCTGTTTTTATCGATGGGTCCTCCGCAGTTGGGAATTTGCCATCCGCATAATTCCAATCTTGTATTTTTGCCGAGCCAAAGAATAAAAATACGAAGAAAGCACACATTTGAGCAGCAACATTTACCCAAAAAATTATACGCCATTTTTCAAACGTATGCTGAAAAAAAAAATAATAATAATAAATAAATATCAATCTCTATCAAATATAATATTTCATAAATCACACAATCATGCATGAACAATCGTTTATTTTTTTGTCTCTATTCAATGGCTTTAAATTATTTGTATATCTTTATATTATTATTTTATTATTTATATTATTTTAAGAATATTATAAATATCAAGCCCTTAAATAAAAAGACAAATAAATAAACGACTATTGTCGAAGAATATGAATAACATTTTTATTCATTTAATTACGAAAAAAAACTCACCCCTTCAGCTGTGAGAGCCCCAACCATAGCTGGCAATATAAAAGCTGATATGGTACCAGGGGTGTTTGTCATTCCCATAAGTATGCCAGCGTAATTAGGGGCGAGATCATTATGATTGGTGAGATGGCCAACAAAAATAGCACCGCAAATAATTATACTGAGAATTAACATGACAGTCGTTGCTATCCGTTCGCAGCCAATATAAGCAATTGCTATCAGTAGAATACTCGGTGGAATACAACCTAATTGGAGTATAAACAATTGATTTTCATGAATTCTATTATGAAAATCCCTCATGCAAATATTTGGCAATTATTCGGAAATGGGACTTCATCTACTATCGGGCGAAAAATTCTTTTTATGCGGTTGAAAAGTTGCCATCATAATATTGCTCCATATTATATTTTCATTCGTAAAAAATGTAAAAAAAAAAAAAAATTTTTGCCCGATTTTAGGTGGAGCCCCATTTCCGAATATTTACCATTGAACCGTCCGAGCAAAGCAGATTATTTCTTAAAAATATTTTTGTAAATTTTATTTACCAAATGACGTCTTATCGTCTGAGAGCCGAAAAAAAAAAGTATTTTAAATGTTGATAAAAATGGTTGGTTTATTAAATACGTACTTATTGCAACGGCAGTTTTTCGTGCATTCGTTTGCGTCCAGTAGCCTCGTTTTCTACCCATATCCAACACTTTTCCCAGCAATGGATTGGTGAAAGCATTTATTAAATATGGAATACAGCTTATGCCAGCGTTCTGTAAATTCATAATAACATTTCGCAAATCCACGAGAACAAAAAAAAAAAAACATAAAATGTTTGAAAATTTTTGTATTCATTGTAGCGAATAAGTCAAAATAAATACTGACATTTATAACAAATCAAACAACAGCTTTCGAACATGGATCGTATTACTGAAATATTCTTATTATAATCATTAAAATAAATAAAAAATTGAATGATTTATTAATGGAATATGTGGAAAAATGTTCTTTCAACTCACCGACGTAATATTGAATCTGAGTATTTTGTTCATATACAGTGGCAATTGAGTTAGTAGAAAATACCAGCAAAAATTTCCAAGTGTATTGGTAACCAGAAGAGCCCAAAATGGACCAGACGAGAAAATTCTTCGCCACGGTATTTTCAATTTGGTAGATCCTGGGCTTCGATGACCATATGATTTGATCAAGAGATTGCGTTCTTTCTCACTTATGAATTTTTGGCTTTCAGGATTATCGGCGAAAAAAAATGCGAAAACAAGGCACCAAATAAGAGGCAAAAATCCATGAATGTAAAAAATTGATTGCCAGTTGATGTATTGCATTATGAGACCAGATGTAAGGATCGATATAACAGTGCCGAGTGACGTGCCAGCATAAATTATTCCGACCCACATACTTTTTTCCTCGTAAACGACCCATTTAGCAACAAGCACATTTACCACCGGAAGATTTGCCGAACTTACGAGACCGGTAATAAATCTTAGAGCCAAAAGTCCGCCGATCGAGTTTGCCGCCAGTGGCACCAGTAGCGTGAATATCGAATTACAAAATACACAAAATAACAGCACCCATTTTGTATTAAAACTGCAAGGAGAAAAAAATAAATCCAAATAAATAAATGATTAAATTTAGTCACTCGTGAGGAAAATAAACTTCGTGAGTCTTGTGAAGCGTTGGTTGGTCTGTCTGTCCGGACATTCGACTATTTCTAAAAAATCACTCATCCAATTTTAATCAATTTTCGACAAAAATAATGTTTTTTCATCGCAATGTGAAGGCTGCATCGACGCATTGATTACAAAGGAATCGTAAAGCTGTACAGTTATAATTGCAACTGGAAAGTGCTCCAACATTATTTTTGTGAAGTGATCGAACTTTTAATCAGTGAACTGGCACTTTTATCAAGATAAATAAAGTAACAAACCGATCGGAAAAATATCCAGCAGGAAAATTGCCAACGAGATAGCCAGCGAAGTACAAACTGACGACCAAACCTTGTTGGGTGCTGGACCACTCGAAAGGTCCATCGAGGTCGGTCATAGAGAGATCCTCATTTTCCTGAAACGCTGGACACTCGTTGGAGGCTTCACCGCTGTGATTTTTATGCGATTTAACCATTCCAATGATGGCAGTTGAAATATTTACTTTGAGACCGTAAATTATCATGTTTGCTATGCAAAGCATTATTGCAAAGAGAAACCTGACAATTTCAGCTTAAATAAATTTGAAAAAAAAAATTAAAATTGATTAACAAAAAGCTGTTGAAGTAAACCAATAAATTTAATTGTTTAATTAAGAAAAATCAAGGTCGATTAGCGATAATAAATAAAATTTATAAATTATTCAAGTCCACATAAATACTGCTTACCCATTATTTTAATATCACTTTTTGTCACTGAATAATCGATCCACTCTTCAAATACAAAAATCCACCAACTTCACGTAATTAACAACTGTCATAATTGACACGTTCACATCTCCATCATGCATACCTAAAAAGTAAAAAAAATATCACATAACTCAGATTCAGAGTTAATTAATAACAGAAAAGTTTTGGTAAGCATGGCACGGATATCAAAAGCAAAAAAAAAAAATTAATAAAAAAAAGTCACCATTCCAGAGACGTCGATGTGGGAAGGAGAATCCGGACAACGGACGCGTATCAGCAACACGAATGTTGAAAAGTATATGGAACAAAGAAAATACAGCTCGAGACACCCACGACGGTTGCAGATAACGAGAAAATGTCTTTCCACTACTGATAATTATTAACTCGTTTAGTGACGAAACGGATGTGTGACAGATCGTTCTTGTTTTTTGTATTTTATTTCTTTACGACATCTCAATAACTCGATTATCAATGAAACAGGAAGCTCGATTTTAATGACCTGAAAGTAGTCCATTCTTGCTAGAGTTAATTAAAGTTATTAATTATTAGATCATTTTTAATCGAATATAAATAACTTATTTATTTTATAACTGTACCTTACAAATCAATGTTTTGAACGATTACTAGACGAATTCATCAAAGTTTATGACTACAAAAAAAAAAAAAAAAAAAATAACAGTTCTCGAAATAAAATCACAGATAAAATAAACAAACACAAAATTCTACAACAAAAAATTTGGAAAACCTCCAAATAATAAAAGTATAAATAGAACGTGCATAAAATAGATAGAAAATCCTCGACAAATAAAAGGGGTCCATTGACCCCAGGTAAGAGCAAACATTTTCCTACTCTCTGATACGTTGCATACAAGTTATGAAGTTCTGTTCTGCATTCCTTTGACATATCCATCACATACATATACATTTATGAAGTTACATAAACATACAAAATATTACGATCGTCGATGTATACGATGGGAGGCTCCCTATTGAACGACCGTAAAACGTTTGTTTGCTCGACGACGTTTACACACAGTTTTCACAGTCGTGAGTCCCTCCTACCCTTCATCATTGCCTTTCCCTCCCCCCAAACCCCTCCTCACTCTCGTGAGCTCCTGGCATGTTTCCGCATTGCCACTAAACGAGTACCAACCGTTGCAGATACCCACTGTCACCGTATGGAACTTTAACGATGACGGATTGCCTCGTCGTTTCTCGTTTTATCGATTTTTTTTTGTTTGTTTTTTTATTTTCACCAACTGACGAAAACGTATTTTTTTATTATTTACTATAGGAATTTCATGATAACAATTAATACCACAATTGTAATTTTCATGATAAAATATTATCGAGTAGTAAATGCACCTCATTAAATACGGAAGTGTAGTGCAGAAAAGCGTGAAGTTTCGGTTGTATACAATTTGACAGTTCTTATACTCTGGACAACAACTTGAAACTGCTCAATATTTACGAACTACAAAAGATCATGCAATTCTCTCAGTAATGAAAATAACTACTGTTATTATTCTGATTTTAATTTAAATTAAAATCGTTGAATTAAAACCATAATTTGAATTCAAATCAATACTTTTCATATTTAAAAAATACTCGTATGAGGATTTGTAAATATTCTTATTCATATCGATTATTTTATCAGACACGTCGATTTTTTTAAATATTAATGATGAGGATTTTTTGTATCGTTTATTCATCGGATTTTCATAACCTCTGAATTATTGGAGTTTCGAAAACATGACAATAGTTTGATAAAGCCTAAAATATTAAGAGGGCAAGAAGAATGAATGAAAATTGTGAAATAAAAGAAATCAACTGTAAGGAAGTTGTGGATGTTTCTTGAGAACGGAAGGAGCGATGGCGTGGGGGGCGAGGGAGAAGGAGGGAGATACGATGTAGCTCAACGGGATACCGCGATCTAAAAGATAGGGGAACGTCGGAGGCGACATCCCGATGAATATTCACCGACTACCTCAAAGGACCCTTTCCTCTCTACTCCCTTTAATTTTTTTTCGTTCATTCTCTTTCTTTCTTTCTCGCTCTTCTAGTATTTGCGAAGATCGTAATACCGATTACGGAAAAATTTATCACAATAAGTTTATTCAAGGAGCATTCCCGATATTTTCTCATGGTTACTTCAATGCATATTTACGAGAAAGTAAAAATTGCAAAATAAAAATAAATAAAATCGAAGGAGAAGCACAACGAAGAGATTACGATCGATCGAAACGAACAATGGACTTTGGGATTGGACCCTTTTCATCCTTTTGTTTTCCCACGACGATTTCGCAAACGTGATTGAATTTTATTTATGTACCTATACGCAAAAATACAGCCTTGGCCAAAAGTATTGAGCCTCTTAAATTAGTTTGTTTCTTATTCACTAAATTTACGTTCTCAACAATCGTTCTTATCGTTATTTGTTACCTTTCAATACGAATTCATGGATTAGGGTCAGCCAAAAAAAATCGCTATTTTCCTTTTTTTTCTAATATTTAATAAGAGAAGCTGAAATATTGAATATTGTCGAAAAAATATAATAATAACGATGATACCAATAACAATTTTGGAATAATAATTGAATAAATAAGTAATTTTCAATTGAAAATTAATATTATATTCGACGTTATTCGTCATAGCGAACATAATATAATAGAATAATAATATTTTATGACTAAATAACCACGTGCATGGTAAATGAACGTTGTTCGATTACAAGGGGATTATTTTAATTAATTAATATTTCCAACAATACGATAAGGTACGTGGAGAAGGGAAACTGGTTTTTGGTGGCCCCTTAAGGTAGAGTAAGAACAGAGGGTGCGGGATTGAGGCTCGTAGCTGCACCAACTTGCAGCAGGCAATCATACCACGATCCGGCTTAACGTGTCCGATGGCTTACAAGTATTATGATACCCTGGCTAATCTCGAAAGGGAAGCCCCGACCCAACCCGTCGACTTACATGCATATTGATGTACCTGATTCGAATCGCTAATATTAATACCATAATATAAGTTGCCATCTCGACAATATTCACTCTTTAAATCACTCACCAAAATCCCATATCAAACATTTTTTTAAATTATCATTCTTCCTTGATGTTTTTCTCTTCCGTCAGTTCCAATTTTTCTTGATATCATTTTTACAAACCAATGCTTTTGCGTTGACATTTTATCAACGAAAACCTGAAATTCGTCATTGAAATATTTCCCTTAATAAATCTATAACTCACGTACTAATTCTTAGCAAATAAAGTAACGGAGATTATTTTATGTTCAATTTTGATAGTTGGATATTATGATAATTTTAAAAATTCTTTGGATTGCATCGAATTCATTTAAAAAATCGTTGCTACGATGTTCACAGCAGTTTCGTAAAAAATTATATTTTTTCATGAAATAGCATTGAATTTCATTTGGAGAATCTGCATATCGACGGCAGTATGGAAAAACGTGCTATCTCAAATTGTGACAGAAGAACGCTCTATCTAACATTAGGTTTAGATTAGGCAGATTTTCACAGAAAAAAACTACCCAAAAAAGTACAAAATTCTTAAAAAATTGACAAGATCGAGAATGATTTACACTCAGCACTAAAATTTATAATATCAATAATAGAACAAGTATTTCATTGTCGCTTGAGGATGGAGTATTTAAAAAAAAAGCAAAAATCAGTTGGTTATTGAAAAAAGTCATCGAGGTACAAAAATAAAAATCGGTCAAAAGAACAGAGTCCAGAAAAAAAATCAAGATGAAACAAAACGTGGGGAAAAAAATTTGAAACGAAAAAAATTAAATTGAAAAATAATTTCGGCCGAAGTACTTGGCGAGTTCGTACCATAAGGAATGCATTACGTGATCCTAGCTAAGCAAGAAACTCGTCTCTTGATAGGGCGTTCTTCTGTCATAATTTGACATAGCACGTTTTTTCATACTGTCGTCGATACGTGCAATTAACAAACGGTAACTGTTCGTATTTTCGTTTACATTGCAAATATCCCAAAAATCATACACAATAAAAAAAAATATATATATATATAAAAAAACACGACATTCGTTGTTTGAATAATAGTTCAATTACCAAAAAAACTGCAGAAAAAAAGTAGGACAACGCAAGTGCCATTATGGCTGAAAAGGTTGAACGTAACTAAAATACGCGAATATGAAAATTAATGTATCTGAGGATATAAATGGTTGTAGATTTTTTTGAAATTATAGACCACCAGGAAAGTTGCTTCAAAAGTTGCAGTAACACATGGCTTCGAGTGTAGGTTCGAAGAAAATCGTTTATCAAGCTTAGATTATCCATGCGCTCGGTTAATACAACAATTGATGATGATCCTCGCTTCAGACTTGCTTGCCATGACATTTTTTTGTTATCCCATATAAATGTTTTCAAATATAAACGATTTTAATTTTTTTTTTTTCAATTTTTGTCATTGATGTTGTACTTTATTGCTAAATCACGCGTTCTCTGATACAGCCTCAATTATGAGGTCGTTAAAGAGCATTATCTATCTCTACTTGTGAATTGTCAGGTATATTAATATTTTTGTGATGGTATATACATAAAATCGAGTTGAGCAACCGGCTTATATACCACAATCTTATCAAATATTCAACCATGTGATCAAACACCAAATCGTTTATGAGTGGTAAATAAATACAATCTTCAGATTAAATCGAGTGTTCGTATGTTATTTTTATTTGTTCTATTATTATCGTATGTGGATATCTATTGAGTGTCAGATTGTAGCGAATCTCTACAAATATTGAACCACTTGTTTTTGTCAGTTTTTCTAAAAAAATAAGATTTTTTTGTTGTTTTTGAACCTTCAAATTAAATTGACGAATTAAAAATGTAATTAAATAATAATAATGATAAGAAAAGGAGAATGAAATGATAATAATTCCACATTTTATTGCTCACTTCGAAGAATGAAAATAAAAAAATGAAAAATATTGTTCCATTCAAACTGCGTTGAAATGAGAACGAATGAAATGACGTGAAAAATGTTTCAATTGATTGAAACAAATTAAAAAATGATCTAAGCTTTTGTGGTTTTGAGTTAAACTGAAATGGAAAATAAAAAGGAAGGCGGACAAAGATATCAAAGATGTGTCCGGACGATTTCAGTCACGTGACACTCTCTCGAAAAGACACGTTCTTCGTCGTCGTCGTCGTCATCGTTGTCGTTGTCGTCGTCGTGTGCCAAGTCGGAAAACGGACGTATGAGCAAGCTAAGCACATATTCAGCGTAGCACGAAACTCGCTGATGTTCCCATAGTCTCACGGAATGTCAGAGACCGACTGACTCTGCGAAATATTATATTAGGACGTTTCAACAATCGTGGATCTCGGATGAGATACACTTGACACTAGCGAAGACGAAGTGTGTCCTCTCCTCTCTTGTCAACAATCAGTGAGATTCCTTCCTCTCGTTATCATTAATTCCGGAAGTATCAACTCCTATCATTAAAGCAAAAATTTCAAAACGCAATTCGCGACAGTGCTACAACTTTAAAACGTTCTTTTTATCTATATTTTTAAGATATTTTTTCCACGATACACGTGACGAAGTAAAAATGCAAAATATGAGTGAACTGGAAAAACAGCAAATCAAGTTATGAAAATTTTGACAAAGAATTTTAACTTCGACTTTTCATTCATAAGATTGCACTTTATGGAGATGACCTACACATTTCTAGTTCAAAATCGAGAGGAAAAATAATTTTATATTTTAGAATTTAATAAATGGCGCTCATATTAATTTATCCTATTATCCTATTCATCTAATTCAAACATTTGGAATATGTGCCTTTCTTTTTTTCTTTAATATCTTCTACCAAAGTGTTTGAAAAAAAAAATGAATACGAGGTATCATGGGAGATAAGTGAAGCCCTCACACGGGGTGGTGTCAGTTGCAATCCTCATCCTTGGCTTCGGATTAGCTACGCTAAAGGGGGATTTTTTATTAACTTCACAAATAATATTATTCCAGTATTAAATTTGATACAGGAATCTCTTAACTGTTATTATTATTATCGTTATTATTCTTATGATTATTAGTGCATAATAAAAATTATGCAAAATCCTTCTCTATCCATACAAAACAATTTTTTCTCTAAATCTATAATTTTTTATTTCATGAATATAGATTAATAATACAAATAATTTTCTTAATTCTTATCTTACAGATTGCTTGTCTTTTTTTTAAGTACATAACATTTTTAATTATCATGTTCTTATTTAGAAATGAATTTTGTTTTTTTATTTAACGTATAATTTTCATGTACTTTCGCATGTCGCGATCCTCGAGATGTCAGGATTCATTTGCACTTGACTCGCTGAAGTGGAGAGCCAGTGCCCGGTTCCGGGTTAACCTGATTCTCTTGGTTAACTCGCGTTCTCTTTCTCCTCTCGTTTCTATGTTCTTTCGAGCACTTCTTCGTCTCTATATATTTCCCTTCTTCTCTCTTATGCTCTCGTGGTAGAACGTTAACGAAATTAACGCGCCGAGGCGGCTTGGGGTCTGGGAAAGGGTGAAATTTATGGAGAGCGAGCACAGGGGCGGCTATACTCGCTGGACCTCGTTACACTTGTGAGAACGAAAGGGAAAGATAAAGGGCAAGAAAGGGAGAGAGAACATACCGTAGTATAGTGGCTAGCCTCGAGGCTAGTCTTCATACATCAAGTCCTCCAACAATCCTGAACCACACTATTGGACCTTGTAACACCAACTTTCTTTTTTTTTTCCTTTCTCTCAGTCTTTTTGTTTTTATCTCGTTCCATTCTTCTTTTCCACTTTCTTCCATTTTTTATTCATTATCTGTTTCCTAATTCTGACTTTTTTCCTCTTCTTTATTATGTCTTCAATGTCGCAATTTTTCAGTGTATTGTTCTCTACCGATTTTCTATTACTTTTTTCGTTTGTTCTATTGAAATGCAACTAATCACGTCACATTCACACTCAAAAATTGAATCTCTGGTAAATTTTTCCAAACTTGGATATAACTTGCAGAATAATATTACAATCAATTCAATCCCACTTTTTTCTCTACTCCACTGTTCCGTTTCCTATTCCTCTGTTAACCTCCAGAGCCACAGTTACTCTTTTCTAATGCACTACTGTATCGCATTTGCTCGAAGATCTGTCAAAAAACCTGTGACTGTCAAAAACTGAAAAAAGTGACACCTGCTCAGCGATTGACCCGTGCGTCAGCCCGTGGCTATAAGCGATCATCGTCGCCAAGTATCACCTTTTTTCAAATTATTTCCTTTTCATTGAGTTATTCAATGAAGAATAAAAAAAAATAAAAGAAAAAAATAAGAGAAAAGAAGTAACAACTGCCATGAACGGAAAGAGTCATCGCAGCCAAGATTTTACTAATCGAAATTTCATTTTTTTCGTATTTTTTTTTTGTCTCTTTCCTCTTTTCCTAGTCCTTTTAATATATCTCTCTATGTAAGGTCTACTTTAAACGATATTCTCAGTTGAGAAAAAACTGTAAAAATCTGCTCCCTCGCTGAGGGTGACTATCGAACGATATTAGGGTTGGACCCTAAGGATGACGGTTTCAGGGACAAGGGTAAGGCAACAAAAAATGGGCAACAGCAAGAGCAGAAATTCGTATAGTGACGTATACAGGGTGGATGTCACTAGCCACGTGGTTGGAACTAGATTAAAGCTGCATCAAAAGCAGGAATGGATATATAATTACATCGGTAGTGGGTACTATCAGGTTCAACATAACAGGACAGATAGAGAGAGGGAGTGAGTGAGAGAGCGTCAGGGAGAGCAGGCAAGTTAATTAGGTTGTATCGAGTTCGTAGAATGACGAGCGTGGCAACAAACGCATTAGATTCTAATGGTACGTTATTATATTTCGACGCGACGTGTACATATGAGCTTTCAAAGAGTTCATCTTGTAAGCCTCTATTTATCATATACATGAATTTTAATGAATTGCAAACAAAACAAAAACATCATTTTATTAGTGAGGATATTTCAAAAGTTTATTTTTGCCCATGAATCATAAAAAATGTTCAACTTATTTTTTCTCCTGCTTGTAAAACTAATTCTTAACGTTATTGAAATTTCTTACTAATAATTTAAATCATATATCGAAATAAGACATAAGATTATGTAATAATTAAAATGAATATGAATAATTTGTTTTTGCTATGAAGTAAAACATGAATTACGTGAAACTAAATTCAGTCATTGATATATTTGATGAATTTCTGTATGCATCAATTTCTTTCATCTATTTAAATCAACGAATTTAATTGAAAGGTCGAACACGTTTCTCTTATTCAATTCGCAGTGGATGCTCTATTCATAGCCTTTTCACAGCAAAGATCACAAAGGTGGAGCATCTCGAGAATCTCTACATTTATCGTAACGCGTTGTATGTCAAACGTACTTAATTCTCATTCCCTTTCGGCTGGACGAATCTCGCGTATGAATTTTCATACACATAACTCGAGAGATATCATTTGAGTCGGGCAGGAGGGATTTGCCTGAGAAATTCGCAGGCATCTCTTCTTTCGTTGATGATGACGAGGTCTGGTGAACACTCGAGACACGTCGTTCATGGGATAGGGAAACAAGAGGGGAGGGGGAGGAGGATTTTACCCTGACGACGTTCGTCGTTATTCACCTCTCGAGATTCACATTTCGCAAGTGCACTGCAAGATTCCTTCAAAATGTACAGATACATGTAAGTATATACGTATGTATGTATTTATTCGGTGGGTTGCTCATTCACAGCTTCTGAGACGAATGGTCACGTTCTCGATGCTCATTAACGTTGCTCTAAGACACACGAGCAAAAGTAACACACGAGTAATCAAGCAGCCGGAAATCTCTTCGATGCTAACGAGGCTTACCCTCTGTGTATACTCGATCTTCCCGCCACACGAGACTCAAACGACGACGTTCTATTTTCACGTCCATTTTTTTTTTTCGGCAGCTAAATAACTGAGAAAGATTGATGATTTTTAAAACTCGATTTTTTCTCCCAATTTTTTTTGTTTCATGTTTATTTATTCATAATTACTTTGGTAATTAATGTACGATTTTTTTTTCTCATGAGAGGGATTATTTTATTTCCCATTTCAATTATAGCGAGTGTGATTAATTATTATTTTTTTTCTACTTTTTGTGTATGTTTACACAACTACTCCATCACGAGTTTTTCGTAATACAAATTGGTTTTTTTTCGGATAGGTGTTAAATCTTGATATCCGAATACTAATTTAAAACGAGTGAGGAAAGTGACCAGAAGGATGGTCAGATCGGGTGCGAAATCAAAGTATGGAAGAACGCGTTTATATTCACTCGGGGGTACATTGAATTCGTTGATAAACTCTCTCCGGGGTCCGTGTCGAATAGTCGGAACGTTCGGAGAGTTTCTCGTGGAAAGGGATAAGAGAGTGCGAATGATGGAGGTTAGGTTGGCTCGTGGTGGAAGAGAAACGTGGATGAAGGGAGGAGGGAGAATCAGTTGTATGCTTCCAATGACCGCAGGCGAGTTGCCAACTGTGATGTCCGCGTCGCGACGATTTTAGGGTAGATATCTCTGCCTCATACCCGTTATTCGATGAGGCGCCGGACTATACGGCTTGTAAAATACACGTACGTATGTAGGGTGTTCCAAAAAGCGTATTTTTAATTCATGTTTCTTATAGATTGATAAATTCGGAAGAAATAAGTTCTTGGCCATTTTTTTCTATGATGCATCGTTTAGAATTTATTTTCTATTCAATTAAATCGGAAGTGGGAGTAGGAGCGTATCTGCCTCTTTTGATCACACTGGATAGGTTGCCGTTCACCACTCCTTTTTTCTATTTTTATTTTTTTTTTCGAGCAAAATGGATTGGGTCACGACATTTGAAGTTGATATCTGGACAACAGTGGGTTCTAGAAGAAAATACTCGAGGACTTGTCTCTTCAGAATTTCAAGAGTTTATCAGTGCCAGCAATTCGATACTATTTTTGGAAAATGCTGTACACTGAGAATTGAGTCTATGTATATAACTATTCTCACTTCTCGTGGTTTGCGGTGCTTTGATGGGCAATCGGAATCGCATCTGGTGCCCGGTATACCCGGACGACATAGTTTCCAGAAAGTTTACGGCGTCATCTAACTTCGGATGAACTCACGAGACTGAGGAAACCCTCGAAAGAGGGTTATCCATTTGCATGCCTGGTGAAAATGATATCGAGATTCGATCGATAAGGTGCAAGGTTCGATCGCATCGATGCTGTTCGATCATCCAAGAAGCCTGCACCCCAATGAAGATGTAATATTGGTGCAAAAGGGACAAAAGGACGTGGGCCAGAGTCATCATAGAGGTGCATGGACGATGTTGTCAACGTGAGCGCATGGCTGGAAGACAGCCTGACATTGAAACGCGCCGTACGGAAGGATCGTACGAGGAAGAGACACCAATCTTCCCCGTGCCCCTTCACTTTTGCTTGAGATGAGCTATGATCCTACGGGGTGAAGTTAGCGGCTTACTGTCAGCGTTTGACAAATTGTACTTCCACCACCATCATCATGAACGCCATCAGCAGCAGCTCCCGAAGATAGAGTGGAATCTTAAAGAGCATACAACTTACCAGCGGAGGGCAAACTTTTTAGTTGCTATTCGACCGTTTGTACAGAGTCTTGTCATTGAAAAATGTCTTTATTGGAGGCTAACGATAAAGCGATTACTGTATTGATTGGAGTATTTGAAAATTCATTCATTAATGGAATAAATTTCATCAAAATTTTTTAATTAACTTTTAGCAATGTGAAAACACATAAACTTACGGTAAAAATGTGTAATACGAAGTTTAGAGTCAGAGGTATTGCCATATTTTTTCCATATCTGCAGATACACAGAGTTCATTCTTCGAATCGTTTGATCTCCGAAACTAAATGGTCGAAATTCTTCATTTTATTTAAACAAACATCGTCATATGTTCCTGTGTAATTGAGAAAATAAAGTTATAAAACTTTGAAATGTTTGATTATTAATATTTCGAATATGAGATTTTGAATCTTTTTGAAATTATGTAGTTTCATAAAAGTGCTTTGAATATATCGAAGTTAAAATAAGAATTTTAAAAATTCTATAAAAACGGTTTAGTTAACGCACGGTTAGTTCATTGCTGCCTTGAAAAATGAAAGCTTCAAAAATCTTCTGTTCTTTGCCCTCGCAATGAAGTGTCGGTGCAACGTATCGTGTATAATTATGGAGGTCGTAATCAATTAAAAATCCAAGATAGCGGAGATAGAAGAGAGTTAACGTCGATCTATCAGGTTGAATAATTTGTGACAATCGGGACCTACACCAATAGTGCTATATAACGAAAATGTATGGACATTCACATGTATGTAAAGGTACACACACACATATATATAAATTTTGTACGCGGAGAATGCTTTGGTGTGAGATTCCAGGATTTTCCATGTACGATACACAATGTCGAACGTGTACACTATACATGTCCCTGAACATGGAACGAACGACCATTTCGATTGTTTCCGTACCGATGGTCCAAACTCACATGGGAATTTCCAGCGTCGCTCTTCCTCTTTCTCTTTCCCATACATACAAATAGCGATGGGTTAATACACACGCCAGGCGACATTTCACGTTGAAATATTTAAGCGCGAGAGCCGTGACAGTTGTCGGTGGCAAGGATCGATGCATCGTTAATGACGAGATAACGTAAACCGACGCTTATATATTAATGTCGAACTTGTCCACTAGGCGTTTTCAAATGCGTTAGACATATGCTTCAAAAGTTTTAATGTTTTTGTTTTATGCTCCATTCGTTATTTTTTTTTTTTTTTTTTTTTTTTTTTAATGTCCAGTACTGAAGGGCTCATGTACATGTAGAGAGGTGAATGAATGCGATTTTCTCAAAAATATTTTTATCCCACATTGTCAACATCTATATATCATTTCTAAAAAATTTCGAGTGATTAATAACACATGGTCGTTGTGCGGAAAAAACTTCATTTCAGTTTGACAGATTCTTCAACATCCACATACACTTTTATTTAAAATAATTTTTTTTTTTTTCAACATGGTGATGATCATATGTCGAAAAATGAACGACCGCTTTCGATGGAATTTGGCACAGAACATCTTCACCCAACTGCCTAGTCTTTGTCGAGCAATTTTTGAAAAAAAAAGTTATAGGATTTATTTACAAATAAAAAAAAAAGTAAAGAAAACTTTGCAAAATTCTGAATTTGACATTCAAATCTCTGCCATTTTGCGGAAAATGCATTTAAAAAATGTAACCTCCACCAAGAACGCGTTTTTCGGTAAACTTTGAGGACGAAAATCTTGGATTTTTTCTTAGTTAGAGTTTACAGTCGGAATCGTGGGTACCGCGAAAACCCTTTGGAGAAGACTGTTCTACAAAAACCACAATTACACTCAACATGTTTTTTTTTTTTGTATTCCTGTTTTGAGATAAACAAAAAGTTTTCTCAATGGTTTTCAGTACAAAAAATCCTACAAAAATTGCCCCCATTTTAGGGCACTCTGCATGTAACTAAATAGTGCGTCACTGCGTAAGTAGCTGTGACATTCTAAAACATTAAAAAATTATTGAAAGTACGTTTTTCAAAAAATCTTACAAAAGCAATGAACCCGTTGGTTTTTTCGTTTTTTTTTTTTTTTTTTTTTTTGACAATAAACTTTAATAGGTTATCTCAACCAGACTCAAAACTATAAAAACTATAATGTTACATACGTTGAACAGATAAACACGCGGATAGGAATACTCAGTGGTCTCGATAGTTGCTCTAACTGCAGAGTAATCTCTGTGTATGTGTGTGTGTGTGAGAGAGAGAGAGAGAAAGAGAGAGAGAAGTAAAAGAGATGAATTATCCGGGAGTTGAGTCACATTGAGAGTGACGCGCTAATGCGAGTAAATCCATTTAACGACCGCAGAGCCTGAACGGCGCAGAGAGGCGGGGGAAGACGAGCAAGAGAAATTCGATGTAGTGCTGGGCGCGATAGTGCTAAATCCATTCTATATATTTAACACTGCGCCAAATCCCATTCGGTATTTTACTTGTTTACAATGGTCCTTCTTCCTTCTCTTTTGATCTGTCCTTTCCATTTTCTGACGATAACACAGTTGATTATGCGCAAAGATTTCGTCTCTATGAATAACTTTTTTTGCAGTGGTTTCATTTCTGCTTTTTTTCAATCAAACTTCGATGACGAACGATAAATCTTTTTTTTTTCAACCTCTTGTCTATATTTCCAACATTATTAGTAATGTCTAGAGACGCGTCAGCGTCTTAACGCCAAGTACAAAAAAAAAGAGTTTAAACGGCCACGTACTCCAGATTCGGCCCTTTTCCGTTACGTTCAAACTTCAACTCGATCCCATTCAAAAATGCGTCGACGTAGCGAAAATCTAACAATAGTTTATTCATATAAATCGTATTTTTCGGTTCTAATGGTTTAATATTAAATTATCAAGAGACGCCAAAGAATACGGAGAAGAGCCAGCCCGAGCTCTACCGCATTCTTATATACTCTAATATGATAATTTCATTTTGGGCGAAAAATCTCAACTTAAATTATAATTCTTTACGTTTTTTTATCTTTCGATTGATCCTTCTTCGAAGTAAATCCATCGAATGAATCTCGAGAAATCTAGTGTTTCATTTTAATTGTTTCGGGAACTTTTTTTTCTTGGAGTCAGTAAGACGTGAGTCTCGCTTGTTTACGTTTGGACATACGTCCTTTGCGCGGTTTATTTACATTCGCCCCCTTTATTTTTCCACATAAAAGTTCATATTCGATATAAGAATATATCAGCGGGCGCCAGCGTTCGGATCTGACTTCGTTTTTAATTATTCCCATCGACACTTTTGTTGCATTTAGTCATTAATACCTCAAATCCGGGAATTCAATAATAATAAACATGTGACCACAGTGTAGAAGCAATTCTAGGAATTCAATGATAACAGATGTGTGAAAATAGTGTAGAGGTAAGCGCGTAGTATTGCGGCCGTAGCAAGAAGTAGGAGAAACGGCCCGCGGGTGAGCGCGGAGAACGCGCGATGGGGGGAGGACCGAATCACGGTGGGGAGAACCAACCGCGTGGGCTCGGTAGTGGGGCGAGAACCACCAATAAATAATTAATAATAAAAGTAAGAAAATTAATCATGAGAAATAATAATTCATATAAAAATATTCATAATAATTAATAATATTATAATAATTCGTATTAATATAAATAATATTAATGAGAAGGACACAACATAATTAATCACAATTATAAATACTATTTATTCTACAAACGTCGAGACTCGAGTATTTTCACATAGGGAAAACCTGTCCTCGTGTGGAGGCGGTTGGCAGAGGCAACCACAGCGAACACAGAGAAATCGCAGCGAGTGCGCAAGGCCCGCCGAACCACGGACATGATAAGTGCCTCAGTAATGTGACCAGTTTGTTATTTTTTCAAGTGAAAACATCCTAAATCCGTCTCATTTTTCAAATCATTCTTGCCTCTTTTTTTTTCCTGGTTCTAAACTATATCCTTTTCGATTCTATTCTGTCTTTTTAGAGTTCTAATATAATTCTAATATGATGTAATACTAAACAATTTTAAGTAATCGTCAATAAATTTCTGTTTTTTATTGAATTTTCGAAATTAATTTAGTTCTGATCAAATTTTGAATATCTTTTCAATTCATTGGTATTCACAGTTTTTTTTTTTTTGTTGAATGTGAAAAAATAAAATTCAAGGAGGGTTTGATTCAGCCAAAAAAGAAAATTTCGATGAAAGAAAATTCGTGATTCAATCAAAGGAGGATATACTCCAGATTTTTTTATACCAAAAAGTTGGCGAAAAAAATTCATCATATTTGTGTTTAATTTCGATTGGGCGACTTTTGGCTAAAGTTTCGAGGCCCCTTTCGGTAGGGGAATGGGCTCGCGGTGGCTTTACCTACTTGGACCGTTGCACAGGAGTAAAGTAGATTGATGCAGCTAACAAGAGTCGAATATTTACCTACTTGGCAACGAAAGAGAGAGAGAGAGAGAACGAGAATTTATGTGTGAATTTGAATCTCGTCGGTGTGACGAGTGAGACCCTTCGTGCCAAGTGCAATCCAGTAGAGGTTTTAATTTTCTGCTTCGATGGATGCACTTCGCAGAATCAATGAAATTTCGTTTCGAATTTCGTTGAATAACCGTATCAATAAACTATAAGTATTTGACTGATATTTGAGGTTCAAGACTTGTGTTAGCGACTCAAAACAAGTTCATTTACTTATGTGTTTGGTGAAACACGAGTTGCTACAAGTACAAGAAACTTTTATACCGCAAGGTCCAGCTTTCCCAACTGTTTTCGAAGGCTTTTAAACGTGGTTTCCATAATATTCAACAAATCATAGCATTTTGGAGAATGTCGTGAATTCACCTATTTTTATAGTTTTTTTTTTTTCCATTCTGATCGTGACAAACTAGAACTTTGTTGCTTAGAGGGTATGGAAAATATTAATATTTCATATTTAACGTTGCATCAAAAAAAATTCACACATATTTTTGATGCTCTATATATTGATAACTATATTGATGCTCGTATGTCTTTTCCGTAGTCCACGTCTAGTGACACTGACAATTGAGGCAAAAATCCTAGTTATATTTGAAACTGATGGTTTTTGTGAATGTGACAGCTGGTGACAATGATTTTTGTCGTGTTTGGGAGATTTTCGAAACGACATTAGTGAGGGTTATAAAGATCGCGGAAGTATCAGCTGCACAATATTTTTTTTGGTCAGTTGTGATCTTGGTTATAAGGACACAGTCCGAACTTTTCTACAGACCGAGTAATAGTGCGAGAAATAATGTCATTTTAACTATATTGACGAGTAATCTGGATCTTCCGAGATTTTTGCATATCGCCGAGTCTTAATATGTGTTTGTCGACCGAACGGTGTATGGGAATTTCGATCGGTGAAAACCCCGTGTCCAGCATTTGCCCATTTTTATAACTAATTCGTGAGTAACAAACGTAATTATAAATACCTGAAAAAGACTCTGATCGAAACTTTTCATAATTTATTGAAATTTTTTAACGGATTAAAACTCTCTCCAAATGACTTCAATCTTTAGTACACAAAAACACGATTTTGAAAACGTTCACATTTATAGAAGATTTCCTTATAATTTTCGAAATATTAACGACGTTTTTGAAAAATTACTCGCACGTAATTTTTGCGAAAATTGATACTATTGTGTTCACATTGATTTATAATACTTTAGGGAAACAGCTAAAGAAAAAAAATATGGAAACAACGTCTTGGCGTCATTTGTTTTTCTTCTCTCGAGTTGTTGTTCAGTCGGTAAAGAAGAGGATGCTTTGCAGAGGGTGGATCACCGGGATCCTCAGATTTCCCAAGCGATTGTCTCGCTGAGTCTCGTCAGGCCATTCATCGGCGACGTGCCAAGACTGCTGAGTGATTCGTGCACGAGCATGCCCTTTTTTCTGGTGCCCTTGCAGTTTTTTCCCTCCTCGAAGAGAGATCTTCCTGGCTCAGGATCGTCTTCTTCATCAACATCCTTTCCCTTCTTTCTTCTGCAACTCATTCCAGGGTTCTTAATATTTAATTCTGTCCTTGGATAAAAGAAAACAGATATAACAACGTCAATCGCGTCAAGACGCCAAGAACGTCGATTTATCCATGTCCCCTCATTCATATACTCTGACCAACTAGTTGTAGTGATGTGTAAATTACAAAATGTTCGTCGTACAAGATTTCTGTAGATTCAGAGGAAAACATGTCTACGTCTCCCTCATCTTGATGATTGGCCTTGGCGTTAAATAGTGCGTCATTGAGGGTTCTGCGTTAGAGAACCAAATTGAAGGGCTGTTTTTGTTTAAAATAAAGGGGGTAAAGATACGTTAGGATATTAAGGAAAACGTAGTCTTGTATTTTCCGTGTTAAGAGAGTATATTTGTGCGTCATGGGGCTAATTATTCAAATAGGAGGTTGCAGGTTCGTTCTAAGGCCTCTGTTTCACACTGGAAATGAGAATCATGCGAAAGTGCCAAAAGAGAAGGCGCACGATGGAACGTTTCGGGTTGTAGTTAGCAGGGAGGGGAAGAGCAAGTAAAAGCGTTCGCCAAGCGATAAGAGGGATGAGAAGGCCCACTGCGTCGTGTCATCAATCATTCTGTAAAACGTACGTGCACACGCGTACGCGAGATGCTGCTCCACGTCCACGTTTCTATGGATAATTGCGACTGTGTGCGTGAGCGAGAGTATATGTTTGTACGTGTAGGGAAAACGTATTACGCGGGTTTATACGTTCTCTGGGTGTTGCCGTGCTAACGGTATGAGAATTGTATATCCCCCGGAACATTCGTGGTTGAAAATCCTTCTCACTCTTGGTCCTTTGGTCAGACACCCTCTCCGAATTTCATTATCATTCATATTATTCATTCAACATTATTTTTATTTCGTTATTGTTATTTATACATTTTTATTATTATTATTATTCATGTTTCATTGTTTACCATTTTTTGTACAGTTTAGATCAAAAACCAAGTCAAAAAAATTTCCAAAAATTGCAATATGTAAATGTTAACGAACTAAGTCACAACATTCCTAACCTTAATCACTTACTCTGGGGTCTAAAAGACCCCATGAAAGACATTAGATCAATGAGATGGTTCATCGGTGTGAGTGACTAGTTTTCAATACATTTGACTACTTTTTACAAATTGTGGCATTTGCATTGAAAAGCTCAATGATCATGAGTAGTTAAAAAAAATTTATATATATATATGAAAATCGTATTTACACAGAGGGTTCCGGGGTATGAGATGAACTCGATCTTTATTCGTTCATCGAAATGTGCAAACTAAACGTTGAAAGGGAATTAGTATTCCGTACGACCGGGTGAAAGCGTTTCTCGCGCTATGGTAGCCACCACGTTTTACAAGGAAAAGCATTCAGTAGGAAAACGCTCGGAAAAGCGAAAAAGCACACACACACACACGCACACACATATATACATAGACACGCACACACACGAGCAAGAAGGATTTTGGGATTCAGTATGCTGTTTAGCCGGAGCACGGATTTATAAAACTATCGTCAGACTGGGTGCGAAATTAAGAAAGCGTAAATCTGCTCGCGCCATGGGGAAATTAGTATTCCAAGGATCGAGTGGTGGCCCACTGGAGGATATTGCAGTCTTCAAATGAAAAAAAGTGAAAAACAGATAAGAGCTTGCAATTTTTCAGCTACACTAGCGCCAGAGGACACATTTTCTTCATTAAAAAAAAAAGATTGGTCACATTTCGTTCATTGAAATAAAATATCCGGTAAATTTTGTCTTAAGCACATCGTTTTTCAGGTCAACATGACTGAAAATTTTATTGTGATTTCCTTGAACGTTGGACCCTGAATGTCCAGAATAACTTTGACAGATCGCCACTTAATTGAAGTCAGCCATTCTCGTATGCAGGTGAAATTTTATTTAATTAAATGCGGTATTCGAAATGGATCAGTGATTAACAAAGACCGGATATGAAATAAAAACTCACGGTTCATCGGAAAAACAGACATACAGTACTATTATGATTGAGAGAAGGTTCGAAACGATATGGCGAGAGGGTTTAACGCGCCATATTGGGAGTATCGGTAGTTGGATAACGATTGGGGTGATGCCTGGGCAATCTGGGCTTGGTGGAGGCATCAACCGGGTGTATTAACGGGAAATACTCGTATAATGATTATGTGGGTGATTCGATGTCACGGAGCAAAGAGAGGGAAGGAGAGGAGAGGCGCATAGGAGTCTCGATCGTCAGGTGTATGGTCCATGGACCTGTATAACCATCGAAGCGTTCACTATCCCAGGATCATTGCCAACCGTTGGGATATACCAGGATGCAGGATATTGAGTTTACATTATCCGCCTCGGGTACCGTTAAAATTACGATATTGGCGTATCGATATGGCTCTCTTGTATCTCTCTTTCTCTCGCTGCCCCAGGGCTTTTCAACGCAAAGTATCCCTCTGTTACCCCTTCTTCAACAACCCTCACATATTTTGCAAAAAATAAAATAAAAATAAACGTATGACATGCTGCTGCACGATAAGAATCGCCAAAGTCAAGTTATTTTTACGTCTTTTTTTCCCACCCATTCTGAATTTTATCATTTTTCTAGAAAACCTCCGCAAAACTAAAAGGACACCGATACCAACGATGAAGACGACAGAGGGCCAATAACATTAGACCTTCAATTTGCCTTTTTTATATTCTCATTGCTCTTCTTTTCCCCATCTGATCAATTTATCGAAAATTTATACTGCATGACGCTGACCACACCATTTTTCCTGATATACTTTTCTTGTTGGAATTCCTGGCAAAAGTCGGTTTCGAAGTGCATCCCACAACTAGCACATGGGGTAAAGTTTTGTTTTCCGGATGCAGTACGTGTTCGCATGGCTTCGGACGTTTGAATCCTTATGTCAAATTGACGGTAGATATTTTTTTAACTTCAGAATACAATGAAATTTACACTTCAACTGTGGTATCATTAAAGTTCATTCTGGAGATAACAATTTTTTAAATTATGTTCGCATTGAAATTGTGCAAATGAAACAGGACCGTTTTTTAGGAGACTGTTGAGTTTGCGGTCCGAAGTCTCAAAAAATCTGACCATACGCTTTTTTTCGATGTCCAGACTCACTTCAGAAGTTACGAAGATTATCTTTTTTTTTTCGTTCTGCCAATAAAATAAAAACAACATATTTTTATGAAAAATGTAAAAATAAGAAAAATTCCGAGAGATTCGTGATGGTTGTTCTGACAATAGTGAATGTTCAGAATTTCATATGCAGCTCGATATGGCGGGATATGGAGAATGGATATTGAAGGTGTGTATATGAATGGCCAGTAATATTGGTTCTGCGGTCTGGCGTTCTGTCTCTAAAGCATTCGATAGACCGGTCAACGAAATATAATAGAAGAAAAATCTAAATAACTTTGGTACCAGCTTCGTGTCAATTTCTTTATGATAATACCATTTTTTTCCTTATATAAAAGGATTTTCTATGGGGTGTATTGACGATATTGAGATCCTTGGCCTGTTTGCAAGGAAATAATCCAACGTCCTTTCATAGGGCAGTCCCGATGAAATAAGAAGTGAGCGATCAAAATTCCTATATCAGACGCAAGAGCAAATTTATTTTCACCGATCTCGAACGAGCTGGACTTTCAATTTCAATATGGAAAATCATTTCGATCTTTTTTCCGATAAAAGTGGTACAGAAAATATCATCGGCTTTTTAGGAAATCAATAATAAGCTTTTAATAAAGCTCTGTCGGAAATAAACGCCCTCCAAAATTCTACTCGGTCAGTTGATCAGTGAATATTATATGATTTTAACGAAATAACAGAAGACAGTTTATTTTAATTTCCCAGCATGGTTTTTGAGGTCTGAGAGAAGTTTCTCTCGCGGAAATTTGTGCTTAACGACCGAAACGATCTTACGGACGATAGCCGCGTGAAGGTATAAAATAAAGGAAGAGATTCTAGTGGCTGGGCAACGAAGCTAGTAGTTCCCTCTGGTGGAATAGTACACGAAAGAGCACGGAGGAATAGCTATGGCAGCAGCGACGGGGGCAAATTAGTTCCGGAAACTATTTCGAAGCCGCATTAACGTCCGGCGTATTATCTAGCAGCCCTTGTATAAACCTCGGAAACCTCCTTCAACCCAGTCCCACCCCTTTTACTCATTCTCTCCGACCCTTTTCACATGCTGTTCACTCGACTTGGACATCTCGTCCTTTTAGTCCTTCGATCTGTCTTTCTGTCTTTCTGTCTGTTTTTCATTTTCTCTCACTTTACCCTCTAATTAAATGGATATATCGATTTTCGAAACCACCTGTCGATAAAACCTCTTGCTTAAGATCAATGCAGCCAGAAAATTCGTTAATTAATTCAAGCTATTAATTAATATCATTTCCAATAAACCACTAGTCATTTTTTCATCGAATTGATTATTATTTATTGAAATAATTGAGTTTCCCACAATTAACGTAAATATTAGAAATTCATTTTTACAAGATGTAAACTTCGCTGTACAATTTCTTCGTTCTTTTCTAACGCTTGAGCAATAAGCGTAGCTATTGGAAGGCAAGGTGATAATTTCGGACTATCGTAAGCTGCTAATTAGCCAGCCAGATGGACACCCCATTCGCGGTAGTATTGGCTTAGTTCGCCAATAAGTCGAGGTCGTATATTGTTCAGACTTCCCAACCCCTTTCGAGTTCCAAGGGCTCCAGCTCGGTCCTCGTAACTTTGCACCCTCTATTTCTTGACTGCAAAAAAAATTCCCTCGATACTTTCGAGCCGCGCGAAAAAATATATGTCGCAAAGAATCCAAATCCCCTTGTTAAATAATTGAATATACAATTTGATTTTTATTTTATTTTTATTTAGGCAAAATAAAAAAATTCATGAACATATGACGACAAAAGTTAAATCTGTATGATTTCCTTTCTGTTACAGGTGTTTAGTGAAAATTTGCGACCAGGCGACTCCGTGACGGAGTTAAGGACGAGGTGAATGAGAGGAGGACATGAACTACTCGCAAGGTAATTTATTAATATTATTATTATTGTAATTATTATTAAATGCGAATCTAATGATCCTGAAATAATATAATCAATTAAATAAATATAATCAACAAATGACAATTTAAATTCTAATAATACCATTTTTTTTAGTTCATTGAAGCTATTCTTAATAATAATTCTGAAATAATACTAATAATGATAAATTAAAGTGATTTACATGATATTTATCAGTTTTACTTGGTTGGAATTTTTGAGTAGAAGAAAAATTTTATATGTGAATAACTCGAAATAATCTACAATAGGGCTTAAATCCCAATTCAAAGTTTTGAGCATTTCCTGTGATAAATATATGCGTATTTAGTACACACACGCATCTTGGATGAACTAGAAGAGTAGATGTAGTGTAATCGGCTGTCGAACATGATGTTCGTCTTCTGAACTACTGCATTCTCCTACGATTTCGATTCTCCTTTATATACGTATGTGTGAATGCTATATATACATATATATTGGTATCTATATATGTACTTATTCTTGTACTCCTTTCTCGTAACTCTGTTCGTTCTCAATTCGCAAGGTTCGTTCGTACCGAAACAGTTTCGAAATTCACTGAACTAATCAAATACCGCTAAAACCGCTAAACAAGTTACGTTAGCAATCTACGTGGCTCGAATGGCAACTCAACGTCTCTTTCTCTTTCTCTCTTATATTTACTCTGTCCCTTAACTTAATTCGTTTTTCGAAATCTAAAATAGTTTTCAAATATTTTCAGAAATTTGTTACTTCTTTGTAATTTTTTAAACCATGTATTCAACGATGATTTCCATGTTATTTTGGACTTGAAGTATCGCAAAATTAGATTTTACATTTTTAGAGACACAAACTTTTTTTTTTTTGCTCCCATGATTTCGGCCCAGTCATTTTTCAGACTTTTCGTTATGGATCATTATAATCATGATCCCATGGGCCGCAATTCGGCACCATTGGACAAACGTAACGGAAAAAGGCTGAATCTCGAGTGTAGATACGCGGCGCGACTTGCCTTGGCCGTTCAAACACTTTCTTTTTATACTTGGCGTCAAGACGCTGCCGCGTCTGTAGGGTGCGTCAAGACGCTGTCACGTCTCTAGGGACGCTGCCACCCTCTAAGGGTGCGGGGATGGATTTTTATACTGTTTCGAATTAATTTGAGGAATTTCTCATGTCGTTATACAATTTTTTATTACTCCTACATAGAATTATGTAGAATTTTTTCAATGTTTTCGTCTGGTAGTTTTTGTTGAAAAAAATATGGAACCAACCTTTTAAAATTGAAATCAGGTCTTATTTTCTCTGTAGTCATTCGTTCCCTAATTATTGTCATTACTTCTTCAAGTGTTTTTTTTTGTTCTCACTTTCATTTGCGTTCAGCAGTATTTGGTTGAAAATAAATGGTATAACATTTATTCCTAAAGTTATTCTCGTTGTTAGTCTTGTGTCAGTCGACTAATTGCTCTCGTTGCTTTTCTTCGTTCGTTTACTGGACGTTACTCGTTTTATCATTTCTCTCTTTTTCTATCTCTCGCTCTCTCCGTTTCTTTCTTTCTTTCTTTATCTCTCTTTCTGTTTTCCTTTCTCTCTTGAACTCCAATTGCTCGTTTTATTTTGTGTTAGATGCAATGAGAAGGGCTTTCTCCTCGGGCTGAGAAAACGCAACGCTCTTTTACGTACCTAAGCGCCTTACTGCGCATTGAAATGCTAATATAACCATACCGTTAGGAAAGTCTCTCCGAACTAAAAGCAAAGACTGTGTAGCCGCGGAAGAAAATGTTTCTTTCTTCCGCAATTTTAAAACAAATCCTTCAAACGTGTAAAAAAATTGTTTAAAATAAATAATTGTCTGAAAAGAAAAGTCGATGAACATGGAAACATCTCTGCATCATAAGTTAATAGATTTTTATACATTTTTAATATATACATCAAAATATTCTATTCAATTTTCAATATTCATTCATCTTTTTCTGTCTGTGCTATTAATGCTAATTAATTTTGTGTTGAAATAATGACGTTAAAAAAATCAACCTTTCGTCCCCTTTGCTTTTCTCCTCTGTACGCGAGGAAAAGTGAATAATAAAAATAAAAAATAAAAAAAAAACATGATTTTATGATACTCGACGAGTAGGGGTGTTGAAAAAAATATATAATTATCAAGGTATTACGTAGGTCGAAAAAAATAGATAGCAACAGTTTCAGAATCATCGTTAATTTATTCCCAAAGGGATTTTGGCGACCGTTCGAACGAATGGACACAAGTTGACATAAAGTGAGGAAAAAAAATTCAACCCTTACGCGCTCACAGGGTGGATAGAGAATGGAGAAATAAAGGAATTTTGGTTCAAAAAAATTACGCATCTCGTATATTTAAACTACCAACAGTTAATGCAAGAGAACATGCAGGATAACTAATTTGGCATTAGAAGAAAAAGGAAACATTGAAAAAAAGATGTTTCGAGCGAGATGCAGTCCTTTCAAGAGAAAGAGAGAGAGAGAGAGGGAATGCTTTTCGACCCCCTTTGACCTCTGAACGCATGACCGACCGAGCGAGAGGACGTTGATGCTACTTGGATTCTTGTCCAGTCCGTTTTTGCATCCCTCCCCCTCTCACCACCCCTTTACAACCCTCACTCATAATAGAATTAGCCTCAGCCTCGGTCCGAGTCAAAGGGGTGAATTTTTTCGATACTCGTTTTTTACTTCTCACTCCCTCGCGGAAAATTCCCCCCCCTGCTTGTCTCTGGTACGTGATAATTATTCGACCGATCGTTCCGTATGGGAAATTCAATCGGTCCCAATTGAAGCAACATCAAAAGTGAACGTCCGAAGGGTTGTTTTTTTTTTTTTTTTCTTGAGCAGTAAAAACCACCGACTCCAATTGCAACAACGAGTTCTATTAATGGAATTTTTTACTCATTCGAGGGTAGTTTTTCATTCACTTTACAGAATAAATAAATCTGTCTCGCCATACAGGGCTAGGGAAAGTGGAGAGGATAAAAAAAAACTTTGGGAATACCACGAACCTCACGGGGTTGTCAAAAAATTATTGAGACATATTTATCGGGGTTACAAATTAAATATTATTTCAATTATTTTCTAAATTAATTTCTTCTCAGGCACAATTTTTTTATTTTATACGTGCAGGGTGGTTTTTTGTCTTCACGTTTCAATGATATATCTAAACGAATGAGAGGTTAGAATTAAAATAAAAAATGATACGAAATGGAAGATTTTTATTTCGTAAACCCGATGCTGGTTCAGCAGCGGGGTTTATATATTGTAAATACCTCGTAATCTAGGGACCTGGGGCGCCACTCCTTGCTTCATTACCGTCGTCGGTGCCATTGTTCCCTCGGTATAATTGAATTCCCAAGACAGTTGGATCTCCACTCTATCTCTTCTCTCTCTCTCTCTCTCTCTCTCTCTCTCTCTCTCTCTCTCTCTCTCTCTCTCTCTCTCTCTCTCTTCCTCTTGCTCTTCCAATCCCCCATTCTCGAATCCATCTTCTATTCCTGGTCTGGTGAAGCCGGATGTCTCCGCTAAAATACTCTGGTTTGGTCTTCTCATTCTATTCCCTTATTCTCTCATTCTCTTCGCTCCTCAACACCGACGGACTCAACCAACCCTCACTGTACCAAAAGGGATCGAGGAGCTCTGATTCATCTCATTCACAGGTGAAGAACGACGATATTAAGACCCGTCATGGGCAACGATACAGCAAGCAATGAGATCAAATGTCGAGAAATCCTCGTAACAGCAATTGACATCTCAACATTGCTGTATTGGAATTCTACAGTTCTAAAGCGATCCTTCAAAATTTGCGGTTTTGTTTATTTATCTTCGTTTCAAACTTTAACAACAAACCTTCCGTTTCAAATTGCAGAACGACGTTTTAGGAGTGTATACGCAGAGAATATTTTGAAATTGCCTACAAGCACATCGAGGCCTCCATAGGTCAATCATAATTTTTTCACGTTGCCATCAAACACTCGAGTCAAAAAGGTCGTTCAGAAATATTAAATGATATTTTAGGTCATTTTTAAATATTTTTCTGGCACAATTTGAACCACAAGTGCAATCGTTTAAGGTAATTTTTCTCATAAAAAAAAAATAGCTTGTTCTATGATGATAAACGAACAACGTGTAACTTTTATTGCAGTCAAAAATGATATTGTATCAGAAAGAAATACGCAGCAGGATTAATATCATCTAAACAACTAATCAATGATCCTCAAATCTCAATTGTATCCGTTTGAGTAGAACACACTTTGGGTATAATCTGGTTACTATGTCATTTCATATTTTAACGGGTTAACACTCGCGGCTACAAGCTTTAGGGGATGCTTCAGTATGGAGGTTGTTGGGCGTCATGACCAATGACCGGCGTGACGATTTGTCAATAACAATCGTAGCCTGGCGTAACTGCAACTAATGGGGTCATCGATTGTTCACGCCTCGGTATGTACATCCGCCAGAGAGTATCGGACTACAGTAGCTTGTACACCATTTCACCCTTTCCCAATGACCTCTAGCCCCCCGGTCATTGAGGTCACTTAAAATATGTTGACGACCAATGATTCCAGCTATGGATTAAACGGATTGATGTTCCGGTTATTACATAAATCCATGGCTGGAAGAGTGTACACGTATTTATTTTCCTCACCCTTAAGTCCAACAAATATCGTTAAATAGATTCAGGACACTTTTTTCTTCTTCTCGGGAGAGTCGAGTATCATCAACTGCAAATTCCTTTCGTGAGTAGCGAATTTATCAACTTGTAAGGTCGAGACAACCAAGGGTTGTTTTAGCGAATGGCAATAGGAGGGGAGAGGAGTAGAGCAGGTAGTGTCGTTAAGATAGCCAACGTTTTTAGCTTGCCTGTAGTGTTCTTAATGAAATTTAAACGGTTGAGACACCAGCACAAAGAATTGCTAAAGGAGAAGGTCTGGCTTCGAGATTGTACACGGCTGTGCTCGCCCTTATCGAGCGAGTGTTGTGCAGCCTGTCTTCTCTCTCTCTCTCCCTCCGTCTTGTTTGTTTCTGTTTCTCTCATGCTCTGAAGGGGTGACTAATCTACCCTCTCCAAGCTCTCCTTCCATTACTCGGTTCTCACTCTCACCGTTGTGCCACTAGGGAATCACCTACGATACCCTTCCCTTGTATGAACCTCGAAATGTCTTTAGGGGGTGGAAAAATTATAACGCTTTGGAAAGCACCTTTAACTTTTTTATCTTTTTCTCGAGCCGTTTATTTTTATTGCGGAATCCTTTGGAATCGATTCCCAGCGAGTGAGTACTTCAAAAACATAACCACCCTCGAGGCCTCTATGGAATTCGCTCGAAAAACATTAACTGGATTTGTTCCAATGCAGATAAACTGCAGTCAATGAAAAGAATATTTTTAAAAATTGATGAAACTAGGAAATAAATGTAAAAGTGGTTCTGAGCGTTTTTGGTGATGGATATTTGTTTTTTTACATCCCTTAACTTTGGCCTCTCAAAGACCAAGTGGGGCAAGGTAAATAAGTGGACACAAAAGTGAAACACGTCGACAACCAAGAGGTCGATCTTTCTCACCACGTGACCATTACTTACGGCCACTGTGGCCGGAAGGTCGAGGAGGTGGAAATGCACCTCGTCAACCTACAAGCCCCAAGTTTCTAGGGACGAAGGTAGAGGCGATGCTATCCATAGTGCCAGCAGGGCGACGTGAATGAATGACTTCGTGATTTTTAATTGAGGCTACTGCAACCGTCGCGACTTGTTTGAAACGAGCCATTAAAAATGGTGGACGATACGAAACGTCCTTTCATTATTCTTCGGTAGATTTTTTATCTCTTACATTATTTTTTCTCGTTTATCTTTTTTCGTAAAGTAAAAAGTTTCTTCACTCAACATTGCTTAATCGTTACGTAGTGAAATATTACTTTTTTAATCTTTTAACAATGAATTTTTATCTAAAAAATGGAACATGATGATTTTTCTTAACTTTTCGAAAACGTTTGATCAATCAGCCGTTTTCAATGCAACAAATCTCATTCGAAAACTGAGGCTATAAACTACTTTTGTGATTTTTTAAGTTTAATCAAATTTTCGGGGCAGCGCATTTTCGATGCAATCGAAAAAGATCATTTAGTTTCACTTGTTTTGTATCTCTCACTGTATATATAGAATTTTTATTTGCAAATGAAAAACTCATTGTCTCTTGGTGCAATTTCCTGTACAAAGCCTTTTACAACTTCTAGTCGATATTGCATCGAGGCATTGGGACCAAATATTGGTTTAGGTATGTGTCTGTGTGTGCATACTCAAGAGTACAGTACAAATTGATCAACTGCTGTTGCATTTACGTTTCCGAGGCATCGTCATCGTCATCATCATCACATTCATCCAGTCAATACCATTTATCGTGGGATTTCGTTCATCGACCTTGTTTTATTTCCTCCCCTCCTTCAACCCCTTTCAGCCTTGTGAAACGTTTGGACTTTTCGATGCGTTCGCGCAATTAAAATGTACCACAGACCGATTTGCAAGCGTAGGGTATCGTATTGAATTGAATTTAAATCAAATGCGCTTCGAAACTCGCTCTTTCTATCTGTCCCTCTATTTTATTATTTATCTTTTCTTCTATTGAGTTCTCTTTTTATTTTAATTCATTTCCTTCTTCACTTTTTCACACTTCTGCTTTTTTTTTGTTTCTTGTTATTCTTCTTTCAACTTACCTCTGCTTTGCTCGTCGCTCATTTTATTTCTTGCCTCTCCCTTCTCTACATTCAAATTCTTGAATTTTGTTCTTTTTTTTTTTTTACATCTCACCTTTTTTTTTGCTTGCTTTTCTTCTGCTCTCTCTATCTCTCTTTCTCACTGCGTTCCTCATTTGCTGCCCATATGCACCGCTCACGGAGTGTTTCGGTGTTAACTAATGATCAGATGCAACGAGAACGTGTTTCACAATTGTCGAAATTTACAATGAGCTCCAATGACAATTATAAATTGTTCGCATAGCACGAATCAATTAAGCGTATAGTGAACCGGTTGCAGCCCCAAATAAATACGTCGATATATAGATATGTAATATATATACATATTTATAAGTGGATTGACAATGGGAACTAATCCATAATTTATTGACGCTGTGTTGACAAGGCAGAAATTATCTCACTATAGACCATACATTCTGGATTTAAACTTTAACGAATTGATTCCTTTCCAAAATCAGCCACACATATCGTCAATATTAAATTTTGATCGAACTGAATCAACCTCCATACGCATACGCTAGATAATTAACTTTTGTCATTCATTCAACAGATTTATCAATAAAACAAATTTACGAAAGATAAATAAACAAATATTTTCATAACTAAAGAAAGCAGAAGTGAATTTATTCACTTCGTGTAAGTGGAATATTTCCCTTCACCTTTTTTTTTTCAATTTCTGTGTTAACTAATTGAAATTGTTGATGCCACGGTTCTCGGAGCTGAAGACTCATTTAAGCCTCCCCCGCTCCGCCGAACTATTCCTCCCTGTGCTGCTGCAGTGTTGAACCGCGGAGATTAAAGTAGAAACACTTGAAAATGTTTTCAATTATCAATCGGGATTCAACCGGGAATCGAATACGGGACTCACGGCATTTTAGCCTCAACCGTGCCTATCGATGGAAAAATGATTTCGCGTCAAATTTTGTGTCTCTTGTGCTTCGACAAACAAAACAAAAAATAAAAAAAAAATATAATGTTCAAAAGGAGATGATAAATTTTTAGAAATACAAAATGTGCCCGGAGCGAAGACGCGTAACTTCTGAATGCTGTTCATCGCTCGGATCATTTGTTATACCTTTAAAAATGGTAATACCATGCGAGGAAAAGGAGATAAAGGGAAGGAGAACGACACTGTACGTCGCAAAGAAATAGTCTTTAAGCAAAGCGAGCGACGATTTATCAGCTGCTTCTGCTTCTGTTATACCCAGTGACAAGCCGAGTCTCACGAGCAAACTAAATTCATGCTTATATTCACAATCTTTTTCCTTCTCGTCTTTGTTCCTTTTCACCTTCTATGCCAGGCCATACATAGCCTCAAAACCCTGTTGAAATTCTCGTCAACGGTTGCATTTTATTCCAAGAATCACATGTATCATCGTAAAACCAACAAAAAAAAAACTATACATACATTTTCAAATATTATTTTCAATTTATTCATATATTCCTATTTTTATGATATTTGTTTCGGAAAATTTATTTATTCCATCAATTCAAATTTGTTGATTCGTTCATACAAAATAATGACCATGTGGGTTTTTAATTAAAATCTTTATTATTATCATCAAATTTTTATATATATTTTTTGAATGATTGAATTTTGATTTTTTTCATACAATTAAAATAGGTTCGCATAGTTTCATTAGTTTTTTTTATATGTAAAGTATATATATATGTTTATGGATTTTCTAAGAAAAGAATTTCGTCAATGATTAATGGATTTATATCGTTACGAGAAGTCAAACAAAAGTTTGCTGGAATTTCGCGACGAGGATCACGGAATAACAGAAGATAATAATCGCCATGGGCGAGAATAACTCTTGAGAACGAGCGAATGTCTCATTTGTTCCGAGAATAATTATTAGCGCCTGGAGACCGCTTTCATAGATGTATGAGTAGCGATATTGGATAGAAACAACTGATTTGACCATGTACCCAAATAACACAAGCCACAAAAACTTTCTTATCCACCGGAAGATGGTCATTCATCAATTCTCATGTGTCGTATAACTGATGAATCATTCTCTCGATCTCTCTCTTTCTTTCTTTCTCGCCCCTCGCTCTCTCGCTACGAATAAAAAATCCGCTAATGTAGTCTCGATCGCAGATTTTAATGGTTTTGAGTTCTCAGAATTATTTTATGGACGAAAATTTTGCCATAAAAAACAATCTGATATATGACTCAAGGACTTAAAAGGGAATTTATTCTTTTCCGGTTAATGTATGTATTTTCTCGATAGATGGTAACTCGAGAATGTTGCTAACTTTTTTGGAATATTGAAAAAAAGTAAAACCATTGAACGGATGCTAAAAAAGTCTTTAAATTTTTATTTTCGTCCGAAATTGGGAAGATATAAATTCTGTGAAACACCAACATCAGTCACTCCATATTTAGGAATTTCAAAAAAGTTTTAAAATGGAATTAAAAAAAAAAAAAACTGAATCAGATAATATTCTACAACAGAATCAAATGAGAAAAATATTTCAACCAGAAGATATTTATATATTTGTAGATATAAAAGAAATTTGTCTGACTAAACGAGTTTTGGAACTATTTCAGTTCGACGTTTCATTCGCATACTTTGTTTTATTTTTGGTTGAAATTTTTTCTCAATTTGGTTTTTTTTTTTTCACTGTTTAATTTTGTTCAAATCTATACTTTACATTCGACAGAAAATCCTTACTTCACTACAAGTATTGATGATGATTTGTTTAACACGCCATGAGCTACCGTCGAAAAGGTTTAAAAATGAACTGTCAATTACTATTACGTGTCATTGACAAACAGAGGAAGCAGAAAGCATGCTATGCAGAAAGAATGCTACGTATTGGATACATGGATGAATTACACTGTTGTTAACAGGAATGGTAGATGGATAAATGAATGAATGAATGAATAGAATTACAGAAATGTGCGTAGTTTACCCCAACCATCGATCGTTGAATTAATAAATGCTGGGTTGGGTGAATGTATCGACGAATGTATCAAAATGAGTAATTGAATAAATGAATGCATGATCAAATGTACAATAAACATATGGATGCAGCAATGATTTCCATCGTAATTTTATGTGGCGGTCAGATTCCCTTGATATAGAATCAATGAAAAAACACATAAAAGTTGTCATGGAAGTTTTTTTTTTTTTTTTTTCGAATTTTTTAAATTTTGTTAATAATGACCAACCGGAATGCGTGAATGCACGTAGGAAACATAGTTTGTTGCTTCGATCTGTTTATTGATCAATGTCTATATTATTTTTATGAGTAATTATCATTTTTTCTTTCGTTTCTCGTAAGATTAATAAAAAGTATTAGAAAGACTAATTACTACAAGTATTTTAGAAGTTAATTCTTTTGTTTGACGCGATATAACGATTGATGAAGAACCTTCCCATTGTTTACACAGTGATGGAAAACTTAGCAGAAAACAATTGTGAAGAAATTCAGAAGCAAATATTTTTCCGAGTATGCCGTTGTAGCTTGAAAATGGTAAATCTACTGTGGCCAATCTCATCCGTAAGGTATGCAGAATCATCGTATCCTGGATGAAGTAACCCTTGTCGAGTAGCCAGGATCGTTAATATTGAGCCCATGACCATCCGCGCCTTTGCGTCACACCGCGCCATTAATGTCTTTTTTCCAACTCTTTTTAATACTTTTTTCTTTCTATTATACCGTTCCCACATTTCATCGCGAAACATTCCGATGTAATTTCGATAGCTCGTGTCGGTGCGAACTAATCGCATTAATGATATTCTTGCGAGAAGGATAAAAGAGTCGTGCCATTCTGTAGGAAAAGAGAGGGAGAGAGCAAAGTCTGGGTTGAAAAGATTCATTAATTATAAAAAGAGGATCGATCGGAGTTGTTGCGAGCCACGATACTTCAACAGGATGACTGTCAATATTTTTAAATAATGACCCTTCGAGAATAGATCCATTTTTTATTCATGGTCCCGTGAATAAACCATTTCATTTGAAGCATCCTGCTCGTAATAATTGATATCTATTTATACTCTGTATTATTACGAAACAATTGCGTGGCGTTCGAATGAAATTATTTTTTATCCTTTTGTTGTTTTCGTTAATTGGCATTATTATGCATTGACAGTGATGGGTGCACGTTCGGTGTATGACTCCGGTGATCACAAAATTGATGAGCTCTGGGTGAGGGTGGTATTTGGTTGGGTGATCGCTTAGCCATGCACCGGATCGCAGATCCATCGCTTAGCGGGAGGCAATTTTTCTGAGTTTCTGATAGTGCTGACGGACTGAAAATCGAACTTAAAGTTTAGCCGCTTGTGTCGACCGGGTTTTCCACAGGCTCTCGTGCAAATGTGACACGAGGGAACAGTGCAAATAATGAAATAAAAAATTCATTATCATGCTTATACATTTTATACTTATTTGTTGTACCTTCGAATTTCAATTGAAACCACCCTCAATATTTCCGCGTCAATTAATCAGACGAGGATCAAAGGTCCTTGCTATGACGAGCAGAAGAAATCTTCACGCGTTTGTGAGATGATGATTAAAACGATCTTACTGAGGTTTAATCGAGTGTTCTAGCAAGGGGTTGACATTTCTGCGAAGTGTGGATCAAGAACAACAAAGGGTTGCAAAGACACTGATCGAGAAAAATGGACGAACGAGAAGCAGAAGTATGAAGAGTGATGAAGAGCGATAAAAAAGGGATGGAATATTGCTGCAACATTAAGCCATATTAAGGGGTGAAAATGATGTTCGAAGTCGAGTGGTCGCTCGGTACAGAATAAAATTTCAGGCAATATTAACGGGGAAGCCTATTACCAGTATCGATAGGAGTGGACGGGGTGGAAGTGAGGCATCGAAGGGATGTGAGGAATAAGACGAGGGAATGAGGGCAAAGAACATTACGAGATTATATTAGAGTCTCGATCTTATCCGCTTAATAGATTCAGCGATATTATTGAATTAGCACGAGCGGACGGAGCTCAGGTACGGGCGAATGAACAGCATCCCCCTTAAGGATCAACCCTGGGCGAGTAGGGTGTCAAGAACAGGGGGTTGGCACAAGGGACTCGAGTAATCCAAGGGTCGTTATTACTTTTATGGATTTTCACTCGTTTCGACTTCTGGAGCTATTTCGTCATTGTTTCTGGTCACTTAATTAATTCAGGGTACCATTGGAGTACGAATTTAACTCAGGATTCAAGCTTAAGCGGGATTTCTCGATCTAAGATCTATTCTAGATTGCAAGTTTATTTTTCTGTTAAGTTCTAACACCGGAGATGAAACACAATTAATATTAAAATGACTCACTCAGTTTCAGCTTCTAATGATTTTTTTTTTTTTTTTTTTCTAAGAGATCGGTATTTCCTTAAACCACTGAAGCCAACAGGTCAAACTGGTTAATCGTTCACTGGCCAATTACCTCGATAAAGGTAATAATCGGATCAACATATAATTATCCCGTGCGATACAAGCAGGAATCCCTCCTCCAAACTAGCCAGCAAAGGGACCAATGTTTCTAGTTAGGCTATAGGTAGAAGGACTTTTACCCCGCGGGTGTTTCAACTCTACCAACTTTGCATTAGGGGTCGTGATGTAAAGAGGATAACCAGAGATAGGTGTAAAGTCTAGTTTGACACTAGCGGTCAGTGCTATAACTACACTCGAGCACTTCTCTCTTCCAACCCAGGAACCGCATCTCGAATAATCAAAAACTTTGTTTAACATGCATGGACGCTTGTAATGCGGACAACGAGACGAAGTTTGAGGCTTGGGTTGTTGCAGGCAAAGGCTATTCACTAGTTAGGTCGAACTGCTGTTAGTCGTCTCCGCTTTAAATCTAACACAACAACGCATGAGTGCGAACCTACGTGCTTGAAGGCTGATGGTGGTTATCGTTTCTGCTGCTACCACCGATTGCTTAATATTCCCTTGAGGTCATGGATGACGGTATATCTTTCAGGATGGGCAACGTTCAATTGGACACGTTCCTATTGAATTCTAAATCTCCTGTGATGTTGAGTTAGTCACTTTGATTCCAACGTCGTGTGCTATACCATTGGTCATTCTTGAGGGAATAGAGGACACCAGTAACCTTCAGTTGATATTTTCCGACATTTGTTCCAACCACTCGTTAAAAGACTTCGCCTAACCCGTTAAAGAATCTTCTTCTTGACTGGCGCTGCTGAACTTTTTTTACTTTATTTTTTTCTATGACAAGAATATCTAAAGATTTACTCAGTGAATCTTCCACCCAAATGAGGCTTAAGGAGCAAGTTTCAAGCTCCTTACCCTTAGTCACAAAACGGAGGTTAGCAAAGGATGAGATGTTTCAAAGTGTCTAAGTCGTACTTCATCGAAGTAGAAAAGTTATCCAGACGAGTGTGTTTCACCAGCAATTAAAGAAGGATTCTGGGGTTGGGTAGTCATTGGATTTCTCGTGGAATCTTTGCAGCTGTATGAGGGCAATTCCAAGGGAAGTTATGACGTCGAACGAGTAACCAACTTTTATAACCCGGAGTGTAACATCCTCTTGAAGCTCGGAGATCCGTTAAGATCTACAAGGGTACTTGATACCATAAGTAACGGAGCTATAACACGGGGTCCCTCCGGCTATCTACCCAGTGTACTTACTTAGCTGGAGTAAATAAACCGAGAAAGAGATAGTTGCTCGAGTCTGAACGTCACGTGGGAGAAGAAATATTCTAGAAGGTTTGGCGCATCGGACTGAGAGAAAGAGCGAGAGAGCGAGAAAGAGAGGAAGCGCACGAAGGAGAAGGGTAAAGACACCAAAACGACACGCCTGGCGTCCTAGTGACCAGCACATCCCTTGGGAGTTGGTCAACCGGATATCAGGAGATTCCATCACGTTAGGCGGAGATCCTTGGAGCCACGTCACTCAATAATGTTCCACCAACGTCGTGTATACTTGGTCACTCCAAAAGCTTCGGCGCACAGCTTTTTCGGGCTGGACGTCAGGTTTGCCAGGAACGAGGGGACTACCGGACATGGATCAAGCGGTTAAGGCACTTGGATTAGCATGGGTTTCAAGTTTAACTGAAGGTCATACCCTGGACTCCATGACAAGCCCATCATGTTTTTCTTATAACCCAACTTCCGCTTTGTCATTCCATACACTGCTTGACTTTGATCCGAGGGGTTAAATTACTGTCACATGCACTGGCGATTCTGTCAATCGAAGCAGAATCTCTGTAAGACTTCTTCGAAATTCCTAGATTTCCGGAATTATTTTAATGGTCTCCGGACCGAAATCAGGGTTGTGGTGACTTCAGAAACATCTCTGAGGTCATTTGGAACTATGGAAATCTTCTGAAAGCTGGATCATCAGAAGAAATTCAATTTTTTTTCAATAGCATCGTCATCATAAACTTTCCAATCTTCCAATCCATCACTGTTTCTTCGAGCACGAACGCCCAACGATCCTCAAGAGACAAACTGGCCTGGGGCTCTTCGCAGTTTGGTGATTTGAAGTTGGCACAGGCGACGAATCTGTACAGCTAATAATTACCCATCTCCTCGAATCCCTACACGTACTCTCGTCGTCCCTACTTCTATTTCGCGCCTGAGCGACTCTTCGATTTCAAACGATGGCAACGCGAGGGTTTGCGATTTCTCCTCTTATCTTGGTTCGGGTCTATGGCCTGTGGGTTTTAAAAAACGTACAAAAATATAATCTTTCAAAAAAAAAAAAAAAAACTAATCATTTCCAAAATAGTTTTGGGTAATTTTTTATTAAAATTATTATTTGAGGTTCGGAAC